>VWZD01006877.1:275526-302710 GCA_013396695.1 Sakesphorus luctuosus
AGACAGATGTGTTCTATCTGCGATAATGGCCTACTAGAGCAATAGGATCTTTAAATTTAAGATTCCAATACAATATTGCTTCACATAGTTTAAAAACTCAGGTATAAGAGGTCAGAGTATTAAAGCGAACTGCTTCCTCTTTGAAGGTTAAGTCATGTTGTTCAATACTCCCGTATTTCTGAAAAAAGCTAGCATTTCAATAATTATTTTGTGTATGAAAATCAATGACCTACAGGACACCATAGTGTCAGTGGATCCTGTATGTGTCTTTCTTGAAACTAACTGGCAAACACACCAACCCCAAATTTAATTCAAGACAACATAATAAAAGCAGTCTATGAGAATAATGAAACTACAAAGTAGGTGTGGTTTTACTTAACTAAATAAGCTTTGGAGTCTTCCTTTGGACTTCTTCATCTAAGAATACAGTAGTGACATGAAAAGGGGAAACACTGAGGAGACCAAGTATGGTGAGGGACAGAAACAAGTCATGCTTAAGTAATATCAGAAACTTCCACTGGTTATGAACATGTAAGAAGGAAAAAAAGATGTGACAGCGCAGCTCTGAACCACGTAAAAATTTCAATGCTTTGCATATTAAACAAAGCCTTTTTTAATAACTTTTAAAATATCCAGTAGAATTGAGGATATTTAACATTCATACCAGTCAAAGAAAACTGCAATACTATTCATTTTCAGCTACAGAGATTGCTCATGAAGTTGCTAACTCAAAAGAATGCACTCAAAAAGGCAGAAGCATGCCTTTTTCTATGATTGCATGGCTTTGGAGGGAAAGGATTATGTTTACTGGATTTTACTGAATAAAAACATTTTTACCTGCAGCAGGACACTAAATTTTGTAAAAAGAAAAAATATATTAACTGTATACATCCTCTAATGTATTTCTATCCTAACATATTTACCTGAATGAATCAACACTCTTTGCATACACAAAACAACTCAACTGACTTTAAATCTTGGAAAGCATATGAGGTTTGTGCTGGTTTCCTGCTGAATTGTAACTCAAAATAGCTGCCAACTGCAATTGCTTAAATAAGTGTAGAGACACAAACTTGAAAATAACATTAGGAATAAAATTTCCAATGTAAAAGTAAAATGTTTGGCTGCAAACAGGAAAATGAGTCACAGGAATAAGATCCAATAAGCTGACACATCTGTATCAGCCATATACACCTAAATTCCAAGATACTATTACAGAATAACTAGAACATTTTCATTAATTGGCTAATAATAAAAATAATAATAACAACAACAACAACATAACTTTTAATCCTTGGATTTTCTTCCTGTAACTGGGTTGTTTATTTTGAAGATAATCAAAAGCATATTTACCCCCACACACCTAACTTCACAGTGATAAAATGAATAAAGGGCGGTCCCGTGGCGTAGTGGAGAGCACTCCCGACTCCGGCTCCTAGGTCACGAGTTCGAGTCTCAGTGTACGGACCGCCCCCGGCAGTTAAATGCCTCCCTGCCCATCCGATCCCGTCAGATCTCGGATGCGAAGCAGGGTCAGCCCGGGTTAGTACTGGGTGCTGTAGATAGTCCTAAGGACCTCAGTGTCACTGTCCAAGCTTGCTCGGCCGTGGCAAATGGACCTTAGGACTTAAACCATGGGGCCAGTTCTGCGCACGCTGTGCCTCACCTAAAAAATCCACTGTGCAGGCTCGGAGGGCACACGTGGGGTGAGCCCTTCCCAAATCTTCGTTCGCGAAGATTGGCCATTATTATATATTATTATTATATTAAAATGAATAAAAATGGCTGACTTTAAATGTATTCAGAAATCTAGTGGGTTTTGGTTTTATGGGTGCTTTTTGGTTTTCTTTAAAAGAATTAAGTAAATTTTTCATTTAAAACATTTTTTGCCCCAAAGAAACAATTCACAATGTTTAACTTAAAAATCAGTCATGGAATTAGTACAAATGATTTACTGCATGTGTGATAAATGCAATCTGCGTACAGGTACATAATGAAATTGTCTAAATTACAGACTGGCAAATTAGAATATTTGGAAACCAAACCTTTTAAAATTATTAATAAAGATTAATTCATTTCTATCATCACACTACCTTCACTTCGTTCTTACTTCAGAACTAAAGTACCAGATCAAATCTGCATGCTCTTTTCCAAGCTATTATGGAAGCTGGGGCTTTCCAAAGAAGCAAACCAAACAAAAACCCAAAAATATAAATGAAAGACACTTCCTCTTACCAAATCCTACTTAACATTTTCTCACGCTCACTTGATCATTTTCAAAAAAACCCCCCAAACTGACCAACAAGCACCACCCTACACCGCAAAAGATTCCACAGTGAAAATAAACAACCAACCAACCAACAACAAAAACCATCAAAACAAAACAAACCAAAAAAAGGAAAAGAGAAAAGGAAAGGAAAAAAGCAACCTAAAAACCAAGAACCGCCCCCCTAGCTTTTGGAGGACATCTTCACAGTGAATATTAAACTTAAGTTTCTATCTCTTTCTGTGAAAGACAATGTTTTTGTCCCTGCATATGGGTTACAACATGACAATGAAACAGAGTATTTATTTCAAAAGTAATACAAAAGTCATAGCAATGGCCACAGATGACATTAAGGAAATATACTTCAGTAATTTCCTTATGCTGGTTTTCTTCCTCAAAACTCATACACAAACTTCTCAAATAACTACAGTTTGCTAAGAAAAGGTGTAATTAATATCATGAGCTGTTCTGCCTTAATATATCAAGATAATGTTTTCTTTAAAATGTTTTTTAGAGAAGTCTCATTAAGCACATAATCTTACACTTAGATTCTTTAATTTTATTTAAAGTGGACAGACTAAACACGAAAACCACAAGAAGTGTCATTATACTTTGGGATTTTAACACTTCCATAAAGTACACAGATATATAAAGCACCTCATACAGAGTCATCAGTTTCAATATGTCTGGAGTAACAATATGGCAAAATGAAGTCATACACAGAATATGTATTTTTCATGCTCCTGCTTACAAGAGTTCTAGTTTTGGCACCATGTGTGAAGTTTCCATGTAATTTTAACAGAGAATTTGCAGAAAATGAGCTGATTTAATTTTCCTACTGATTTAAACAAAAGGAAATTAAAAGAAAATTCACCTACTCATATGTGTAATCTTGAAACCAAAGAACCAAAATTTAGTTCAGTAAAGTCTAATTCTATAGGGCAAATACAAAAATGAATCCGTAATTTTCTGAACTGTAACTACTCAGCTATGAGGAAAACCTGTTCTAAGTGCTGAAATATGAAGAGTAACAAATTGCATATATGTAAAAAAAATAACAGGTATGTTAACTTTCCAGCCACATCCATTCAAGTAAGTTTTGTAAACATTTACCTGTATCCAAGCGCTTTACAGGGGACTCATCATCAACCTCAGAATCTCCACATGCACTCCTTGATCTTTTCCTTGGGTGCAGAAGTGTCTCCAACCTTGGAAGGACTACAGACAAAAAGGTTTTGGTCCCTAGCTGTGGAGAAGTTGGCTGGGTTTCAGTGTTCTTTGCAGACTTTTGGGGGCTTATACTTTTCGATTTGCAGAAGAGAATGGATGTACGTCTGTTTACATCAGTTGATGACTCAGCTACAGCAGAAACAGTCGACTCATTGAGATTACTGTCAAGTAAGTGTTCTGGAGTGTGTCCATTTATTTCTTTCTGAATGGAAGTGCTATATAATTCATTATCAAATTTTACTCTTTTGTAAAGCTTACTCTGCTCTGGATTGAGTTCTACTGGTTTGAGGGTTGGTGGTTCTGAATTAGTCTCCAAGTTTGAAGGAAGAGGTAATGCATCTGATGGTTCAAGTTTAGGGGGAGATTTATCTCCTGAAAAAATTATAAATAGAGTGTGATTTTTGAAAACTTGTCGTTATAAAGTCTATTATAAAACTCACTATAAATGTGCAGCCCACCAAATAAATTGTTGTCTGGAAACAAAGCATAACATTTTAAAAACAAAACTTGTCTAGCAACAATCTGTCCTAGTTAGTAGTTCCTACTTTTATACTGGGAATGTAACGGGGGTAGAAAAGTAGGTGTTTATAGTTGGTATTAACAATTTATACCTGGATAAATACTTTTTACTTCTCATGCAGTTGTGTTAGTTTCATCAACTAAAAACTACAGAACTTATTTTTTTATTAGAAAGTTGGAGTGGTGGATGATTATCTGTTAAATGCAATTATACTGCCATTCAAGTAAAATTTTTGATAATCTTATCTATTTCACCTTATCAATATTCACCTTACCTGCCTAACAAATATTTTATCAGCTAAGCAGTGAAAAAAAAAGTATTTGCAATCTGCGTACTAGAACAAGCTAAAATGTATTATAACATCTACTGAAAGGCAAGACTAGTAAAGCTGTTTTTACAGGTGTGCCTGTAATAAATAAATACCAAGAAAGAAATAAAAAATGGATGAGGGAGAAAAAAAAGACCCCCAAAATCTTGCAGCTTGATTAGCCACTAGTTGACAAATACATACTTGACAACACAGACTGGATAGGAGAAATCAGAAAAAACACCCTCTACCATTTTTTCTCCAGCACCCACCCCGACACCTTTTATTTTAACATTTACCAGTCAATTCCACTAAATCCATGTTGGGAAAAGACAGTGGAGATGTAACTGAGTGAATAAAAGTAGTTTCAGTTTTTCCTCCCAAGTAATGGGAAAGAAAATAAATATTCTACTATCACAACATGCCTAAATAAAAATAGAAGGATGTCCTAGTCTATAATTATTAACTCAGAAAAATGTTTAAACCTTTCTGGCTTGCAAAAGAATCTTTCAAAATCGAAGAAAGGGAATACTTGTTATTCTAGAGTAACTGTATGAGACTGATGTACTATTTATGCTAGCACATAAAATATTTAAACTTAGTTAATTTTTCTATGCTACCTGAAAAAAGGTATAACACGCCCAAGCATTTAAGTCCTCTATTTGCAGTGTATATGTCTATATTGCTTTGGTTTTGGCCGAGCAATGTTTACTTGGAAATGAATAAATTCTAAGTGCAGAAAAATCTCAATCCTGTTGTTTAAGGTTTAATCAAACAACAGCATTGCTCATACTAGAAATATGTATTTTTAAAATGCAGCATGACTATGCTCATGTCATTTGACAGCACATAGGTATTAGAACTGGTAACTAATATTTCAGGAAGACAGGAGAATGAAATGTCCAGTCAGATAAGCACATTTGAAGTACCACCAATTAAAAAAAAGCCTGTAGTTTAGAAGGTCCAAGGTAACTGTTCTTTGTGAAGAAATTCTGATTTTCTTTAATTAGAAATTATTTGCAAAAACATTTAAGAACATAAAACCACTTGAGAATTCTTTAGACAATAAAACCTGAATTTCATGGGGTTATTCTGGTACCATATTTTTCACACGATCAGAGACTGAAAACAGAATTGCAAGGGGGTAATTCACAGCACTTACAAAGTCAGTTCCTGCACAAATCCTGGGCACAGGACTCTTCTATGCTCCTCATCTATTTTTGCCAATTTGTTTTCTTTACTCCTCTAAGCACCTTCCATCTGAGAACTGAAATCTGATCTAATTACTATTATTCTTTCCTAGATCAGAACCATAACAATGCCAATCAACCCTGGATCATGCTTTTTTTAAAAAGCATACTGTAAATACAAGAAAACTGCTACTGCTGTTTTTTGCTGAACCACTGAAGTAAAAGGCTGTGACATAAAAATGTTAAGCTACAAGTAAAAAAAGTTAGTGTATTCATTAGCTGCCAAAGCTACATTCCTTCCACCATCACTTGACTAAAAAAACCCACCCAAACTTACAAAAAAAGGCAATTAAACATTCTGAGAATACTTAAGAGCCTCAGTAAGACAATATGATGTTTCATGTACACTTTTTCTATCACTGTTCAAATCTCAAGCAAGTTCTACGTCTGGGAAGCGCTTTCCTAGCTACACTAAGAATTAAACACTACATTGTTGTTTGAATGGCAGTTAAGGACAGTCATTTTATTGACTTCACCTTTCAAAAATTTTGTTAGCATTAAGCTGCAACAGATAGAGACTGTTTATTTATTACCATGCTTCCACTTTCCCTTGAGCTCTTTCCTCCTCCTATTCAATGCATTGGTTCAAAATTAAACACGTGTCTAACTGTCCTAAAGAAAAAGTTTAGTTTTTTAGAGCTGACCACGGAACAAACTCAAAAGAACTTTTTTTTGAGAAAGAGACAAGCTTTTCTTTGCATTATTTAAAAAGGAGCAATGAAGACCTCAAAAATTCATTTAAAAGCCAAAAATGCAAATTATGATAATTCAGTTGAAATAGCACGTTGCTCTCACTGAAATCAAAAGGAAGTAGCCAAGAGTAAATACAGGTCTGAGATAATTGTTTTGAGGAGGAAGAGAAGCAAAAGGGAAAGAGCAGGGTAGATACAACCGATTTGATTCTACGACATGAAGTTTATTAAGTCCTACCAATATTTAGAATAAATAAGTAAATAAATAAATAAATAAATAGAACCCAAACCTACCCACCCTCCTCCCCAGAGTCTGGACTAGACAATAAAAAAGGCTACAAAAGACAGTACAACAGTCACAGTTTTCATTACCATTGACCTAGGCTCACATGATTCCCAGTATGTATTTTGACATCTAAGTGCATTTCCAAAAGTACAAAGATATTTTCCATTCAGGCATTTCTGACTGCTTTTCTTACGAGATTGTTTGCACTTTCATTTCTTAACACCTGAATTTTTTTAAAACCTTGCTACTGTAAAAAATAATGGAGAGAAGTTTTTTAAAAAAGATCATTCTACTCTTAAACTATTTGTTGTGATTAAGCATTTGCACATTTAAAATGCAAATTTTTAATTTAAAATAAGTATTTTAAATTTAAACTTAATATTCATTTAATAACCTCTTTAATTCACATTATTAAAGCCCCTGAGTGAAGAGGCTCAGAACAGTACTCATTTAAACCTGGTGTACAATCTTACCTTCTTCTTCTCCGTCTTGTTCTAATGCTGCACTTTCTTCTTCAAAACTTCCAATACCTGATTCTATTTGAGGAGCTTGATTGTGTTGCTGACTTAGTTTGTTGCGAATAACGCTGATTTCTTTCTTTAACAGCTTTGCTCTTTTGCTCCTTGACCCACTGGATTTCATTGCACAGGTCAGATCAAGTTTTTCTAGCAGCTCTCTCAGCTGTTCTTCCAAGGACATATGCGCTCTGTTTGCAGGATTCAGTAACCTATCCACTGAAGTCAAAATACGTACAATTGCAAATGTGTTAGCATTTCCCAGAATATTTCCCATAATAAAAATAGCAATAGGAAGGGAAAAAAGTAAAATTCACAGCCAAAATAAAAATATATTGTCAAAAAGTTACTTAGATTACAGTTATAAATGCTGATATTAATTCCTACTATGTATTTACTATTCTTCTTAATTGGCATTTTGCTCAAAAAAACTAAGTAGTAGAGCAGAGAATTAAAGGTTAGAAGGAAGGTATAGTTAATCCTTCCTACCCTAATGAACGAGTTCCTTCTGGTCAAAGAGAAGAACAAAGTTATGGTTATAAAAAATGTGTTAATTATTCTTCTTCACTGCCAAACCTCAGAAAACTGATGTGTATGTCAAAAGAATAAATTTTAAATCCTGGTATTACAAACATGCTCTGTTTTTCATTCGAGTGAGTTATTTAAGAAGGTTCTGAAGTTTATGAGTACTTCCTATGGCTTACAAGACTATACAATCATGTGAAAGAAAACACTTAGCTTAAAAACCTTTTCCACATAAGTTGTTAAAATAGACTCTGACACTGCCAAAATCAGAAGCTGGGTAACACTGATTTCTAATGACAGAGCTAGTAGAACAGAATGGAGCGGGTGTAGGGAATCTAGTCAGCAAACAACAATCCTAAACATTTGTATGGATTGTACACGCTGTGTGTAATGAAAAATGCAATTGTTAAAAATAATCAAAAAACATCTTACCATCTTCCCAAGAGAAAGGTTGGGGTGACTCAAGTTTGGGCCGTTCAGGTAAGTGCATTCCAGTCTCATTATTGTAACCAATTCCTTCAGCGTCTCGCCTAGCTTGCCTGAGAACTACACCTCCTTGATCTCGTAACCGCACTGCAGCTCTATAAAATATTGTATCTTTTGCATTGTACTTCATACAGTTATCTATGATAAGATTGAAGTCTTCTTCAAACTCACTGAGGTTTTTATAGCCTTGAGCATCTAACCGCTTTCGCATGGTAGAGAAATCCATAGGGTGTTTAATATGATCCAAATAGTCTGGAACCTTTGAACAAATATTTAAAACATGAATGGGTAAAATGGTTTTATTACAGCCAAAGTAACTTTAGTTATTAACTAATCACACATTTTAAACATATTTTGTAACACCTCAATGTAAGAAATTCAAAATGTAGCTTAGAATTGCACACTGCGACATTGCAAACACTTGCATGCCAACAGAAGTTTACATATTGGAAGATTCTGCACCTTGGGTAAAAAGTTTGAACTTTACTAAGAGATGTTGAAACTGTACATTTTTAGAATTCTGTGGTTTTAGGTACCTCTCTTCCCAGCAACTAGTGACAGAACAAGGGGAAATGGCCTCAAGTTGTGCCAGGAGCAGCTCAAGTTGGAAATGAGGAAAAATTTCTTCACTGAAAAGCTGGTTAAGCATTGGAACAGGTTCCCCAAAGAAGTGGTGGAGTCACTGTCCCTCCAAGTATTCAAAACAAGCAGATGTGGCACTTCGTGATATGGTTTAGTGAGCATGGTGGGATTAGGTCAAAGGTTGGACTTGATGATCTTGGAGGTCTTTTCCAACCTTAATGATTCTGCGATTCTATGTATAATAAACAGAAGTATATGCAGTATCGGCACACACATCCGTATAGTTTATATAGACATGTCTACATATTTTTTGCACACATGCATGTGTGTATATATGCACACATACATACACATATACTCTAAGTCTGTCTAGTTTCACCTGCAAATAAGAACACAGTACTTACATTTGAAATTTTCATACCCTTTGAGTTTGCTTTATCAAAATCATCTTATTGCAAAATATCAACATGTATTCATTATTCCCGTCTCAGAAATTATTTTGGTATATAAGCATTAAAAGGTTTTCATAGCAGTAAACCATAACTCACAGTAAAGTATCAAAATAAAGATTAAAAGGAAATCCTGCTTCCAACTCTGCATGCAATGACTAGTTTCTTGTATTAAGCGCCATCAACTCATATATAAACATCAGGAAACACAGCTGCAAACATACCTCTTTAAGATTCACTGGCTGAGCAAATATACGAGCAGAATCCTTTTCCTGAAGCTGATCCAGTACTGATCGCAGAAGTACAGTGAATGGAGTAAGCTGAAGTTCCATAGCAACCTGCTCAATCTTGACCTAAAGAAGCAATAATTATCCAACTGAGCATTTTTCAATAACATACTGTATTAGTTTTGCAGTAACAGCATAGTACTTTAGATATTAATTAGCATACAAATACATTTCAATAAATGAGTTCAGTATTACTTTCCATATTATCAGTTGGGCATTTGTCTCACATGGTTTTTCAGCTGATGATTTTATTGAAAACAAAACCAAAAGCACTCCTTCAACTCCAGCTTCCCAGAACTCAAAGTTGTATGTTATATATCAGAATTTTGTTTCACTTTTAAATGTATTTCTTTTCCTTGAAAAGATGTTACATAAGAACATCTTCACAGTTCCGCAACAATGTGAATAGTAAGAATTTAAAGACAGCATGTTTAAAATTAAATTTTAATTGTACTGCCATGTTCAAAGTTTAAATAAAGAATCTGATAAACATTTACAACTACCTAAGAGCAAAACAGAGTAATTGGAAAGACAATATTCTATGTAAATTCCAAGAAAATAACTTCAAAAACCACAATCAACATCATCAAATATTTGAACAACCTTCAGAACTTTCACTATTTTTGACAATATTTTTGACCCAGTCCCCTACAACATCCTTCTCTCTAAACTGAAGAGAGATGGATTCTATGGGTGGACTGTTCCACAGATAAGGAATTGGCTGGATGAGTATGTCCAGACAGCAGTGATCAATGGCTCAGATTCTGGATGGAGATCAGTAGCAAGTGGTGTCCCTCAAGGGTCTGTACCAAACCAGTACTCTTTAATATCTTCACCAGTAAGATAAGACCAAAGGATTGAGTGCACTCTCAACAAATTTGCAGATGACACCAAACTGAGCAGTGCAGTTGACACATCTGAAGGATGGGATGCCATCCAGAGGAACCTGGACAAGCTCGAGAGGTGGGCTCATGGGAGCCTTACAGCGTTCAACAAGGTCAAGTTCGAGGTCCTCCTGCACCTGGGCAACTCCACGTATCAGTACAGGCCAGGGGATCAACACAATGAGTGCAGCCCTGCTGAGAAGGACTTGAGGGTACTGGTGGATGAAAACTTCAACATGAGCTGGCGATCTGAACTTGCAGCCCACAAAGCCAACTGTATCCTGGGCTGAAACAGAAGAAGTGTGGCCATAGGCTGAGGGAGAAGATTTGGCCCATCCACTCTGCCCTCCTGAGATCCCACCTGGAGTACTGCATCCAGCTCTGGGGCCCTCAACATAAGAAGGGCATAAATAAACCTGTTGCACTGAGCCCAGAGGAGGGCTACAGCTATGACCAGAGGACTGGAGCTCTCCTCTGAAAAAAGGCTGAGAGAACTGGAGTTGTTTAGCCTGGAAAAGTGAAGGCTCTAGGGAGACCTTGAAACTTCTCAGTACGTCAAGTGGGTTTATCAAGAAGATGGGAACAAACTGATTAGTAGGGCCTGTAGTGACAGGACAAGGGGTAACAGTTTTAAACTAAAAGAGGGTAGATTCAGACTATATATAAAGAATTTTTTGGGTTTTTTTACAATGAGGGTGAAGCATGAAAGAGGTGGGTCAGAAAGGTGGTAGATGCCTTTCCCTGGAAAAATTGAAGGTTAGGCCGGATGGGGCTTTGGGCAACCTGATATAATTGAAGATGTCTCGGTTCACTGAAGAGGGGTTGGACTAGATGGTCCTGAGGCACCTTCCAACCCAAGCTATTCTATGACTCTTTGAAAATATTACATATTTTACACCATTTGAGCGCACACAAGCACATATGTTACTTGCCCCTACATGAGGATTAAAAGACAGCAGTCCTTCCACTGAAAAACTGTATGAGAATATTTAAATTATCTTTCCTTCAGAAAAGTCTCATCAAATTAAAAGGTGCTTCATTTACCTGTTCTCTTTTTAATTTTTCACGCTTACGTATAAGCTCTATCAACAAACGTGCTCTTTCGAGATCATGGCGCAGCCTTTGCCAGTACTTCAATTTTTCTTTTAAGGCTTGCATTTCTTCATCATCTTCTCTCTAAGAAGAGAATCAAAAAGGTTTTCATGAAGTAAAAAATGCATACCTCTTTTTATAAGACAGTTTTATGCAATTACAGGATGTATGTACACGAAAGGAGAAACTACTGTCTTATAGCTACAGCTCTTGGTCCTGAGCTTCATACTGCAAGAAAAGAAAACCTCTGGACAGGATATCTTCTAGAGTTTCTCAAGGGTCTAATTGAAAACAAAATCAATAAACTAGAAATCATTCCTACGGTGAAGGTTATTCACATAAGAAGCAGCAATATAGGAAACAGCAACCTAGAAATACAACAAGCTGTAAAATACAATACAGCATTTTCACATCAGAATTCAAACCAGGTGAGAACCAAATTATTCTTGTGGTTAATACAGTCCACCTCCTCCACACCCAGAAGAATTAGAACACACTTAGAACAATATCAGTATGGCTTCTGTAGAGAGGAATGAAAAGCTGTTTATTAGACAATACAATAACTTCATCTGGTACTGAAGGTAAATAATGTAGTAATACAACCTCTCAGAGAGTGGATGAAAGAATTTAATTTACACATTTTTAAGAGTAAGTAATGTTTAAACATTTGCAGTATTTAGTTTAATTTGTACATACAAAATACGGAGCATTTCTTGTATGCCTTTACTATTTTTCATAAGGAAAAGGGATGATATTGGAAAGCTACATATAGGATTTATATAGTATTTATAAATCACCAGATATGAGGGCATAAAGAAACAGAAGTCCTGACATTAGTACTAAGTACACAAAAGAAACATCTGCTTTGGAAAATTATTACAAAAAAAAGAGTATTTCACAAGAGTCTCTGAAAGACAACCAAACTTTGTATGCTTGTCAGTAACTCACATAATGCAACATACACTTAATAAATAATCTTTGTGGAAGGATTTAAAGGCTAAAATGAAAACAATAAATTTCATAAGTTATAAAAAATAGACGGTAGAGGAATAAAGAAAAGCAGCTCAACAGATGAACAATGAACAACAGTACACATTTTTACACTGAAAGCAATAATGTCCGCAAGAGAAGGACAATTCAGAAGTACCACAGGTCTTGCACAATTTTTCAGACAGAAGGCTCTACAGATTTAACTGCAAAAAATGGCAGTTTAAAAACATTAACTAATAGATTTGCGAGTGCTATGATTTTATCACCTGTATCATATTTTATTGCTTTATATACTTTGTAAAAGCAAAGGCAAGTACCCATAAGAGCTACGAAATCAGTTTTATTCAAACCTCTGACTTCACTGAAGTTGAAAATCCTTAACTATCAACTATCTCTGTACTAGAATACAGCAATCTGAAAACAAATTTGTTCCTCTTTTCAGTAAGAAAAAAACCCCTAAACCCAAAAAACAACAACAAAAAACCTACACACAAAAATCCCCCTCCAAGCTAAAAACTGGAGCTAGAAACTTCTAACTCCCTTTCCTAATGACTATTACAACTGAAAGTTACCATTTCTTTTAAGGAGTTACATCTTGATATAGATATATAATAATTTAACTGTTTTGGGTCGTCATAGCTAAAAGTAAACTCTGACAGAAAAAAAATTAATATGCACATTTTCAATTCCTTAGAGACTCACTGAAAAAGGAAACACACTGCCACCAATTGCTGTTCTCCTAGACCCCTACATCTCTGAGTACAGATACCACACGTGGAAAAGTAACCTAACTCTTAACTGACACGGCTGTACTATTTTTTTAGTTCTGCTGTTTTTCAGGACCAAAATTAAGTTGTGGTGATTGCCACAAGTGGAAGCCTTGTCCTCCTCCCTTTGCTTGCAAACATTCAGAGTCGTTCTTTTGCCCCACATACCTGCACGATTTATGACACTGGGGAATGGAGCCTGCTGAAAGCTAAGTCAACAAAGCTGTACTAGTTTTAGGGTGGGTGAGGAAACTTAAATACAGCAGAAAAAATGTTACAGCAGGTCTTAGGGTAGTTTATTAGACACTAAGTATTTGGCTAAACCTCAAGTTTCAGTTGCTTTAAAAAAAATCTTTTACTTTCATCAGTTGCTTGACCAATTTCATTCCATAAAATAGGCACACACATGTAAATCTGCAGATCTGACTCAAAGTATCACGAGCAATTTATTTGTCTTTTTTTGGTGCACACATTCCCTCCTCTCCTGATTATCACTCTGGCTTGGGGACTAATAGCAAAGTCTCCAATTTTTGACACTTCTGTGCAAAGCAATGTTGGCAGACTGTTTATAATAGCTAAGATAACCCTACTTTGCCCTAACCTATTTACTAACATACAATATATACCTTAATCAAATTAAGATAGAGGCAAGCTGAAAAGAGTATGATGGACTGGTTTCCAACATCCAACCAGTAAACATTTAAGATAGGAAGAGTTCCTGCCCATGGTAGGAGGATTGGAACTAGATGATCTTTAAGGTCCCTTCAAACCCAAACAATTCTTTGATTCTATGATTTTGCTATGGACTTAGTTCTTGTTAAATATAGTATTCTCTGGGGGCGGTCCCGTGGCGTAGTGGAGAGCACTCCGGTTTCCGACTCCCAAGTTTGCGAGTTCAAGTCTCAGTTCGGACCGTCCCCGGCAGTTAAATCCCTCCCTGCCCATCCGATCTCGTCAGATCTCAGATGCCAAGCAGCGTCAGCCCCGGTTAGTACCCGGTGCTGTAGATAGTCCCAAGGACTTCACTGTCACTGTCCAAGCTTGCTCGGCCGTGGCAAATGGACCTTAGGACTTAAACCATGGGGCCAGTTCTGCGCACGCTGTGCCTCACCTAAAAAATCCACTGTGCAGGCTCAGAGGGCACACGTGGGGTGAGCCCTTCCCAAATCTTCATTTGCGAAGATTGGCCATTATTATACAGTATTCTCTAGAAAAGCCAAAACTTACATATTTATTAATACTGAGGGAAAAGGGAAACACTTCTAAGCCTACACATAGAACACGCATCAGCTGAGAACTGGTCTCAGCAGGACTATGCTGCCAGTCTGTGCACACTAGCAGGACTCTGTAGCAACAGATCCCTCCTTATGCTGGATGTGAATATATGAGAACAGCCTCACTCCTCATGGAGACTGTAACTTAATATGAACCAAACAAAAATAGAATTACAGTGATGAAACTGGACCTTGAGCAATACAACTAGTTGTATTAAGATCCTCTGCTGGGACTTGTTTGCCAATCAGTCAAAACCATTTCAATCTGTGTTCTTACTGAAGTCTTCAGTGCAGGTATGACCTTAATTCACCAGCACCTTCTACTTTATTTCTCCTAACATCGGCTTTCAACAAACCTCACTACAGCAGCAACAAGCTTCTATACTTAAATTTCATGCGTTATTTTTATTCAAGCATCTTTTAAGTACAGAAAAAAGATAAACCAGTAGAGATGTAAATATTAAGAGTATTCCAATACCTTTCCTGAATTTCTAGGTGGAGAGAGAAGTAACAATATAAACCATTCTCTCAGAGGGTTCCTTGTTCCTGCACATGGTGAGGTAGTGTATATCAGCCAAGACCTTCTCTCCTGGTTTAGAACTCTTAGTTGATATAAACATTACCTTCAAAAGCATATCACAACTGAGCTCTGGAACACATTTATTTGGAAGTAAATCTAAATCATGAAAGCCTCTCCCTTTGTCAAATTTGTTCTAGATCGAGAGATCAAACCCACCTTCCACCAGGCATCTTGAAACCATTTTCAGAGTTTTGGTTCCCCATTATAACACTTCTTTTCAATTTAAATAACCATAAAAAAATCTCTGAATCTGTATTACATTAGTGTTTATGTTTCTTTGTTGACTGAAAACCTATCTAGGTTTCTTGATATTCAGACCTCGCACATAAAATAAAAAGAATTTTCCCATCTGGACTGAAACAAACAAAATAATTATCTCAAAAATGTTGAGGTATTCTCACCACAGCTATGCCACAGCTATTTATTAAGGTCTTGATGATAATTTGGTTTATACTTGAGAGTAATAAAGATGACTACTGCATTCAATGCTTTGCTGTTAGGACGCTTTAAAAGCACATATTGCAAGTGCTATGGTGAAGGCACAATGTCATACACAGGACACTTGCCACTCACTGAAAAGCACCACCTACACATTTTTTGTTAGCAGAACAATTTAACATTCAGCCTGGCTTGAAACTTCCTTTTTCTTTTCAAAAGAATAAAGTTCTCCAATTTGTAACAGACCAATATAAATAGCTTCTAATTTATTTTGAAAATATTTTCATTACTTCCTTACTTAAGGATCAATCTAAAATTTAAAAAAAAAAAACCATGAAGGAATAGTGTTTGTACCAAAGTGTAAACAGGTAATGGAATTTTAAATAGGTCCTATCTAAGGCCTATTTTATTTTAATCAAACAACAATTACAATAATGGCTTCATGGTGGTAGTTACTATTTAAATATTAAGAAATGTTGCAGCCTGTTGCATGCCATCTCAGTAGAAGATGTGCTTTCCAAAGATCAACTAGCAGGTATAATTTTTTCAGACACTAACAATGGACTAGTTCTGTACTGTCACAATAGCTTGACTTTCTGTGCTTGACTTCAGCATTTTTTAAGGACTCCAGGTCATTTAAAAGAAGTTTATTACGTGAATAAATGAATTTCAAGTATTACTAGGTAACTGCCAGACATCACTCTTCAGAATAGAAATTTCTCATGTGTAAGTAAAAGATTAATCAAAGATTAAAATTAGAATATAAAGTGTTTCAGAGAAACTCAAAAATAGTATCAAAATGAAGCAATATAGAAGCAATGAAAAAAAAGATAAACTAGTGGTCAATTTATGTTCAAAGTTAATTCCACCTAAAAGGAATCCACCTAAATGGAATCTGAGAATCTCATCTATGAGGAAAGGCTGAGAGAGCAGAGACTGTTTAGCCTGGAGGAGGAAAAGCTCAGGGGGCAGAAATCTCATCAATGCATATAAATACCAGCAGGGAAGATGCAAAGAACACAGAGCCAGGCTCCTTTCAGTGGTGCCCAGTGACAGTGCAAGAGGCGATGGGCACAAAGTGAGAATGGACATCAGAAAACACTATTTTTTTTTTGAACTGTGAGGGTGACCAAGCACTGGCACACGTTGTGTCCAGGGGGGTTGTGGAGTTTCCACCCTTGGAGATTTTCAAAAGCCAGTAGCACATGGTACTGGGCAATCTGTTCTAGGTGGCCCTACTTGAGCTGTGGGGTTTTACCAGGTGACCTCTAGAGGTCTCTTTCAATCTCGGCTGTTCTGAGAACTATAAGTTAGTTTTTCACATGAAAAGCAAAAGAAATTAACACACAAACATAACAGATCAAATAATTAGGAAGCAGTGTTGATTATGCTATTTTTATGACTACATGAACAATGACTTAATCAGCAAACAGAAATATACTCCTAATACAAATAATAGTTCAGCTTTGGGTGGGGGGGAAATCTCAGTTTAATGCAATAAAATTATTATAAAATCAATTCCTGCATTTTAGAGGCTATTTTACAAGAACAATTCCACTGGAAGTCAAACACCTGGAGAATGGAAGGAACACAGCCACTACATATTCCATTCCATTAAAAAAGGTAATTGGGATGCTCCAAATCATGATGCTTCACAGCATTTCAACGTCTACACACGTGGATCCACATACACAATTCAGAAGTTTTAATTCTTTTTAAGCTACCCAGTGACTTGAAACCAAAGCAACTGAGCATCTGGAGGCACCGTTTTGATGTTTTTCAGTGCTTGACTGGTAAGTGTGTACAACTTTACAACTCACCCAGACATATTGTAGCTAGGATGAGTCTTATTGGAATAATGTATCGCATAAACTTATGCTTGCCCACAATCCCACTTAATTCTGTCAAAAGTGACCCTAGAAGTTGAAACAGGTCTTTGAACTTCCTCAACAACTTGCCCTTTATTCTGTTATTACCGAATAAGGTGGGCAATAAGGATCTGAATTTGAAAACTCTAAACTAGCTGTCTGACCCTTTAACCTGTTAAAATCCACATTTTTTCAAGTGTCAAATATAACTTATGTTTTGCATCTTTTGATGAACGTAAAGTAAATTTTATTTTTTATCTAATGCATAGCACCTTAAAGTAATGAGTTCCAGAAAACCATAATACTAGTCAAAGAATAATGGTATTATGATAGTTTTGGTGACAGTATTTTTGTGAAACATTTAAGCAAAACAAAAGAAAAACCCACACAAATCTGGGTGGGTTTTTTGATTTGTTTTGGTTTAGTTTTATTTGTATCTCACAAATTAAAGTGTTAGATTATTGCCAATACAGGTAATACAACTTCAGAATGAGGTAATAAACTTATTCAGTCCTGAGTAAGAGAAAGTTTTCGTTATGCTAGGCTTCTTAGTTAATTTTTTACTCAATAAAATACAAAAACTCTGATTTCTTATTATAAGTAAAAAGTATGTCACATACCTGTTGTGTGTTTCTCTGTGACTGTAAACTGGACTGGAGCCTTCTCAACAGTGGAACACCATTCCTAGACAGCCTTTTAAGCAACCAGTAACTGTGCACTCGTTCAACAAAATGCTTCTTTCGCTGAATGGCCACCTGATTCATAATCTTATTTAATCTAAAACATGGAAAAACTGATATTGTATTTTTCGCAGCAAAGCATAAAACATATTTGTCTATGGAAATTAAACATCAGATATAAATGAAGTGTAAAAACAGAAGTAATCACCAATGTTACTAATTTATTTCAGTAACATCCCTTCCAGTACAATTATTTCTGAGCAGTAAATTACAATCAAATATATCTGCTTGACACTGTAGCTTCTACCAAATACATTAAGGTACTTTGTAAAGCTAAAAGCAATTCATTTTTTCATGGTCATTATTTGAAGAGCAATCCCTGATTAGGGCTGAGAAAAAAGCTTTACATATATTTCAGAATAATTTTCCTATTGAAAATAAAATGAGAAATAAAGATCTAAATCACTATGAAAGTTACTTTGTTACCACCTCTACAAAGAATTAATAGTTTATTTTAAAGACAACATGTCTTCCAACTTTTTGCATAAAAACATGCAACAAAAAGCTTGTATTATTTCTCTATTAATATATTTTTTGACAAAGGAACCAAACAGAAAATGTAAAACACAAAACATTTACTATTTTACCCCACACATATGATGAAAACAACCACACAGAAAAGACACAGGTGGGAATAGTTAAAGCAAACTACCTCGATCAAGATCAATCACTATTTTCTCCAAAGTTGCTTTTTAACAAATGCAAATGCTGTTTGCATATACTCATTTACAAATACTCTAGGAAAGTGCTATATGAACATCACACACAACAATATTGACTCTTATTTTTCAAATAATGACATTTTAGAATGTCCACGTCTCACACACAACACTTGCCTCTCAAAAGTTACATTCAAAAAAAAGCATATCTGAAACAGATCTTCAGCTCTCTGTGCCTACAGTACCCTGGAATCATGGCAAAAAAGGTTATAAAAAGTTAATGGTTACACATGATAATGCAAGTATTTGTTACTGGTGGCAGCCCTTGCAAAATTAACGTAAGATGCCCCAAGGCACCAACCACCTTTATAGTTAAAGAGATTGTAAGTTCATCTGGGGGCAGGGGTGGGTTGGAGAGAGAGCTGGAAGTAAAATAGCTTCAGAAAAGATAATAACAATAAAATCTGTTAATTCTTCACTCAGTCTATTACTACCCATAGCAAAACTCTAAAATCAATAATAGAGAGTTTATCAGATATTCTCCAATAAAATTTAATAATTAAGTAGGCAAATATTAATTCAAGATGTATCTGATTTGTAGAGCAGTACCATGAAACATTTAAGTAAAAAAACATGAACATATACACATACTGGTATTTTGGTGCTTTTCCCTTTTTAATATTAAGGAATAAAGCAGTTTCGCAGATAAAGATAAAAGTAAAGTAGCCAAATAACTAAAAATGTAAAGTTATAAGTAAATCTTGGGTAAAATGATTTTTAAGAATATCTGGGAAACCTAAACATTTTTCAGAAAAACATACAAGTGAGTCTACCCTCAGTTCACCAAAAGTCATCTATCCCTACTAGCTGGTTTTCCTGGGCTGTGTAGAAGACAATGTCTACTCAGTGCTACACTAACTAGCTACAGAGCTTTCAGTCATCACTGGGTAAAGGCAGAGCAAATACAAGTTTTCTTCAAAATACAATGCCATTGTGTCTTTTGTTTCCTCAGTGGCATTGTTTTTTCAATTAATAATTAAGCCAGTTAGGCATTCTTGAAAAATTTTAGTTTAATTTAAAGCTTAGAAAGCCTGCAGATGCACTTCAGACTGTCTTGTAAGTCTTTCACTGGAGGGCAGATGCAGGCTCCAAAAAGATTGACTCAATGCAAAATGACATAAATACAATTAATTATAGAAAGCAATCAAAATCAAGAAATTAATTTCACATCTCTTGGAAACAGCAAAACCTACTGAACCAAGCTGAAAAAAGCACAGCCAAATACAAAGCTATTTGGAGCGATCAGAGAATCGTAACATGAAGAAAGGTACCCTGGCTTCATGCCCATCAGATGTGGTAAGACTAAGCAAACATCTTTAACTACAGCTTTAAGTACATTGGCCCATTCACATAATGAACTGATCTATTCATAGATAATTATATTAGTAAAGTGCTAAAATAAGCTTAAGAAAGATGTTCACAGCAGATACTCTCCAACTTGAAAAATACAAATAAACAGAAAGTAATTCAGAGTGCAAAAACTACTTAACAAGGGGTTGGAAACTACTTCTCTTTGCATTCCCTCCAAATAAAACCAAAGACTGGCTGTTCTGATTTCATGCAGACACCACACATGGCTAGTGGCAATATACATCTCAAAATAAAAAGGTCTGAGACACTTCACATGGCAGGTATCTACAAAGCCTCTACACTATGAACTTTATGTAATGAGGAAGTTTCATCTACTGTTAAGACCCTAACAATGCACTAACTATATCAGATTCTTCAGTCATCTTTTTGTTTAGTCTGATACTTCCACGTAGATTTTACTGTCACAGAGGCTTTAAATTTTGACATGCAATACAACCATTTAGGGGAAATAAAACACTGCCACTGTAGAGCCCTAGAATTAGCACAGCCTGGACATTGACTTTGAAACTCCCACCCTTAAAAGAGTTTCCTGTACATTTCACTTCCCTTTTTTTTTCCCCCAACAGAGAGATGTAATTGAAAAACATTACTGAAGAGCAAGGGAGAAAAAAAAAAGTATGTATTTGAGGTAGGTAAGGGAGAGCTTTTTGAAGACTTTATAATTTTGCAATCCAGGATTTGACTTGCACAAGACAGGATTAATTGCTGCACTGCACTGACAAATTCCCCATGCAGAGGCAAGGCTTACAGAAGTCAAGGCCCCTCCCAGAACTACATAAAACACTTCAGCAAAGGCATTTTTTTCTAAGGTATCCATCCATCCACCCTTGAACTTTTTCCCAGTATAAGCACATCAGAAAGAACAGCTCTCTGTATTGTTTTATTTTCTAATGGCAAGTCAAGCATACCAAGATATGGGAGAAAACCCCTATAATTTTCCCTCAACTTACCAGTTATTTAAAATAAAATACAATGATAGAGGAATTTTAAAGTTCTTAAAAAGGTGCCTGCATTCCCATGAAATTC
The DNA here is from genome assembly GCA_013396695.1 of Sakesphorus luctuosus. Taxonomy (NCBI): domain Eukaryota; kingdom Metazoa; phylum Chordata; class Aves; order Passeriformes; family Thamnophilidae; genus Sakesphorus; species Sakesphorus luctuosus. The sequence goes on from VWZD01006877.1 coordinate 296,671, forward strand.
AGTAACTGCTGTTATATAACTGGTCTCATAAAAGAAGCATTAGGTTTCAAGCTGATGACCACTGCAGCCTTTTGGTATTTTGGCAGCAAGAGTCATACTCCCTCTTGTTTTCTTTTTTTACAGCTACATTCCAAAATTATACAGATGTCAATACATTTTTCAGAACTGTTTTATTCGTGCCACAGCCAACAGAAGGCCAATACTACTTCCCTTCCCCAGCATCATTACATCGGACTGCAGAACACTGGTGTGCACTACAAACATGGTATGAGGATATTGTACAATTCCCTGCTTGTCTTCAAACAGGGAAAGGCCCTTTTTCAACTGAACCTTTTAAATAGCACCTACAGTCTTGTGTTCACACGGAGACATTTGACGCTACGCTGTCAAGAGTGATACACAATGCACAGGTTAAAGCATTCAGAGAGCTGAGTGTGCTACTCAGCCCTTGTTTCCTCACCTTTTATCTATATGTATAAAATAATTTTTGTCAATGTAAGATGTGCAATCTCAAAGCTTCCTTCTTCAACTCATGACTACCTTCCTCCCCCAGTTTCAGCTATATGTCACTATGGCAACTATGGCAACTGGTTTCCGGGAAAAGTGAAACTAGTATTTTTGGTAACTAACAGTGCGGCAGTTTAACCCAGGAAAGCCAATGAAAGATAATCAAACACTTTTCTATTAATCATCACTCACCGCTCCAGAGACCACCCATGCTTTTAACCCCACAGCTATTATTTTAGTATTGCAATACATGAAGATTTCTATTACATTTCTCCATTCTTAAGTTTTTGAAATACAAATTGGAGAGAACACTTCCTTGAGCAGGTATGTGATTTTGACAGCACTATTATAGTAACTCAAGCACAGATTTTATTCCTTTTCTGTCAGTGTATTTTAAAACTAACTATTGAATTTGCCTTTCTGCGCTAGGTTGAGTGTCCAACATTTTATCTACTGATGCATCTTTTGAAGCCTGAAAGTTTCTATAGGTTCCGATTCTTTATTCCACATTTACTGGTATTGAAATAATATTTGATTTTGAGTGAACATGTAGGAAGCATTTCATCTTGCTTCACGTGACTGTGAAACATCTATTTTTCTTCTAGGGCAAACAGCTTATAAAATTTTGCTTATACAGAAAAAAGTAGAACACTGAACTTGAGGTAAGAAAATAACTGTGTAATTTCAGTCAATTCTCTGTTAGTTATAACAGAGTACCTTATTCCTATTCTAACAATTACATTTGTGATCTTCCAGACCTTGGATAAGCAAAAAAACCCAAAATAACAAACCTCCAAACAAACAACAAAACCCCCACACCCTGTCACACTGGAAAATCTCTTCTTGGAAAAATCACATGCATAGATTTCTTTCTGCCACTTTCTATACATATATAATGCCTTTTCCTTAAAATTACTGAATATTTTCCTTTACTTTTTTTGTAGTAATCCTAACCATGTCCCAAATGATTTTGAAATCTAATATCAAAAGGCTAAATTCACATCAGACATATTAAAAATCACTTTCTGATCTGTAATAAATCACAGTATATCTACTAATTTTTGTGCACACCGTAACTTGACTGTTGAATAAAAAACTGCCAGGAGACAGTTCTTTGGACAATGCATTTTGAAAATTATGTTTTTGTATAGCACAAGATACAGTACCCTCTAAGTGCCACCAAGAAAAGATACATAGGTTCATACAACTGGTGAAACTCAGAAGTTATGAAAAATAAAACCACATGAATCTTGATCCTCATAACTACATTACGATATATATAATCATTTTGGCCTAAACCTCCCAGAATACACATAGAATACTAATGTTTTGATTTGTTTTATGCTTCTTTGCCCTGTACATGCAAAATAAACAAAAGAAAAAAATTATAAGTACAGCATATTTCTATATCCATTTTACAAAATGCCATATTTAAATATGAGACAGCACATTCATCTTCTGGATTTTTTTTTTTCCCCTGCAGGGTGGGGGACAGGAATCACCCCTCAGACATCAAACATATGACTTCTAATACCAGATATGTACCATTAGTTTTACTCAAAATCAGTATCTACTTTTAGAACTTAAAAATAAGTCATACTTTTTCAAACGTATTAATTAATCTTTATTTAATAAGCTAACCAGAGTCAAGACAAACTAGCTTCAAAATAAATAAAATACCACTGAGGCAAAGGTACTGAACACCAGAGTAACTCTTTTCTTTATTTAGGCAAAATTACTTTTTTATTTAAGCTAAGACCAGGATGACATCAGCACTAGTTTCTCCATGTAACAGAAACGTTTCAAAGCCAAATAATCTGACAAGAAACATTAGTGGACAATGACTGCCAGCATCCCCTCCCACCTCACCCAGTGATTCCATCATCTAGGTATCAGGTACAGTCACAAGGTATAACTATACCATGCTCCCCTGGAATTAAAATAAGTATTTGCACATGATTTTGTGAATGTATACATACATGTATAGTCTATGATAAACAGCTAACACACATTAATCTGGATTTATTCCGCCTCTAATTTCTTTGCAATGCCTGCTCTAGCAGTATTTTTAAATGTCTTTTTTTATGCTGAATTTTAAGCAGAATTTCTTCCTCTTTTTCCCCACTTAAAAACTTTCTGAATGTATTAAAAAACCCACAGTACCCTAAAAATAATTTTAAAAAGAAATCCACAAGCCATATATATGATTATGTAGCATCATCTGTGAACGTAGACTAACAGTATCTCACAGACTTCTGTAAAAGTTCCTTTCCCCTTACATTGTGTTTCATCACTTCCTGTTTATTTATTATTTAATTTTTTGGTCCATACTTCATTTTAGAGACAATCAAGACTCCTCTGTTGAGGTAACAATATTAAATTGAATTACTTGGTAAGAAAGTTCAGGATAGCTCAAATGGATAATTATAAACCAAAAGAAAATACTGGTTCTGCCTTGAGACACACAATAACAGAAATCCAGTTTTACTACCAGGAGCAATATGCTTTCTAATACGAGCAAAGGTCAACACAGAAAAATCTGTTCACATGCAGAATATAAATGCTGATTTGTAATGACAGCTGAAAGTACTTTTGTTGAGTCTCAGCAATTTTTGCTCCAGTTGTCTGCCACTACTTACCTACTTTCATAACAACCTTTTAATTCTCTTTTAATATTATGATGCAACACATCTGATGCAAAAACATACAGTGTTTCTACTTCTTATGAATGTGAGGCTTTTTTGTTTATTTTTTGCTCTCTGTACAAGTATTGCATTTCAAATACTTTCTTAATTTCAGACACAACAAATATGCCGTGGAGAAACAGAAACTAAAGATTAAAGTAAATATTTATATACTTGAAAAGATCAGCTTCCACTTAATAGAGCAGTACTTGCATGTATCACAATGTATATTTTGAAAATACTGAAGAGTAAATAATTTTACATCCCATTCTATTCCCCCCCAAGTATATAGTCACAATATCATAGTTTCACAGCATTTTTAAAGAACATGGATATTGACACTGGCTTTGCAAACAAGCAAACACATTTTAAATGCCTCTTTTGACTCATAAGATCAAGAGACTACAAAAAACCAATGCTATTTGTACTAAAGAATCAAGCACCCAAAAGTAAGAGACATCACACAGTTTTCCCAGGTAACACTGTAACTCTTCTGCTTTGTGTACCCCTCCTGCCTGCTGAATAAGGCAACAGTTATTCTGGGCCTGCAATCAAAATAAAATACTTCTGGCGTTTTTTAGGCACAGGGTGGGAGGGAAATTATCTATCTACTAGGCAAAACTGAACCATTACACATCACCAGTAGGAGTACTACACTGCCAGAACAAATTTGCCACTTTGTTCAGCCAAACTAGTGGGAGGCCACTTTTCTGACTACCTCTTGTCAAGAGGAGCAGGCACTGTCTGTCCCTCCCATGCAGAGGGACAGTTTGAGAGTGTCCTTTGGCACTCTCCTCCTCCACATAGCACAGCTGCTCCAGCCTGCAGGAAACACAACCTTTAATCTAAGTTCATTTCTGCCTTTAAACAATCAGAAAAAAAAAAAAAAGCTGATGAGTACAAGCAGTACAACGTAAGCAACAACCTTCAGCATTTTTGTATTTCAATAAAAATGGAATGAAATTTCCTAGTAAAGAAGCAATACATTTCTGCAATCAGAAGGTCTGATGTACATCCTACATACATAAGAGTTCCCCAGTGGTCCCATTTATTATTACAAATGCTAAGCAAGTTACAAGCCAGCATTGACAGCACTGAAAACTGAAGCCACCTTAAGGCTCTAACACGACCCACTGCACATTTGGAAGTAAATACTTAGGTATAGACTTTTTAAAATACTTAAGCAACAGGACAGAATAGGCCCAACATTAAAAATAAATAAACTTTAGAAAAAAAAAGAAAACGGGAAGCAAGCATTCATCTCCTATCTTGAATGGGTAGCAACTTTTGATCCTACACTCTTTAATCAGTAGTCCACAGCTAAAGTCTAGAAGGCCATATAATTAGATTAATAAATGACCTAGACAATGTCACTATCTATGTAATTCAACAGCAAAAACCTTAAAATATGATATCTGTGTAAGAAATTCTGATCAAAGTCATTCAAGGCAGCAGCACAGAAACCTGACCTAACGGTAAGCTGATACAGAAATTCATGAGCTAAAAAAGTTGTGTAGAAATCATGAAATATGTTATTCTACACCAGTCTTTTTAACATATCCTGAACATTAGATAGGTGTTTTGGAAAACAGAATTATTAAAAATGGTGTTATTGAAATGCCAAGTCTTTCATATGTACTCGCTATCCAGGAAAGGAAACAGCCTACAAACCCTCCACCTCAAACTAAATGTAAAATGCAAGACGGTTTTCCTCAAGCTTCACCAGGCATGCACAGGGGCTACATCTACCAAGTATTCTTCTCCTCACTGTGACCTTCATATTTGTTTACCTTTACAACTACCAACTCTGATGAGCCAGCAATATGCCATGGAGACATACAGTCAAGTTACTAATGACTAAGAAACTAAACCAAACATCTCCACATGTGTCTCAATTTCAACATATGTTGAAACACATGAATATTAAATTCCTCAGGAAAAAAAAAGCATTAGTGTTTAAATACTGAGTGTATATATTTCTTTTCTGGTAATTTAAAGACCTTAATTGCTCTTCTCAAAATCTTTGAAAAGGCAAATCATGCTTCAGCTGCAAGGGAAAAAAGTGTATTAAAAAACATTAGAAAACAGGGATGATTTAAACGAAGCATACTGTGAATTGATCCACGTAATTCTTGATTAGTTTATGATTATGTATTTAACTTCTACAGAAACACAAGTGATTCCTAAAGGGTAAAAAAAATAAATAAGAATAGCCAAAATAAAATGGACAACTAAGATTTGTCTATGCAGCATAATCATGCTTCCTTTTAGTATACCCATTTCTGTTTTGCCTTTAATTCAGGTATCAGTTTTCTAGGACCAAGCACATTCACATTACAAAGAGTACTTAAGCAAGGGTCTCTCTCAGCTGAAGACAAGCAATATATAATAAAGCTCAACTTTAAAATAGCTTTAAATTGTGCACATTTTTACATATCTGACATAAAGTATACAAACTATACTGGCTTTGAGAAATATGAAAATAAAAATAAATAGAAGAAAGCTGAACCTCTCCATAGTCTTGACAAGAAATTTAGTCATTAAAAAGAAAAAACAAAAAGAAAAAAAGTCTTTGTATTCCTGTTTCTGGCATCTAATGACACCATTAAAAAAAGGCAGACTGATGATAAAATATTTTTGGAGTCTGGCTCTTTTAGAAGCCCATGGAAAGAACCGCCAGAGGGACAACTGGAACATACAGTCTAATCCTCAACTCCTGATTCATGTTCTTTCTTATACTGTCTTAAAAAAAGGCAAAACAAACCCACACTAAACTACCAATTGGGATTGTACTAATTAAGACAAAGCCAAATTCTTTTACACCAACTCCCCCTACCACGGACAACAGA
>VWZD01006877.1:310608-350631 GCA_013396695.1 Sakesphorus luctuosus
AGCGCCGCCGCTCCCCCGCCCGGGGCCGGCACCGGCACCGGCCGCGCTCGGGGCACGGAGCGGGAACGAGAACGAGCCGCGCGCGGAGCCGCCGCTCCCCCGCCCGGCCCGAGCCCGCCGCGCGCCCCCGGCGGATCGTCCGAACGCCCCAGCGCGGGGGGCGGGGGAGGAGGACGGGGAACGAACGGGGGCGGGACGCGGCTCGTTACAAAACCGAGGCTCAAAACTTGAAGCGAGTGATATTTATTATCTCTCTGGGGGGGAAGTCCAAGCTCGAGATTCCTTACGTAGAAAATTTGCTTGAATGTCAGCTCTTGCGTGGTCTCCGGGTCAGGCTGCTGCTTATAGATTAACTGATAATAGCCTTACATTTTGACAGGGCAAAAGCAGGTTATTTCTGGCTCCCCCTTCGAAGGACACCCTTTGTTAGGTATTATTTTTAGACAGCCATTACAGCCATATTCGAGAACTGGAGGATTTTACAGCAATACATTTCTGCGAGGCAGCTGCAGCCACATCCCTACAAAACAACTTTTAGCTGGCCCAGCCCGAGACAAACATTTGCCTGTGCCGATCATACATAGCAAGTCTAGTAAAAAGCAAGTGGTTGAGAGTAGGTGTGATTCTGTTTGCCCATCCATAACAACCATCCACTAAGCAAAGTTGCTTCAAAACAACTTATCAATTAATTTTCATGTTTTCTCTAGACTTACTATGTTTGACTGCCTCAAAAAGCAGTTGGTTGTACAATAAATTTATTACTAGGAAATCAGATGTAAATACACCTGTCATTGTAGCAAGTGAGTTAAGGTCCAGCGAGTTTAAGTAACTTTGCTAAGAAAAACGTAGAATAGGCAAAGTACTTCCCAAATCCTTTCTTCCCCATCAGGGGCCATTCTGCATGATCACTGAACAAAATAAAAGCTATTAAAGCACTTAGCACTTGTGCAGCGCACTTAGTGTAGGAGTAGATCCTCAGGATAAGACATAGTAGACCTCCAATTTCCGATATGAGAAAGTCTGTAGGAAGTATGGAGGCCATCTAGTCATTTGTGAATTTGCCTGTGTGGAACTGCTCTCCAGTTACATGGTTTAAGTGATCCTACCATCAGTCTGAATGGTCTTAACAACATGCTGATGTAAGTTAGTGTTGTACTGGAATTCAGCCTGTAATAGAAAGGTATTAAAGAGGGAGTAGCATACTATATCATAGACATTAGTGTGCAGAGTATAAAACTAATCGAAATTACGTTGTCAAGAAGTTAATAATAAAACACTGTCTATGATAGAAAGTACATTGATTTATCTTTTAATTGATAATCCACATGTGCATCTGCCGTGCAGCTGTACCAAGACTTTATAACTGCAGACAAGTTTTCCACAGAGACCTTGCTGGTGTCCATACTCTCATGTGCCTGAGGCACAGTAAGCTTGGCTCTTTTCCAGTTACTTTTTTCTGCCAGATGGACTACAGCATTTATGAAATGTCCTTGGACATCCCTTTGATAATGTGATATTCCTTATTGGTATTTGCACCATTTGACCATTTTTCTGTAATTTAAACTTGTGCTTCTAGAGTCTCTTAATTATTCTCAGTAGGAAGGTATGTGGAGTTTTCACTGTGGACCATCCAGGCTAGGACACGGCACATTCCTTGATACGGTATTTCAGAGCAACAACACAAAGATCACGGCAGGCTCAACACATAGTTCTGTCTTAGGAGCCTTATACTTTCAAATCACTTCTCATTGACATTCTGACAGCCTACCAGAGCAGGATCCTCAACCCATCCATGTGAAGTATTAGTACATTAGGCCATAAATTTTAAAATACAGCAATATGTAGTATTGTCTGAGGCATCTGACCATGCCTCTATAACCTCAAAGATCTGCCATCTTTGCCTTTTCCACCTCACAAGTGAGACTTGGTTACTCAAAAGAATACACTTCTACGAGGACACAATTCAATTTCACCCACAAAATGGCCCTCTGATCAAGTTTCATAGCAACAGGCCCCTCCACACCCTGGCACCAGTTTAACATGTGCAAGGGCATTCAGTCCCAGTCCATCAGAATCTTCACAGCCCTACCTGGCAGCATCAAATTGTTCATCAAGTTCCACTGTTGACTCACCCTGCAAGGAAAACTTCCACAGGAGGATCTTCTGCCTATCAGCTTTCACCTCCATTAGTTACCAAATTCTCAACAGAATCACACAAGAAGGACCATATAAGCAAACACAACTGCTTTTTACCTGCTTTGGTATCTTCCTCTTTCCATGTAGAATCAAACTTTGTGAGACACCTTTCTATGTTTCTAAAGTGTATCACTTTTGTTTTACATATTAATAAACGTCAACTCAGACTTAGGGCAGCACTAAATACTGGCAGGAGCACTGATCTTCCCTGGATGCAACTCTGTATCCCTCTACTGGTCTGGCAGCTGGCTGGCAAAGGACAAGTGAGAATCAGAACCCACTCCATACATTCTCTAGAACCTGCAAGGATCTTTGCATTTCAACACAGGTTTTTGGATGCCATAACACACATTGTGTGGGTCTGCTTCCTATCATGGTGACAAATGTGCCTAACCTTGCATGTGATGTCTCTGTATGATGCCTCAAGCCAATCTATCACTAATAAATTTTCAAGTCTGGCTTTTCCACTATGTAATTTCCACCTTCACACTCATCAGTGTATGATTAATATTCCCCTTCAGAATTCTGTCTCATGAGATACAACATTACCATGGTCCTTTCAGCCTACATGGGAATGCTTTTAGATCTCACTTACCTCATCAGTAATAGAATGTGGCACCAGTAGAATACTCTTAGACATCACTTTGCAAGTCACAAAAGAAAGGTTGTTCCCAAACCTCAGAGAAGCTGGAACAGCATTCACTGTGGAAAAGATGCTGTAATCCTATAAAAAGACATATTACAACAGTGTGCTGACAAAGCCTCAGCTGTTTACTTTCAGTTTGTGAGGTGGTGCAGCATCCCTACACATTTTCTGGCTGATCTTTGCAAATAATCACATTTACAAAAAGATCCACATATCACTGATCCATCTCCTGGTTATCACTGATAACTTGGTAGAAAGACGGACTTTTTCATACTAGACTGAGTGGGATATAGTCAAAAGTCATAGATGACAATTCCAGACTAAGGATCAAATTGGTGAGACCCTTAAGCCTGACCCTCTGGAACAGCTCATGTTGATCCAAATGAATGGTCTTTAACAAAACACAAGTTTTAAACAGTCTGGAAGTTGTGCTAATGCCTTTATGGTACTGATAAAGGTATACAGCCCTTTTATCATCAGAGATCCATCAAAACTCAGGCTACATCAGTGTGCTTGCCAAGAAATACCTCCGTGAGCTGCACCTGCTAGGCAGTCCTATGGAATGTTATTTACAGATAAGACTTGAAGATCATTTTGACTGTCGTCTTCAGGCTGTACAGCTGCTATGCAAAGGACCTTAACCCATTTCCATGTAATAACTTGTTGGAACTACTGCTTAGAATCACATACTAGGAGAAGAGGTACGTAGCCTGCCACTTGCAGACAGAAAGATAAGCCAAGCACATTACTGGGGTACACAACTGACAGGGAAACCTATTTCCTGCATTACTTATCCATTATCTATCTTGAATCCTTTAACATCATGTACCTTTAGGAGTTTGCAATTGTAAGATGCTCTCTGCCATATATGTTCATAACTGCCGCATGATGGAAGGTGAGGCTTGAGCTCACCCTTACAGACACTGCACAGATGAAAAAAACCCAAAAAATAAACCCAAACAAACTTCATTATTAGAATATACATAAAACATATGTAAACAACAATTCAACAATACAAAAACAAACAATCAAACAAACCAAACACACATACCCCCCACTCCCCGCCAAACTGAAAAAAAACCCCAAATTACAAAATGCTGCAGCACAAACACAAGGCTTGCCCATCTACTCACCTGCAGGTCTTCTAAACAGCAAAACTACCATCTACTATTTTAGAAACTATTTTATCAGGCACAAACCCTTGGAACAGAGTTATTTGCACTCATGTATAATTATACTGCTGTTTATGAAAGAGTAGAGAGAGCCATAAACGAGGGAATAGCATTCTCCATCTCTTCTGTCATTGCCTCTCTGGCATTAATTATTCAATTCCTGGTGTTTACAGTTTGGCACCTGTATTATGTTCTGCATAGTAACTCCACCTGCAAAGGTCTTTGTGGGAAGCTATTCCTGCCACAGGATAACTGCCATCAGAACAACCCTTCATAAACAAGTCACCAATTTTCTGTTTAGCTCCCAAAAGTGCCTCCCTGCACGATCAGATGAAAATGATTGCCAGTACAAGGGAGCAGCAGTTAAGTAAACCCAGGATCTGGGAGGGCCCCTCCAGCATCCCTAGTTCAGCTTACAAAAGCAGCTGCATGTTTAGCGTTGGAGTGTTTGTCAGTTCACACTGTGTAAGTAACTGAGCCAAGTTATGGACAAAGACAGAATGTGGTAATGGATAGGAATCAAAAAGCAAAACAGTAATGCTATACAAAAGGTTCTAAAAATATCCCACTTGTCTAGCAAAGAATTACAAAAGAGTGTGGCCAAACAATCTATATTGGATTTTGACCTCTTTTTTTGCAAGACATGGTGAGGAAACCTAGGCAGCAGATAAAGACAGAATTTAAAGTAAGTTAACATAACAAGAAAAGGACCTATTTGAACCAAACATTTTTGTCCAATGCAGCCACAGCAAAGCGAAAACAAAGCACACTTTATACATATCTCTGATACACAATGATTTTTGAGAAATATAATTTCTTTTATTTCTAATTTCTCCCTGTAGTTTTTCTCCTGATCAGGTCTGAATTTCAGAAGATAGTACATTTATCAGAAACTCAGGCAACTGCTTAAGGCAGCATAACCCATGTAGATGATATTAATGCAAATGTATTACTGCCTTCTCCCTTTTCTACTTCCTGGTCTTTTCCTCTACCCTGGGAAGGATCCTCTACACAACATTCATCCAAGCAAGGAGACGTTTCTCACTGCATCCATAAAGTTTAATAATATATAAAGTTTCTTTTATTTATTGAATCCCTCAGAGTGACTTCCCTATTTTCAATTTCTTTGCTAGCAGTATCAAAACCTGCCAGTGTAATACGAGATGAAGTGTAAACTCTGAAGGAAATTGTTTTCATAGTTAGATTACTCACAAACATGTATCTCTAAGAAGCAATCTCCAATATTTACAATGAGTTTGTATTTCAGCCTTAGTATAATTAAGGTAAAATTCAATTCAGTCTTAAATATTTTACTAGCTCTTCCTCATTCCTTTTAGAGGAAGAACCTGGTCTGCAGATGATTAAGACATTATGCCATGGAGGAAGGTTGGCTGTCAGAATCCCCAGTCATTTATCACAGAAGAAATCCAAAAACAGATGGGCTCATTCAGAATTAAAACCTTGTGTCCTTATTTACATGAGGAAGGACTACAAGGCAAAGTGACACCAAAATCTGGGGAGGAAAAATAAAGTGAAAAATAAGTCAGAAACAAGACTCAATACATGACCACCTTTATAAAAACACCAACAACCAAACACAACAGACATGGCTTGTAACTTCTCCTCTTTCCTTCAGAGAAATCTGACTTGTACATATCATTTAGTAAGTAGTAATGAACACGATGCAGCTTTGCCTTGCTTCAGACATGCTACCCCCTGGGCCAGTACCTGATGCTGGATAATAAAGAGAACTTCCAAACTCATGCATATATAAATCAGTTCTGATACATAATAAGGCTTCATAATGCAGACAGAATCTCAATAGGCTCAATAAAAATGCTAGAGTAGGAACTTCAAATTGAGCACTCCTGAAAGACATTCCAGCCTCACTCCACATAAAGGCCAAGTATGAATAAATCCTGTGAACATGCTACTTATGCTCAACTCCAAGTCAAAAATCACTGACATACACTTCTGCTGTACTATAGATTGAGGGTGATAAAGAGATTAGACAGCTGTGTTTGTAACAAGTGAGGTAATTAATATAAATGCACAAGGGCACCATGGTTTTGGCAGTGAATGCTTGCTCACAACTACTGTGTAATTGCTCATTATTTCCTGAGCATTTACCTTGACACCTTGGATCTGACGAGCAGAGCCAAGTGCCCACTGAAGTAAATGGCTATGTATGTTTAATATATAAGTACTTTCCTATGTTTAGTGCTCTTAGAAGTTGTACCCTTGTGTTACTAAATTGAACATCCAAATTTAGTACTTCTGACCTCTATTTTAAGGTTTTGATCATTTAGTTGACATTGTCTAGACAGGTTCCTGGAAGAGGCTGGAGTCTATACAAGGAGGAAAAGAGATAGTTTTATTTAAAATACTACCTCAGTGCATATAAAAGGGAGCAATTCTTTGTGCTTGATTTAAGAACTATTATTTCTTGGAATAGTTTTTGTCTTCGTGACTTCATATGGAAAATGCATCACTGATGCAGAAGTTACTAGAGGTGAAGCCAAAGGTTTGAGTGATTCAGTACGAAAAAGAAGCTTATCAGAGCAGGTTTAGAGATACGTATTAATTGCTCAGTTTTGCTAAAACAACGTAACAGCATCAAAATGGTTACTACTGGTAACCATACACTGGTATTATCAGTATGCCCTTAAAACATCTAATGTTTCCAAAGGCATACAAATTCAGAAAGACAAAACTACATCAATCTATCACTGCACTATCAATATTATGTTTACTACCAAGAAAAAAATGGAAGGAAAAAAAAATAGATTAAGATGAACAGCCAAATGACTGGAGAGACCCTGGGACCATAAAACACAAAGTTCTGTCTGTAGCACTGATCTACAACTGGCTAATACCATAATACTGACAGAGAACTGGTTACTTACAGTCACTATGGTGATGCTTCCTTCTCTGAACCTGAATACCTACGTTCCAGAGAACACAAACAGTTTATTTGGGAGCACGGTCTCCTGGATTTCTGCTATTCTACAAAACATAAGAGAGCCAGGTACTTATAGTTTGCAGGGACTGAAATGAGAAATTACTTTTTCATATTCATTCATTATCACATCACTTCTAATTCATGCCAGGTTCCATTACACATGCAAATGGAGACATTCACAGTATCTGAAATAGATAGCAAGTTTATAAAGGCATAGATCAGCGAAAACAAAGGAAAAAATTACTCTTTTGAAGTTAAATTATGGAACTTTGGGGTTTTTTTCTGTCAGGATGCCTTGCACAGATTTCCTAACTACCCATCTTCCTACATGACTATGTTTTTCATGTACTTACCTGTTAGATTGCAAGCTTTATGGAAAATCTGTATGTTTAGAGTATTGTCACACCAGTGCTGCTACATCCACCACAAGCCGGCAGTCTGGAGCCTTCCTCAGGAATTGTAGTTACTTACTCTTTCTTTGCCTGTCACCAGATCAGCATCCTCTCTTTGGTTTATTCTTCATATTACCTGGCTGTTCGTGAACAGACTTTCTGGCCCCAGCTTTGCTCAGATTTTTAAGACCTAATTTCTTGAGTTTCTGGTGTATTTTTGTAAAACAGAAAGAAGCTCCAGTTATTTCACTCAATCTGTGATATAAATCTGCAGATTATATAGTGAATCACTGATTGGTTCCCAAGCCATATAAAAATAATTTAAAGTAATAACCAACTTCCATTATTCTCAACTTTCCCTAACCCTTAAGGGAATTTTCATAACAGGATGTATTGAAAAATGAAGAGGTACAGAGAGGTGCATGCAGAAAGAGTAATGTGCACTGGGAAAGTACCAAATTAATTTCCAGTCTTTTGTAAATGACTCTAAAATTTTCAACTATGAATTGCAAAACTCTTCAAAATCACAGCTGTTAAAAAAGGGCAGCTAATAGAACCACATATTCTAATATCAGGCTTTCCATGGCGTGATAAGTGTAACTATGTCATTCCAAGTAAAATTCAATGTAACTGGTGCAATTATATAATTTTTTGAAAGATGATTTAGGAAATTAAATATTTCTATTCTTATTACTATATGTTAAATAATCACCATAATTTCCTGTCAACAGACTGATGACACAGGTTTCTGAACTAAGCTCGAACTTCTCTATTACTTGGTCTACTTGTCATATCTGGACAAGATCAAAGTTCATTTTTAAGTAGTTGTATTCATATAAATGTACTTTGTAACAGCAGAAACTGAGCAAGTCCAAGTAACTTCCCCTGAAATCACTTTAGCCTCAGCTGCTTTGCCTAAATCATCTTTAGCAGCTGATATATATACTATAGATACAGTATTGTGTATTTATATATACATACTGATACAGTTCAGCCATATCAATAACCTGTAAATTAAAAAGTTGTAATAAGGAACAAAGGACTGCCAGCACACAGTGTAACAACTATTTTGTTGGGACTTACAGTGGTGTATGAATCAAAAAAACCACTTGACATGAGATTTCCAAGGCGAGTATTAACAGATCATTTACATCATGTTGGTTGGCACTATCCACTTAGAAAACCACACCAGTACTTAAGCACAAACATACAAATACTATGAAAGAATATTCAAGAGCTCCACTATTTCAAATCAAAAAGCTATCAACTGATCTCTTCATATGCTGCCATATATCCAATCAAAACATTTTTACTAAATCTGTTCAAAGTAAAAAAAACCCACAGCAAACTGACTGATGAAAAGAACTCAGATTACAAAACAAGTACTTAACTTAAGCACTATTAGTCTCCCTAAATATTGTCTTAATGTAAAATTTAATGCTGTTTCCAAAACAGTACTATTAATGTTTTCTCCTGTTTCCACTCCCAAGGGTAATAAGAAGTGAGTTATTCTGACTGTCAACACTTCAGTCAAAGCAGCAGAAACCTATGACTCACACCAGGAATTTGACAACAAATGTCAAAGTCATACCAGATCACATCTTACTCAGCTCTAGAGGAGACATTTATCAAAAGGACCAAATCCATCACCCTTCTTTGCCCACACTTCACCTGAAAATCCTGGATCACTCAGTCCATTGACAGCCTTGACTAACATTTCTGAACCGGAGAAGACAACCACCGACCAAGTGAACACCCCAGCTGGAGGAGCTTTATCCAGAACATGACCTCAAGCACATAGCTGGCCACTGCTTCCCTGGACCGACCCCGAGCATTCCTCCCTCCATCCCTGAACATCCTCCCCTGGGATGGCTGCACAGGTGAGACTCAAGCGGCACTCGAAGGGCCCCTCCCGAGGCAGACTGAGCACAGCAAAAGAGCTCCCAGAACTAAACGCACTGTGCACTAAACCACAAATACTCATGAAGGTGGGTTTCTTTAAACGCAAATATGCGTAATGAGGAGTAAGTTCACGGCGAAGGCTGTGCTCGGAACAGCGTGCCTGTGCCCGCTGTAGTGCAGCAATACCCAGAAAGGCCTCTCCGTGATCGGCCCATGGGTATTCCGGGGCGCCCGCCCGCGGCCTCCCGGGGAAGGCACAGCCGGCCGAGCACAGACGCCGGAAGCCCTCCCAGGCCTGAAGCACCACAGGAACTGCCCCGGCCCGGCCCGCCCCCCTATCCCCCCCTTCCCNTCCCGCGCCTGCGCCGCGCGCCCCGCGGCGGCCGAGCCGGGGCAGCTGCTCACTCCGCGGCGGCGGCGGAGACAAAGCGCCGGGTAATGAATGGGACGGGCCCGCCCGGCCCTTCCTCTTAACTCCTTCGGGCCCGGCCGGGCGGCGGCGACCTCCGGCTTCTCCCGCGGCGGCCGCCCGGGGAGGTGAGTGGCACCGTTCCGGCATCGGGAGGGCGCCGGGCAGGGTGGTCCGGCTTGCTGCTGTCCCGGCCCCGCTGTCCTCCCCGCACCCGCCACGGCCGCGTTCGGCCTCAGCGGCCTCGGTGCCTTGCGGGGCCGCGGCCCTGGCCTCAAGCCCCGAGCTCGGCGGCTCCCTGTCCTGCCCGAAGCGCCCGCGGGACAGCGCCGCCAGGGCGGGGAGGGGGCGTGTGGCGGCAGGGCGGCGCAGGGAGCCGGCGACTAGGCCCGCGGTGCCGGTTCCATTGTCTCCAGGGCCCTGTGGGGGGCCCGGCCGGTCCGGCGGCCGAGGGTCGCCGGTGCCCGGGGACTCAGCGCTGTCTCGGGCCGCCTGGGGGGTTCCGCGGCCACCCCGGCCGGGAGCAGTGCCCGCCGGGGCGCCGGCCGCGCCCTGAGCCCTCCCAGCCCGACTTTGTGCGCGGGCCGGGCCGGGCCGGCGAGTCATGCCAGGGCTCCGCGGCCGGACCGCCTGTCGAGGCCGCAGGAGTCGGGCCCGCGGAGGGGGCCGTGACCATGTGGCCGCTGCCATCCCGACCCAAGATGGCCCGGCAGCCCCGGGCGCAGAGCCCGCCGCTGCCCGGGCACCGCCGGGACACTCGGGCTCAGCTCCCTGGGCGGGCGCCAGGGCCGGAAAGCCCGGGAAATCCCAAAAAGCGTTTCCCCCTGAGAACCCACTTCACGAGGCGGGCAGGTGCCCGCCAGTGGCTTCGGTCGCCGCGTAAACACCGCGCCTCTGCTGTGTGCGGGGAAGCTCCATCCCAGTCCTGCTTGGGCAGTCACTCAAGAGAGGTGCCTGGGAAAGGTGCAGAATTTAGCTTTCTTGCGCTACTGTTCTCATTTTCTCTTTAAAGTGTGGTAATTTTATTTAAAAATGTCTTTTGTAACTTCTCTGTAACTCAGAGACAGCTGCTGATGTTAGACTGGCTGTGTTAGAACGTTTACTGGATTTCAGAGGGTGTCGGATACACTTAAAGTCGTTTGCTGCACGTACAGCCTACTAAAAGTGTAAAATCATTTGTTATTGCAACGAAAGGTAAAAGGCCTGTTTTCCATTAATAGTCATTCTATTTATCATTGCTAAGTTTAATAGGGTTTGGCTTTCCAATGTAGAGACCCTTCTCCCTGGTGCTTATGTGTTAGAAGCAGTCATGTCTTGTTTCTGAGGGGTATCTTTGAGATATTTCAATATTTTACCCTGAGTTGTCACGCTACATCTGTAATGCCAAACAGAGAAAGCCTTTCAAGCCCCCATACCGTGAATGTACTTCTCAGACTTTCTTTACCTGTTGTGTGTAGGGCCCACTCTGCATGTCCATGTGTTTTGCTTTTCAACAATAGCATGAACACAGCTCTTTTTTTCTAAAGGTTATTTTCAGTAATGCAGCATTTTGCTTTAAGCACAGATATGCACCCTTGGGAGGATGTTTATGGAGCACATACTGAGGGGAGTCAAGTCTGGAAGACTTTATCAATTCAGAATACCACACTGCTACTAGGAAGCCCGTGTTTGTACAAATACTGGGCAATGGCATTCAAATTATTTTTTGCTATGAAGATTAGTTTTGTAGAGTAAAAAAATCTTGCATCTCTTCATTGTATATTAAAAGCACCATAAGTTCTTTTGTGGACTATTAGAAATTTGAGTGCTGTTTGGTAGGTATAAGACCAACAGGCAAGATGCTGATAGTTTTCAAACACTTGAATGTTTATCTACTTTGGTACTTTGTCTTGCTGGTACCTTCCAACTTTCACAGATGTTTAGGAATTTACACCATAGAAATTCTCCAGAGCAACCAAATGTAAGAATTGACTGAAAATAAGTAAAATGAAAATAAAATGAAATATCTGAACTAAGCATCTTGCAGAAAAGTTTTCTAAACTTACGTAGTTTTGAATAACAATGACTCTTTTACTTCTGGTGGTGTACCACCCTTCCATCCTCGTGACTACTCTGCCTTCTTGGAAGCTCCTGATAAGCCTTGTCCGAACCGACTGAGTGGTGAAGCATCCCTCGACTGTACCAGTTGGGCCGTGAGGCACTCCCTGATCCTACCAGAAGTTCTGGCATGGCAAAGGTGGGGAACAAAGGATAAGCAATTATCCTTTGTAGCCTTGGTAAACCATTTACCTGAACGGTAGCCCAAGTGGAACGGTACCATTGTTACTGCACTTTGGGGAAAAAAGCCCAGTTGTTCCTGACTTGGTTTATGGCCAGGATGGAAACTTACTGATGACCAAAGTCAATCATCTTGCAGCCCCATAAACTGGCATCCTAAGCCAAGCGCTTTGAGCTCTCCTGGGCTACAGCAGGCTGTGCCAGCATCTCCCTCCGGTGTGACACCTCTCAGAGCTTGCAAACCCTCAAGTCTGGTATTTGAAGGACTGTCACCCTGTCCCCCCATCTCCACATTCCTCAAGGTGCAGCCCTTGCCTATGGAGAAATGCAAAGGGGTTTGAAGTATGTCACTGAACTCGAGGGGACTTTGATAGGTACCTTTATACACGTAGAAATAAGTGTACACATCGTTTTACCTGTCTCTGTGTGAATTGGTTATGGTATGAATGTTACTATTTCACATATATAGTTAAGTCATTGTTACAATTGTAGCAAAACCCATTAAAGCATTTTGTAAATGTTAATCATTGAGTAAGTGCTGCTAAACCATTTTACATGCTTATCTTCATATCTGTATCCTTTGCACTCTTACCCCCTTTTGCATTCTCAGCTTTTGTGTAAATCATTCCAACTCTTTTTTTGATTTTCCTTTCTATGCTTTAATGTGTGTAAGTAGTAGAGTGAACCTTGCCATTGAACTCTGTAAAGTTGCATTTTCATATATTGTTACTAAACCCTGATTTTGCCAGTACCCTTGACAGTGTTTCTTTAAGCAGCCAAACCACTCACTCCTGACATCTCTATAGAGCAAAACTGTGTCAGGTATAGCATCCTCATCGATAATGTGAAAGACGAACTATAGACTAGCAAAAGGCTAGACGGGTCATGAGTGTAGGGAAATGTTTACTATCTTTGTTACTTTGTCTTCAACAGCCTTTCTGTCTGATGTTTCCGCCTATTATGGCTCGTTTTAAACCAAGACAGTAAATGCGCTGAGCAAGAATTGTGTTTGCAGGACAGCCACAGTCACAGGTGGTTAGTGCAGAGGGGGTCTGCTTCAGTAAACATAATGTATCACCAAGACTTGTAAAAGGACCTTTGAAAATACAGAAGGGCAACTGAATTTTACACTTTTATTTAAAATTCTCCATCCACTGAAGCAGAATAATGCTCTGATCAGATATTTTTAAAAGGTATTGCAGAAGGAGGTGGCCTTTGAGCCTGTTGGGTCTTTCTGTTTTCTTCTACCTTTTTCTTGGAATCTGTTCTTTTCTAGTTTTTAGAACCCCAAATACATTAACTTCTTAATTTTTTTTTTCACTGTGAGAAAGCTTGAGTCAAAGAATGCACATGTTTTATCTCCCAACTTGCTGCATTTTACCACCACTCAGAGTGAAAACTCCATATAGAGGGGCTTTTGTAAACCCTTTATTTTTGCAGCTTCCTTTTAATTTTTAGGAGTTCTCATCTTCAAAGTGAGCATACTGTGCTCTGGGGCTACTTCTGTAATGTACAGTTAAAATAATCAGCTTTATACATAATGATACCTGGATACTGGCTTAGGCCTATATAGAAAACAGTACTACAGATAGTTTAGTGGATAATTTTGCAAAATATAGAGCAGAATGTTAAACTCATCTTCATGACTGACATCTTTTCCCCAAGAAGGGACAATCTAGGTATTTTAGCAGTGTCAATGTAAATAAATGTAATTTACATAATATTACCTGTTGTAGTGTACACTTTAAAGCATTCCACAAAGACAGTGTTCTCATGTGGTAGATGTGTATTGTTTTCTGCACATTTTTGGCTGTTTATTTATTTTGCATTTGCTACTGGTATCATCAGTATTGGTCAATTCACAACTATGGAATTGTTCAATTTCAATCAATTAGTGAAAAAAATGCATAGTTTCTGTGGCCTAGAGGTAGCTTTCAAATGAAATCTACAGTTTAAAACTCACATGTCAAGAAACAAGAACAAATAAAACTTTTTTTGTGCAGTTTATTGGGTTTTTTGTTTGTTGGTTTTTTTGGTTTTGTTTATTTTTTACTGAAATGAAGGAATTTCTCTCCTAAATTAGTGTGATTATATAGTTTAACCATGGTAGGTGTTTTTTGGTTTTTTGTTTCTTTTTGTGAAGAGAGAGAGTGAGTGCAAAGGGGCTGTAAAGCAACAACGGGGAAACAGCTTGATTTTTTTTAAGGCCTTTATTTTCATTCAAGGGTGATAATTCAGAGTAAGTAGTGAATTTTTTATATTGGAATGTGAAGCATCAGTCTTTTCTATAGTCTCTTTAAGACTGATTTTCAGTGGATTTTGACATAAGAAATATTATTATATTGCTATCATCTTTTTGTAAACTCACAACCTGTGTGCCCTCTTTAGCAATTACTGCACAGTTGCATCCCTTCCATCTCCCACCTTTCTGCCTTCCTCTTTTATTGTTTAGGGACAGGTAGGGTTGGACAATCCCTCCTGAAGGTTTAGGCAGTTATTAGTTCATTGTTAACAGCTGTCTGAAAACTTGCTGGATTTTTTTCAGTCCTGTCTGCTAGTTTGCATTCACTAGTGTTATACAGATATATTTTTCTTTTGATATGTTAGAGTAATTTTTGCAGAGTGTTTGGATTTTCTGTATATTCAATACAAAAGCCAGTTCTGGATTTCAGTAGTCAATAACTTAAAAATTATGGCTGAAAATAGGCATAGTTTAACAGCTGGACATATTTTAGAATTCTTTTTTGCAATTCTTTACAAATGTATGGGGAAAGGAATTTAAAATTAAAAATATATTTCTCTCATGTGACAGTTATCAAAGAATTTGTGCCAGTTTTGCCCCAAATAGGTTCATCCAAGTAGCTTTTCAGTTGTTATACTGCTTAGCTGTTGCTGTAATTCTGTATGCTATTTTCTGAATCAGTGTTTGCCTCTAAAGAAAATAAGTTGAAATCCAGGTAAAATGACTTTTTCTTTGTTATTCTTCTCACTAAAATAAACAACCAAGGAACACAAACATTAATTTGAATTTAATGAATTGTTTGGCCTAGCTGGAAACTATAGTCATCTTTAACAAATCAAAGAATGAGAAATTGAGAATGAAAGTTGAGGGATTTTGGTGTTGTTTTTTAAAGACATCAGGGAACGTATTTCTGCTTTATCTTGCCTGTAGTCTGATGGCTTTGGCACTTGCAAGGAATGTGGGAGAGCCAGGTTCACTTCCCTGCTTTGCCTGAGGAGCTTAATCCACATCTGGGGAGAGTTCTCGGACTGCTCCACTGAGCACCCTGTGTCTGTGTGGGGTGGGTCTCTGCTGGGCTGACACCTTCTCTGTATACATTATTTAAATGTTGCTGTAATAGGGATAGCTGAAGTGTCTCAACAGTCAAATTAACCAGCAGCACAGCTCTGGAGATGTTTAACTAGCTTAAGAGGCAGTGCAGGAGTATTTTTAAGTAAAAACATCAGTAAAAGAAGTTACATATAATTAATTTCATAATGTACAGTAAGACATCCATCAGGACTGTCTGGCCTCTAAGAGGTATTCTTCCTAAGGGAAAAACCCCATAAGTTTGGAGATATATATATATGTGTGTGTGTGTGTCTGTATGTATGTATAAAATTAAACATCTCACACTGATTAAGAGCAGTAGTCACCAACTGATGGGTGGAATACTTTGCAGATATTACTCCTGATGACCCATATGAAGTTTAGAAAAGAGGACAAAGTGGCATCCTGACCACCAGGTGTTTCACAGTCCAGCTTGTTCTGCATTTGGGGTCAAAGGTTACTTTGTGGATTTTCTAAGGTGGCGAAAAGATTTCTTAGTTGGTTGGTTTTTTTTTTCAGTGTACCAAGGCAGTGTAACAGCTGGGGCCTCTGCACAATGGCACTTGTGTCTGTGTAATGGTCAGTGGGACTGAAGTTGCAAAACTCTGAAAATGTGTCCTGTGATAGACTCTCAGTCTGTTTTGTTGCTAAGTCAAAATATGTGTCCTAATATGCACCACCTGCAATTGCTCCTTTCTCATACACGGGGAATGATAATCTTGTGTTGATCCTATGCTATTGCATGTTGATTAATACACACAGTAGGTGCAGTGTCTAAGCAATATGTTTAGCTTATGAAGAGGAGGTTTAACAAGCTGCCAGGTGAATCCTGTAGTGCACTGAAAGGTGTTGGCAAGCTCCTTTGAAATCTTGCATGTAGTATAGACTCTGTTTCATTTAGCATAAGCATTAAAAAATGGAGCAGTGCCAAGGTAAGTATAAAACTGACTTTTAAATTTTTTTAGTAATTATGTGGGAGGGATATATCTGGGCGATTTTTTTGCTTTGGAGCTCTAGAGGTGAAAATGTCTAATTTTTCTTTTTCAATTAGGAGGACTAGGGATTTGAAAAAAGACAAGAGCTAGTCATGTAAGTGCAACTCCTGGAATTCTCACCTAAAAGAGGAACTTGGAACATCCCATGACTTGCCATTGAGACAGCTAACATGTTTAAAAAAAATAATGAAAGTAATTACTTTTTTCTTTTCCTCAGATACAATCATCTCATCATTAAGTTTGAGTAGCAAGTATTTAACCTCAAATGAAGCAGCCTGCATGCCATGGAACAGATGTGTAAGTTTGTTTGTTTTTCTCAATAAACTAGTGGGCAGCTTGTTTATTTTGGGTCTAGTATCATTGTTTTTATTTATTCAGACTAAGACAATTGATAAAGATAATGAATAATTGTATGTCCATGCATTGACTTGTGTGGACCTTAATAATTTAGCAGGAGGCTTGTATGAGTGCCTGATCCTTAAAAATTAAGTTTGGAAGCCTGGATGTCTTCACAGTGTTACAGAAATAGTAACTTTTTTGTGATTTACGGGGCACCTTTTACTCTGTGGTATCAGCTGGCATATATACATCCTTACCCTGAAGTATACTGCTTAAAAAGGGGAGGTGACTTACATGCTACATTCATCCTATGCTCAAATTACATGTATCTTCATCAGATTTCCATATTTTTCCATGTTTATTTGGGGAAATATGAGGGATATATCAAATCTATGATCTTTTAGGTGATCTCATACTACTTCCTGCAGAGATCTTTTTCCTTCATGGCATGGTAGTTCAAGACTGACTTTGTTTTTCCTCTGGGTTTCAGCATATCAATATGCAATATGTGATGCATTCCCCAGTACAGATTATACCATGCAGTGTATTCTGAACAAGTTATTGCATACCAGCTCTTGGTGTTGATTAGTGCATCCCAGGGAGCTGACATTTTAGAAATGTTCTTTCTGTCCATGAAACTTTCTTCATTTGTGATTAAGGCAGCACTCTCTTGAGAATGGGTACTTACACAGAACTGGAGTCTCCTGAGGACAAAGATGGGAGTTTTCTTTTGTCCAGGTGTTACCTTTACCTTCTCTGTTAAAATTTTAAATTCTGGTAGGTCATGTTATAGGCCTAGATCCTTTAGCATCCACTGTAAGAATTAAAGTCTTCCAGTGCATATGCTATACAGTAACTTTGATGTGCAGTTTAGATAAAGTCTAGTTCCTGATTAAAGGGATCTAGCAGGCCTAGATGTGCCATGAGGAGGTGGGAGAGGAAAAAGCAGTGTGAAAACTGCTGCCTATCTCACACCCAGCTACTGGCTCCTAGCTCTTGAGAGCTTTTTCTAAGTTTAAGATTTGTGACTGCAAATCCCAGTGCTGAAATGTGGCATATCTGATTGCAATCATACCGTATTTTACACTTTTTTACTCTGTTTCCTCTTCTTTCTTCTGCATTAAAGGTGGGAACATGATATGCATGCTATGGGAGCATATCTACAGGTCAGGGGGAAAAGGCAACCAGAATGCAACAGTGTAAAAGTCATTACATGAGAGGTTGTCACTTGCTGTGACTTGCATTAATAGCTGCTGAAATAGTAGGAAGAGTGGGTCAACTTTCAGGGAGCCAAGCAGTGTGCAGACCATGATGTCAACAGCATCTTTACTTTTGATACTGAGAAGCAGGAGGAATTGAGGTTCTGCTTTTTTCCTTTCCTTTCCTGGTGATTTTGAGTTACCTTCTGTGGCTTTACTGCACTGTGGGAAGACCATAATCTGTTATGACAGGAAGTACAATGATTCTCATAAAGAACAGGAAGGTTCCTCATACCTCTCTTTTATCTAAATTATTTTATTTATTTCCCTTTTCTAGATCTTACAAAATAGTAGGTTTATTAAAATAATTATGTGTAATAATAGAAATAAAGCAAATGGAACCAGCAAGGGCTATCCTTTTCTTCACCTGTTCTCGTGCTAAAAGTATTGTGGGTCCTGCTTTAAATAGGACACCCACGTAATCTTATTCTGTAAAACTTATTTAAAAACCAGGTTTCAATACATGAATTAAAGCTCATGAAATGCACTGGTTAGAACAGACACTACAAAAAGTTATTCTTAATTAAAATTCTTGTATTTTTCATCAGTTCTTTGAGCAAAACCTTATTTGCTCAAATTAAAATCTGTTTCTGGTGGTAGGATGGTTCTTCTATAAGACATTTCTTTTCCAAGAAGAAGCTGTTAGAAGAAGGAAGCTATTTGTTTGCCAGGGACAGGAGAGTCTCTTTGTGCTTTCTGCTATTTCTCAATGTGGTCCTAGTGGAAATAATGTTGGCTTCCCATGGCTTGGTTGTCCTGTCAGCTGGGTGTCCCTTGTCATGGAGACTAAGGACAGGCTGATTGACAAGTGAATATGAAGATGTGTACACTCATTCTCTCTCTCCCCTGTTCTGTGAATTGAAATGGTTTTTTTGAGAGGGACAGGGTTAGGGTCATTGGTTTTTAAACTGAAATATCAGGTGAAAATGTCAGATACTACTGATGAATGTACAATTTACTTAGAAAATACAGAATGACAAAAAATACTTACAAAAGGCATAGAGAGTTCACCCCTATTGTGGGCATGATAGGTTATGTCTGCATGTAATATGGAAGCTTGATTTTAAAGTTACCTATTTCTTTCTGTTGCAATTCTTGTACTCATTGGCAAGATGGAGAAACTGAGTGTTTCTGAACTATAAAAATTATTTTGGATAGTAACATTGTGAATATTACTTTCTGTTTTATTTAATATATCTAGTAAAGAAATTATATTTTCCTGGCTTTCTTCAATCTTTTACATGAGGAAGAAAGAAGATACCCTCAACTGTAAACTATTCTCCAAAGAAATCTGTTTCTTTTCCATACCAGGTGTCTTCTGACTTGAAATAAAGTTTTGTGACAAAAGAATCATTTGGCTTAGCTGTAAAAATTCCCTACAAGCATTTAAACTACTGTTTATACTCTTGAAAATATTTTTTTTATTTTCAGGGTCTATTATTGCATTTTCCTTCTAACCTGATTTTAAGTGCTCAAGCATTCCAAGGGTACAAACTTTTAATACAAGCACAGCACTATGTGATGTTACAGACATACGAATATCATGGAAAACCTCTCCATAGCACAGCTGAAACTCTCTGAGGACACGTAACTAACTGGCATCCATATGAACACAGAGTTGGGTTGATTGTTAGCTGTGAAGAGGTTTTTAAAACAGACCTCTTCAGACTTGATCTGGTGAGTATGAAAATAGACACTAATATATGATAGTCTCAGCAGTTCAGCACATACAGTTCAATTTTTTTTATTTATCTTAGAAAAATTAGAATTCAAACAGGTTAATGTTATAGTCTATAAAGGACTCGGTTCACATTCTGTGAGGCTTTTTCCCCCTTATATGAATGTTTTCAGCAAAAGTTCCAAGAAGACATGCGGCACACAAGACATGGTGTGCCTCTCCTAACTGCTTTTTCATTCTTCATCATTCTGCCTATTCTGCTTTGTAACCCTCAGTGTTCTCCTTTACAGGTGTCTCATTTCTTACTGTTTGAAATCATCCTTAAAGTGCTTGAGGTTTCATTCTTACCGAGTTTAAAGATAGACAGTTAAAGAAAATAAACCCCACAAAAATGTATGGTTTTAGTATGTTGCAAGTTAGGAAGGTGGACTAGTCAGGAGAAAAATCTCCTCTCCTAAAATCCCCTCCCATTTATTTTGGCATCTGTGGGCTGCATGGGAGGAGGAAGAGTAGAGTCTAATGTGCTGTGCAGAGAATTGATCACCTGGGGAAAAGAACTGTTAGACGAGCTTTGCCTTGCATTTTCTGATGCTTTTCTGAAAGCAGGCTGCTGTTCTCTAGCAATCTTTTATCCTTCATTCTTCTCAAGATTACCTGTTGTTACTGTGGCTTTGGTTGTGTTTTTCCTTTTCTGTGATAATACTGTTGCATCTTTCCTACTCTGTTCTTATTTTTATCTTCTTCATTTTCCCCTTGTGTTGTGTTACTGCAACCTTCCTTTATCTCCCCTCAGCCCCAAATTATACAGCATGGGATAGAAAAAGCAGCTTTGATGTCCTGCACTAAAAACACTGTAAGCCAAGCCATACATGCTTCAACTGTGTAAAAAAAATAATTTTTTTTTTCTTTAAGAAAAACACCTTATTTCTTGTAACATTAAGATTGCCCCATCTTCATAGCATATGATATTTATCAAAATTTGTAAATGATGAAAATATCAAAATAAGAGTATAATTTGCTGTAGCTTTCATTTTGAGCAAAACTGAACAGGTATGTAAGACTTGGGAAAATCCTGATAAGTTGTAATGGAATTATTGCTTAAAACATTGGTGTTTTAACATTTAAGAGACAGCTTGGGTCCCTAGACAAATGTTGACATAATTTACTTACTGTGATAGATCTTTTTTTATGAGTAATCTCTTAGTAGAGGCTGATATGGAAATTACTGGCATGTCTACAACCTGCTTTTGTTTTTTCCTCCTTCTTTATAGTGGGCTGCTATAGAAGTTATCAAAGGACATGTGAAGGAATATAGCCCCGTTTAAGATCTGATGGTATTTTTAGTACACTAAGGAAAAAAAATAGCAACAATTAAAGGCTTATCAGGTGGTTGGAGGTGTGAATAGTGCTACTATTTCTGGTGATACATAATATGATATGTGGTGGTAATATAACACAGTGATATTTCTTTATTTTTTTACATAATACTTGATAGTGACACTGTTGTGGCTGAGATGATTGTTTTAGCTTTGTGTCTTTGTTTTACTTTTAAGATAAAGGCTGCTTAAAATCCCGTGGAATAGGGATTTCTGTGCTATGGACTTTAGCATGTTTAACAGTGCTGCTTAAACCTAGGTGGTGGAGGATGATCCTTCAAATATATCTGTCCTCTAACAGATATCTGCTTTTTTCTTAAACATGATGAGCAGTCAGCCTGTATCGTTGGGGTCTGATGAAATATTTGGGCACTGAGCATGTTCAGCAGATCCAGTTGGACACTAAAAAGGGATGTCAGAATCAAACATCAGCCAGATGTAAATAATATGCATGCTAATATGAACATCCTTATTTATATCACACTTTAATTCATGTGAAATGTGTAATATTTTAAAAGCATTATCTCAATCCTTTTAAGAAGTTTTATGGTTGAGGATATACTAGTGTAAGAACAGAATAAAGAAGTGGATCCTCTTTTTTTAAAAAAATATTACTTTAAAAAAATGACATCTCAATTTCCACTTTGTTACAAAGTATTTTTTAAATGATGCTAAACTGGAAATTATACCATTTCTCTTCAGTTTTGCCACTGTCACGAATTATTTTTGACCTTTCACACAAAGAGTAAGAACAAGTGTTTTTATGTGCAGGGGACCTGGCATGCACTTTTTTCACACATGACGCAGGTGATTTAGGGTTTGAGATGAAAATATTGGTGAAAAGGTGGAGCTTGTAGTTCTTGAATCTTTACTGAGGTTTCAGGGAATATCTGAAAATGATTAGTAAACGTTAACTTTTGTATTTTTACATCAGCAAGAGAAGAAAACAGATGTACGAAATAAAACATTTTTGAAGAGTAAGAGTTTGAGGAGCTTGTTTATGCAAAGTTTGGTGTTTTCTGTGTGCTGGTTGGATTGTAACTCAATGCTGTCTCTTCTACAATAGTCTTTGACTAAAGCTTTCACTTCTGAGCTGTTACCTTCCTGCATTTCTATTAATATAGAGGTGGTGTGGAAAAACATAGAGAAAAGTCCACTAAACCAAAAAAAGCATAACTTGGCCCTAGCAGATCTGTTTTATTGCTTAAAATAGCCTGTGTTCACAGTAAAATTATTGGATGTTTTAGGGGACAGAAGTCAAGAAAGAGGGGAATATTTACATTTAGTGGGTAGTCTTTTTAACTTTTCAGTCTCCACTCCAGCTGCATTTGTAATTAGGGATGAGTACCTGGAGTCTAATGATGATGGTTTGGGCTGTAATACTCAGGTCTTTACACCTTAGTTTTTCTCTGCCTGCAGTGACTGATTTAGGCCTCAGCTTAAACAAAACCCTGAGTTTTTCTGCAGCACGAAGGGGGGCATGAATGATCTTTGTACTTGAGTAAATTGGAGGTCTCTGTGTCATGTCCTGACAAGTAGCAGGAGCGCATCTGGGAGCTCACAGAAGACTATTCATGTCAACAAGGAGCAATGTAGAGTATTGGTGGTGCTATTTTCACGCTTTTTTCCTTTGTGTCCAGATAGAGTGTTTGAGGTTATGGACATGAAAGAGTATTTTATTTGGAGTGGAAACCCTTGTAAATCCATAACAGTTATTGGTTATTATTATAAGATCTGCTTTATAAACAAATAATCTGCTCATGGTTCAGATACCTCCTTCCTTCAGCAGTGATTTCTTCTGGTTGTGGCAGTCTGCTGTGGCAGTGGCATTCCATAGCATTCTCCTGATGTTTCTTGTCAACAACCATACGCTTTCAGTAATCCCATTTTGAATGGAAAATCCTATAAAATGTTTCTGCAGGCTTCTTATCACAGCAAACCGCTGAGTGCAGCCACTGAGGAGCTGATAGTCCGGAGTAGGGCATTTGAGTAGATAATTGTTCTCTTGTTCCATTTATTTTCTTTGAAGATTTTTTTTTGTTGCAAGGTGATTCTGTGTCTCATTGTGGAGATTCCAAAGGCATACATTTCTCTAATTTTGAGCTGACTGCCTGTAGCCTTTTGTACCTTTGAAAACATTTTTCTTCTCCTTGAATATCCTGTTTGTTTAGCAGTAGTCCTTAATTTCGAGTAGATTGGGTCCAAGGCTAAACAAGCTATGTAAAGGTGGTCATAACCAAGTTCATATTTTGTTCAAAGTTACTATAAAATTTTAAAACACTCCATCCTTTTTTGTTTCTTAATAAACCAGATTGACTCATACATATAGTTGGCATGGGAGGAGGAAATGAAAAATGTATCTGTCTTTCTAACCCTGAACATTCTGGGGGCTGTACTCTAAAGAAAATTTGGGTTAAACCCATATGGGTGTCTGAAGAGAAGGAGCTTGACTTGATTTTTCAATGTAATGTAGTAAAATCATAACATAGGATCACAGAATGCTGGGGGATGGTAGGGATCTCTGAAGATACCTAGTCCTATGCCCCATGCTGAAGCAGTTTTGTTTTGCGGAAAGAAGACTCTATATCCAGTGAGGTTGTAGAGAGGTATGGTTATTCCAGGCCTGGGTGCATGGGGGATAGTTCTTCCAAAAACATGCACACCTGGTCGAGTTAACAACTTGTTTGTATGCAAGTAAGTTATACATGTTTATTATTTATTCATGCATAAACATTATTTTCTTAGAGAGGGCAGGGTTATTCTAAAGCATTTCAAGAACTGATTTCCATTTTCTCTGCCCCGTGCCACTCCTCCTTGCACCTATGCTATTCCTCTTGGTAATTTGGGGCAGGGGTCTCTGGTGGTCTTTGGGGATGAAGTCAGTACTCTTCCTCTCATGAACTTTTTACTTTTTGCTCAAAACTGCTTGAAACCAGATTTGTTTGCAACTGTAGCTGGTCTAATTGGCGAATTTCTCTACTTATCTTGTTCTTTTGACATGTTTTCTGTTTTATCTTCATTTCATAGGGTATTCTGGCTGTTTTAATTAGTCCAAGAGGCTCTGGGGCCTCTTGGTATGGAATCCTCAAGGACAGGTCTGTACCTTGTGAGTTTTGCTGTATGTTATACAGTGAATTTTATACTACTAAGCAAATTCTATGATAGGTATATCAATTAATAACATTATCAATTAATAAGCATAAGTAAAATAAGCATAAGTCCCCCCAGTCAGTTTCACCTATAGCAGGTTGCACAGGATCTTTGTCTGGGTGGGTTTTGAACATCTCCAGAGGAGACTGCACAACTTCTCTGGGCAGCTGCTTCCAGTGCTCTGTCACCCTCAAAGGAAGTTTTTCCTCGTATTGAGATGAACTCTCCTGTGTTTCTACCTATTGCTCCTTGTGCTGTCATTTGGCATCACTGGAGAGAGCCTGACTTGTTCCACCAGAAAGCTTTCTTGCTTATTCTGTAGCTTTGGATTTTGATTGCAGATTTTCCTCCTTGAATGTTGATTTACATGTTTTTCTCTCCTGTAGTGCAATTAAACACGTATCTCCCTTTGTTCTGGTGGAAGGAGAACAATTTTTGGTCCTAAAGAAACAAAGATATTAAGGTTAGGAGCAAATTAAATTGCTTCCCACATCTTTTTTGATGGAGGAGATTATGAGCATTCAAAACACTTAGTCACAACAGGGAGAAATAGAGAAGAAAGTAGTTTATCACCACAGTTCTTGCTTCAGAGTCCAAATAGCTCCCTTGCCTATTCACCTCAGCTTCAGCAAGGAAGACCGTCAGGACCACAGCCATCAGTATTTAACTACATGGCACGGCTCAGTGGAGTTGTGTACTCAAAGCTAATTTAGGATAAGATGATTAGGGTCTAAGTGTTTGAATATGTAGTGATAATGGCCGATAATGATTAAGAACTTAACCGCTGGCAATGTGTGGTGTCAATGAATGTTAGTCTAGTTAAGTGTGGCTATAAAGTTTGCAACTGGTCTTTTTTATCAGGTTTCCAAATTTTCCCATCACAGCTATCTTAAGCTTCACTGTGTTAAGCAGTAACTGCTTATCAGGCTAGAAGAAATTGAAGCATCTCTGCGGGTTTTTGTTTAAACCTAGAACTGGTTTTACAGTGTTAAGAAATTACAGAAATGGAAGGCTAAAGATGTGATCATCCATTTTGAGGCAAAGTAGTTGTGCACAGCTTCATCAGAACCTGATGTCAGAGGATGTACGTGCATAATTTGTGTGAATCTAGCTAGGAATCTGTAATATGCTTACTGTAACTTGGCACTTCCATGCATAATTTATGTTCTGTAAGCCCTGCCTCGAGGTACTTGCTTGTGAGCTTTTTTATTCTGTGATCCTAAGTCACAACAGCTTCTTATGTTTTCTTGCTTTTCCTGTTTGCAGTACAAGTTCCAAATTCACAGACAGATCAAAGTAAAGATGAAAAAAAAACTTTACTATCTTACACTCTCTCTCATCCCAGATCCAAGTGCTTCCATATCATCCGTATGTGTGTGAACACTAGTTTGTGTTTCAATTTTATACTGAGCCATTTCAGTTCAGTCTCTGGCTGACAGAATTGTTCTTAGATGTGATTTCACAAACCTATGGAAAGTCCTGTGTAGTGTGGTAAATTTCTTCTAGGAAACGAAAGTTTTTCTTCTAGTCTTTGCCTTCATTCGAACTCATGGTCTTAATGCTCAACCCTCATATCTTCTGGTATCTGAAAATAGTGTTTTTCCTAAAAAGGAAGGAGAAAGGCGGTACACAAATACTAAAACTTTCACAAAAAGAAAACCAGAATTTCTCCCTACCTCTCACTGTTCCATCTCCCTTTTCTTAAAACAGCTGCAGTAAGATGACTGCCCCTCCTTTTCCCTGTGCCTTCCTCTGCTCTGGAAAAGAAAGTCATTACTGTGTAGCTTTCCATAAATCTGAAATCCACAGAAAATAAGTGTTTCTGATTTCTCTTGTAAACAGACCTCAGAGAAAAATGAATTAAAATAGTTTACAAAATTAATATGACATTGATCTTGATACATGGAGAAAATGTCTGTATGAGTAACACGGAGTTTTTTAATGTGTTTTGTAGCTATAGCTAATTTCATGTTTTGTCTGCTGAAATCATAGAATATGCAGAGTTGGAAGGGACCTATCATCGAGTCCAACTCCTGACCCTGTGCAGGATATCCCAAGAATCACCCCAGTCCTTCTCATGTTTTAGTAGCAAATGAAACTTGTAGGAAGCTTTAAAATAACTCGTTTGAATTTGTGTTTTGGCTTCAGCTGGGGAGAAAGAATTTTGTAAAATTCAGTTTGCACGAATTGTAACATCATCTGTGTGGCCAAAAATGTTTGTTATCCTGACTGAAGGCACCAATAACTACGTTAATGTCACAGAAGAATAAATGAGGAAAGGTTTGGCAAAATTTAGAATTCGGATATAACTGTAGTGGAAAAAAAAATGATGACAAATGAAGATAACCTCATGTTTTTGAGGGAATAGTGGGGCATTCTGCTTTTGAAACCTCTTGTGGCCTTGTATTTTATATGCAACTACACTTCAAAAACCTAGCCTTTGTACTGAAACTGATGGTGAAAATCTTCAATCACAAGTCAAATTAGTTGTCTTGCTGCAAATGGGCTTCCTAGTGTAACCTTTGGATGTGCAAAAAATTTAGACTGGCATATGCAACTCTGTGTGTGTCTTTGCTTCTGAGTGATGTTGTTAATGATTTTGGAAGACCCCAGTGTCTATGTGGCATTTACACAGCTCACTTATCCTAAATTAAACATTGCTGTTTCTAATTGTGAAACTGTAAAAGTAGCTTGTTTCTATAGTATGTCTGGGAGTCTTACAGCATGAATATAACCATGTGAGACTGTGGTCAGAGGAAGAGAGATTAGTGTGACAACGCTGGACACCCTTACAGAGGTTTCTTGTTTTCTTTTTGAATGCCACTGTCAGTAGTGCAGGAAGTACATGTACAGTAGTATAACATAGCATTTGGTTTTAAGTACTTATTTCTGTGCTAAAATGATTAAATGCATACTTGTCTTCATATATAGCTGTAGATATAAGCACTTATATAGTATATGTTTTTAGATATGTGTGTGTATATTTGGGTATATATGTGTATATGCAGTGGTTGAATTGTGATGGAAGATAAGGCATAATTATGTTCAAGCAAATAGAAAAGTGATTCTTGGACTCTAGGTTTTTGTCTAAGCTGAACCAGAGCTGTGTGTATAGACACATATTTGCCCATATTATATGTATTGAATACATATTGGGTTTTTTCTTTTTTTCAATAGTACACTGAATTGTTTTATCTCAAA
The DNA here is from genome assembly GCA_013396695.1 of Sakesphorus luctuosus. Lineage (NCBI taxonomy): Eukaryota > Metazoa > Chordata > Aves > Passeriformes > Thamnophilidae > Sakesphorus > Sakesphorus luctuosus. The sequence goes on from VWZD01006877.1 coordinate 337,894, forward strand.
GGAGAAAAACCCCAAAACCTTCAGAACATTTAGCCTGTTTTCAGTTCATCTTTACTGTAGTCTCTTAAAGTAACTAAAGTGTTGATCAACTTTGTCTTCAATTTTTTTATTTCTAGATGGTGCAAAAGAATCACAGTTGCCCAATCAAGATGAACAGAATGGCTTCCTTCAACAAGAAAATAGAACATTCATTTTTTAGGATTATGTCTACAACATGAGGAATTTAACAATAGCTGTCTTTGAGAACATTCATCCATGACCTGAAATGTCCTGATCCTGGGGGAAAAATGAGATTCCATTAATTGAGTCTATAATTTTTAAATGCATTTTTATGACTAATTATATTTGCTCACAACACGGATACAGAATTCATAAACTAGAGATTATTTTAACACATGCACACATTTGTGTTTGTGCATTCAGTATACAAGATACATAATTTTAATCAAATTTTAAGTAATCTTTTCAATGGTCTATATTTATTAATAAATGAAGTCTTGGCAAGAAGAATTTGTCATCTATGGACATGAGTAAAGCAGAGTCCCCCGGAATGGATGATAATTTTGTATTGGGTAAAATCAATAACCTAAAAGTAGAGCAAGAGGAAGACAGCATTAACTGTACTCTAGAAAGCGCGGATATAAAGACAGAACAAGATGATTTCAAACATGCAGACAGCAGTGATGAACAGGAAGACAAAGAAAAGAACTTCATTAACAGCAACGCCGGCAGATATTTGTCCACAGAAACTGAAGATGATTATGGATCTCTTTTTTCTCAGTATAGTAATACGCTGTATGATGTAGCAATGGAAGCTGTGACACAAAGCCTCCTTTCTAGTAGAAACATAAGCTCCAGAAAAAAGTCACCTGCTTGGAACCATTTTTTTATATCTCCTAGAGATAGCACTAAAGCAATATGTATGTACTGTATGAAAGAATTTAGCAGGGGTAAAAATGAAAAGGACCTGAGTACAAGTTGTCTCATGAGACATGTGAGGAGAGCCCATCCCACTGTACTAATTCAAGAAAATGGAACTATGCCAGGTATATCCTCCTTTTCTTCATCTACATTATTGCTGCCACCTCAATCTGCAGATGTTGGAGATCTGAGTTCTATGTTATCCCCAATAAAACTGGTCAAGAAAATGGCTTCTAAAATACCATCTCCAGATCAAATAATTGAGGAATCTGTTTCTATTGTTTCTTCTGAAGAAATATCAGATCTCTCAGTTTCTGAAAAGTGCAGCAAAGAAGAAGTCATGGTTAGCTCATCTCCACAGCTACCCAACAACCAGTATGATGACACCGTTGAGAATGTAGCAGAAAAAACAGTTGTAATTCCAAAGAGTGCATCAGGTTCTAGAAGGAGATCTGCTGTCTGGAAACACTTTTATTTGTCACCTCTAGATAATTCTAAAGCTGTTTGCATCCACTGCATGAATGAATTCAGTAGAGGAAAAAATGGAAAAGACCTTGGAACAAGTTGTTTAATAAGACACATGTGGAGAGCCCATCGTTCTATTGTCCTGCAAGAGAACGGGGGTGGTACCAGCATACCACCTCTCTACACCACACCTCCAACTCTGTTGCCTTCTTTACTACCATCAGATAACGACCTGAATTCTATGTCATCTTCTCCTGGAAAACTTATGAAAGAACCAACTTCTGTTTCTTCTTCTCCAGACAGAATCTCTGAGGAGATCCATACTAATCTAACTTCAGGAGATGCTCTAGTGGAAGACTCAATGCTGTCATCTTCTGATGACATAGGTGAAGTCTCCTTTGTTTCGTCTCCTGAAAAACAGTGTGAGGGATTAGGTCCACTAATATTTGAACCTACTGCTGTGTTTCAGCAAAACAAAAGGATTATGAAAAGGCTTAAATCAGAAGTTTGGCACCACTTTTCACTGTCACCTGCAGACAGTCTAAAAGCAGTATGTAGATACTGCAGTTGCATGATAAGTCGTGGTAAGAAAGGAGATGTTGGCACAAGCTGCTTAATGAGGCATCTATATAGACGCCATCCCGATGTAATTGGAAACCAAAAGAGCTTTCTTGATGTGAGTTTGGCAAATTCTCCTTATGCCACCTTGGCTTCTGCAGAATGTTCATCCTCAAAGTTGACTGACTTGCCTACAATGGTTACACATGATAATCAAATTATATTTCCTGTTAATAGTAAGAAGACCTCAAAACTGTGGAATCACTTTTCAATTTGTTCTGCAGATTCAACAAAAGTAATATGTACACACTGTGGACGTATAATAAGTAGGGGGAAAAAGCCAACAAACCTAGGCACAAGTTGCCTTCTAAGACATTTGCAGCGGTTTCATAACAATGTATTGAAAACTGATGTTCCAGAGACAGTATTATCCTCATCTACGGATAATCACATGCCACTGCGCACAGAATTACTAGGATCTTCAAATTTTGATGAAACCAATGAAAAGTTTTGTGACTCTCACCCAGTTGCCAAAAAAATCACAAGTCTTGTAGCTGAAATGATTGCACTTGACCTTCAGCCATATTCTTTTGTAGACAACATTGGCTTTAACAGGCTGCTTGAATATTTGCAACCTCAGTATTCTCTACCTTCTCCATCTTACTTTTCTAGGACAGCAATTCCAGATATGTATGATAATGTAAAACAAATAATTATTTCACATCTTAAAGAAGCTGAAAGTGGAGTGATCCATTTTACATCTGGAATATGGATGAGCAACCAAACACGAGAATATCTAACCCTGACTGCTCACTGGGTAACATTTGAATCTTCATTCCGACCACAGTGTGAGGATTACCATTGTTCAGCACTATTAAATGTATCGCAGATTGATTGCGACTACAATGGAATCAGCATTCAAAAGCAGCTAGAGTACTGGTGGGAAACATGGATTACTTCCATTGGACTTCAGATTGGGATTACTGTTACTGATAATCAGAGTATAGCAAAAACTTTAAATGAAGGTGATCATTCAAGTGTACAATGTTTTAGTCACACTGTCAATGTAATTGTAAATGAGGCTATTAAAAGCCAGAGAATGGTTCAGAATTTGCTTAGTATTGCAAGAAAGATCTGTGAACGTGTCCATCGGTCAGCAAAAGCAAAAGAGAAGTTAGCTGAGTTGCAAAAAGAGTATGAGTTGCCTCAGCATCAGCTAATACAAGATGTTCCATCCAAGTGGAATACATCATTTCATATGCTTGAACGTCTGATTGAACAGAAAAGAGCAATTGATGAAATGTCAATAGAGTGCAGCTTTCGGGAGCTGATCAGTTGTGATCAGTGGGAAGTCATGCAGTCGGTGTGTCATGCTCTCAAACCTTTTGAAGCTGCAAGCAGGGAGATGAGTACACACATGTCTACTCTAAGCCAAGTGATTCCAATGATTCATATACTTAACAGAAAAATAGAAATGCTATTTGAGGAAACTATGGGCATAGATACTATGCTGAAATCTTTGAAAGAAGCTATGGTGAGTAGATTGTCCTCCACGCTTCATGATCCAAGGTACATTTTTGCTACGCTTCTGGATCCCCGGTATAAAACATCCTTATTTACAGAAGAGGAGGCTGAACAATATAAACAAGATTTAATCAGGGAGCTGGAAATAATGAGTTCTACCTCAGATGATGATAAACCTGTTTCCAATGGATGTGATATAGGTTCACCATCTACAAATTCCTATGGGGAAGATAATCTTTGGTCACTCATGGGTGACATGAAGAAAACAAAAGACCTGAAAGAGAGAGCAAAGTTACCAGAGGAAATGGTGCTTTCTTACTTGGAGGAAGAAGTGCTTGAGCATAACTGTGATCCTCTAACTTACTGGAACTTTAAAAAGTCATCTTGGCCAGTACTGTCAAAATTGGCTGTCAGGTTCTTGGGTTGCCCACCAAGCATTGTTCCTTCAGAGAGATTGTTCAATACATCCAGTGAAAGCAACAACTTTAGTCAGTCAAGGTTAATGATTGAACACTTTGAAAAGCTTATTTTTTTGAAAGTGAATCTTCCTTTAATATACTTCCAGTATTGAAACTAATGAACAAACTGCTAGACTAAATCTATTGTTGCTCACTGGATATTAACTATCTATAACTGAGATTTTTAAATTGCTCCTGTAGGGGCCATGTATGACATCTAATCAGTGACTATAATTCCAAATTCTAGGTTCATTTTTTTCAGCTTTCAATATGTCTACATGTGCCTTATTCATAGTACTTCAGGCCAGATATTGTATATATGTTTTTTAAAAGTTCACACTAGAGATAGCCTGTCTCGTCAAATTATACAAAATTATGTAGGTTTTAATCCATAATTGTAAATGAACTTTAAAAAAGCTCAGTCATTTGTTTTAATAGAATGGCAAAAAAAAAAGGTGTAAACAGTTCTATTCTGTAGTTTTCTATTCAATTATTATGTAAAAACCATAAACCAGGTACTGTATTTTAGTTGAACATTGCTTTAATTGCAAGAAAACAGGTTTTATAGTTGTCAAAAGAAAGCTGTACATGAAAGATGGGGTTCTTTTTATCATGCAGTGTTTTTAACTGCAAGCCCTAAAGTACTTAAAGAATTAAGAAGCATTATTGAGAAAGATGTGTTTAATTGAGAATGTTGACTTAATATCTGAAAATAAATTTAAGATGATATGGAATGTCAGTTATACAGCAATCGGTAGTAAAACTCCCTGTTCTGGGTTCTGTTCAGGTTTTACATTTTAACTGAACTACAGAAATATTCTGGGTATTTATAAAAGCTCTTTGGAAGTCTTATCAAAGTTTGTGAATTAATGCTTGTTATTTAATGCCATGTACAAAAAGGCAAGAAACTTACCATGAAGACTCTAATGTCATTCTGACACCTTTCCTAATCTTTAGTGCATCAAAACTATAAGGTCCCTTTTGTAAAAATTGAGCCCTTACAATGTAATTTTAATTGTGTAGAACAGCCTGTCTTAAAGCTCCTAGTACAGAAATAACCGATCTTCTGGTTTTCAGTAATAGCCTTATGGATATGGTGCACTGGTTAGAACTTTATGTAGTAGGGTTGATTCTTAACTGTTGGTGTCCATCAGGCAAATGGGATATAGAGCCCTTAAAATTTCAAATAAGATGAAAAAAATAGCCAGCATTTTAATTTGAAAGGAACGTTCTCTATGGTTTAGCTCTAGAAAGATTCATCTTTTCATTTCAGTTTTCATTGAATACTTTTTGGGAAACAAGTCATCATTTGCCTATGACCTCTTAGAAAAGTTGTAGCTTTGTTAAAATACTGTACCTATGCCTAATCTAATTTTGCATTTACTATGTTTTAGTGTATTTATAAATGGTGAACTCAGTTTCTGAAATTAAACATTTTATTTGCAATTTTCCAGTGGTAGTCAACACTGCCTTTTATTTTCAGATGAATTTAAGGCAACCATTGAATGAAAGTTAAAATATAGCACAGAACATGGTATGCGAAAAGATGGGTTTTCTATTTAGCACTTTGGATTTGAGCCTAGATACTGGTTCTTTTCATTTCTCAAAAGCTGTTTTAACCTCAGGAAAATCTGTTGAATTATTTCCCAGTTGGCTTTTGTTTCCATGTGCTGTTTCTCTAAACATTTTATGGTTTCAGGTATTTCAATTGTTACTCCATTAGTTATGTTTACACCTGTACTATTTAAGTAAATTGCAGTGTAGTGTAGTTAGAAAAAACTAATTTTTACTTGTATGAACAGTCAGCATTTCTTGGTTTTTCTAGGGTTAAATGAGAACAGCACATGTTTTTTCTGCAGTAATAAAACAATTTGTTCTCATTTATATATAGCTGGAAGTAGGTGAGTTTGAAGCAGCTTATTGGAAACATGTTTAAATGGTTACTGGTTAATTATTATCTCAGTTTTTTTGGCGTACATTTTAACTGTGAATATAACCTTGACCCTTGTAAAGGAGATTTTTAATCTCTCCAAAACAGTGGAGAGGGAGGTAGAGCATGAAGAAAAAAATTATTAAACAAGTGATATAATTTTCACTCAAGGCTTGAATGTAAATAAAGCCCCTGGCTTAAAGCATTGTAGAGTCACATCATACCATGAGTGCTGACAGTGAACAAGCTTACCTGGAAATCACAGTTCTCTGGAAGGAAGCATCTTGGCTCCTTTGAATGCAGTCTTTGCTGTATCTCCTGTCAATTCCCTGTGGGGAAAGTTGTAGTGATGGCATTTTGTAGCCCCAAACTTGCATTTTATTCATATAGATAATTAATTGTATAGTCATGCATTTTGCCAAAACTTTTCTTGAGAGCAAAAGAACCAGTCAGTATTGTTAAAAGTAAAATTTCATCAGTTGAAGTTAGTCTATTTTATTTGTACCTGCAATTTCCTTTTATGGGAGGGGGAGGCAGGGGTGGGGGCTTTTTTTGCTTGTGTTTTTGTTTGTTTTGGGGGGAGTTTAGTTTGGTTTTCTGAAGGGCTTAATTCTTAAGACTGCACTGTCTTCGGTGTCAGCTTGGTTAAGAATTAATTATAGGCTTCTGTTAGAATTTTTTAAAAGATAATACACAGGCTCAAAAGGCCTTAAAACTGAAACACATAAATAGGAGAAACTGGGAACACAACATTGTTGGTTTTAGTTGGAAGCCCTGATCCTTCTGTAAGAGTTGGGAGCATATCCTTCTTCAGTTCAGGCACTGCTTCCTATGACAAAAGAATGTCTTCAAGATAAGGGCTGAGAGCTTTCACTGAAGCAGTAAGGTAAGTTACTGCATGGGTGGGTTTTGTGTTGGTTTTACTTTATTATTTTTAATAAAAGTTCTCAGGGATTGCTAAAACTTTAGGTTTTTTCCAACCCTTCTCATATTTGTAACGGAGGGGAACCCCTGGTATTTTTACATTGCTTTCCCTCAGATTAATAAAGCATAAGCTGTAAACAGTGAGAGTTTTCATTGAGCTGAGTTTGTGCTGCACCAATCCCTGTGGCAGCTGACAGTTCCCTAATGCATAATGATACAGTGACCCTGCAACAGCGATACTTAGATAGTTTCAGTACATTAGCAACTTTAGAAATAAATTTAGTAAGCAGACTTTTTTTTGGTTTAGCATAGAAAGTAAAGCATATTATACTAAAGATGATACTTTGTGTCACCATAAATATCTTACAGCTTTTCCTTCTAAGAGTAGGCAAGCGTAACAACTTGCAGCAAGAAATATTTCATAATAAAGGTAGGAAAGCGAAGAAATAGAGATCTGCAAAAGCTTTTTCTTGTGAAGGGTGTATGATGAAATGTATCTATTGAGATCTATGTTATGCTCCAGAAACCTGTGATAATGCTTCCCCCACATTTGCCCCTTTATATTTGGCCTCTTTCCCTACCCACCAAGTCCAAGTGAAGGAAATGTGTTTGCAAAATTTGGTCAGTGAGCATTTACTACAAATACTTAGAGCTTCTCCTTGCTCCCCAAAAGTACCTTCTGAAAAGTAGCTTTCTGAACTGAAATCTCAATCTAGAGCAGTTTCAATACCATCATAAGGATGTAATTGATTAAACATAGATACAGGTGACAAGCTCAAAGTAGATGTTTACAGTGGTTTTCTCCCTTAAAGTAGCTTTTTTTTTGTGCCACTATTCAGAGCTGACCATATTAAATTTTCATTTAAGTATCTCAAAACATGGGAAATACATATATATGTAATATACAATTATCAAATAACCCTTTCTAGTTACAGATTATTTAGAAATTATAGATTATTTTATAAACTAAGTATTTTACTTTTTCACAGATATATTCATCTTTTGCTTTATTCTTAGCAACAAGAGTGACTCCTTTACCTTCTCAGTTTCCTTGCAAAGCTGACCCAAAAGTGCTTTGTTTCATTAAATGAATATGCCAGCCAGAAATAGTAACTACAGCAACATCCCCAACTCTGATATTAACTTGGTTTCTAAAGGCTGGATCAGCCCCTTTTTGTTTGGTTTTTGTTTGTTTGTTTGGGGGTTTTGTTTGTTTGGTTTGGTTTTTTGTTTGGATTTTTTGGTTTTTTTTTGTTTGGGTTTTTGTTTGGGTTTCTTGTTTGATTTGTTTGTTTTTAATTAAATCTATTAAGCAACTCCTTCTTCCAACTTAAGTTGGCAGTTTTAAGGGTAAAGGTCGACTCCATTTCAGGCAGCATTTTTACCTTATACCTGGCACAAATCGACACAGTTGTGAAGCCTTGGTAAAGAACCAAGGGCAGTCACAACTGAAATAAAGCAGAACTGGGGAAAGACTGCCCATAACCATAAGATGCAGAATTTCAGAGGAAGCACTGGCTGCCCTTTCTATCATAAAGGTCTGAAACAAACAACAAAAAGTAGTTGTAGTTGCTCATGTTTATCTTAAGACCTGATCTAGAATAAGTAGTTGTATACAAAATGGATCAATTACATTTAGAAATAACATATTTAAATAGAAAATGAAGAAAACCTTTGGAGGTATTCTTTGTCATTTCACTTCAGGAAGTTTTACAAACACCCTTTTAATCTTCGGTACAACATGTTAAGAAAATAGTGATATATTCCATCTTTTGTCATCTGGAACATCACTTCTTGACATTAGTCTTGGCATAGTTGAGACTAATTATGCAACCAGCTTGCTGAGATGGCTGTGGCTAAACAGTTGCATACATTGGTATGTGGGTTTTTTTTCTGGCAAACAACACTAAGTCATTCATAAAAGATACTAAGTTATAAGGAAAGCTCTATGGGGGTGATGGTAGAAGGGGAATGTTCAAGAATGAGCACAGGTAGTAAGTAAAGGCAACACTAGACTTCTGTATAATTTCTGGAATTTCTGTAATATAATAAAGAGTTGTCAAGTGCAAGGGAAACACACACTCTTCCCCTGAAATTGAGATAGAGCAAACCCATGCTAAGATCTTGTATCAGTTTTCAAGCTCCTAATCATTAAGGGAAGAACTGAAAGTACTCAGGAAAATAGGAATGGTCCCAGAAAAACTGTAGTGCAGGAAAGGCAGCATAATCTCAATCTTGTTCTCCTAAATTTGTAACCTGGCTTACCAAGGAGGTGTGTGAAATGGCCAGGGAGTGAGAAAATGGAGTGTCATCAGTATTTCAGAACATGTTGCGCAGGTAGATTGCACTGAGGTTGTGTTTGGATGGAAGGCAAGGGGAAGAACCTGAGACACATTGTTTTTTCCCAGGGTTAGCAGATAAGTGTATTTTATGTCAGATCCGATACAACCATTCTTCATGTCTCCTCACCACAAATTGACAATTGAGAGAGAAGATGCACAGCAAGTACTTAGGGCAGGTACAAGGTAAATACAGTCTATTTTTTCCCCAACTGTGAACACTTTATTACAGACTTTGTGAACTGGAAATTGTATCTTTGGTTCTTGATGTGAGAGTGATCAGTTTAACATTGTTTTGAAGCAGCTTTTACTTTCACCATCCAGAAGTAACCTCCATTGGCATATTCCACTACTTCATTTCATGCACTTATTTTTATAACACAGGGTGCCCTAAATCTCAGGCTATAAAACAGTAATTTGCCATCTGCAGGTGAAGTGATACAGTGATGCGTTTTTGTCCAGATAATCTGTTAAGACTTTTTACAGGAACAAGCACTTGGAAGAAGTCAAACTTCAAAGGCAATGCATGATGCTACACAATGTTTGACCTTTGGGGAGTTTAACAAGACATCCTAAAATACATCTCCTATTAGCAGCATTATAGATGAACTGTAGTATCTCTTTTTTGCTTCATTCAGGTTAATTCAACCTTCAGTTATTTAAATATGCTCACCTTTTTCCTGCTTTTGTAAGAAAAGCTATACTTTATGGTAGGATTGTAATTAATCAAGTTAAAAGATATTTTTAAGATCTTGAATAGTCATGAGAAATGCATTGCTTTAAAGTCCCTTCAAAAATTCCACTGATTGTAGTGAGTCTGTGCCATTCATTCTGTAATCTGAGGTTTCCCCCAAGTCCGTCAAATGCAGAAGAACTTGTAATACCCCACATCATGTTTGGAGGAGGAGCAAGAGACTTCCTTAATGCCCTCTTTTATGTAAGAGAACTTCCATGCAAGTACACTGTTAGTCTATATGAAAGGAGAAAATGAGCTCTTGTGGAGCTAAAGAAAGGCAACATAAGACTTGGAGATGAGATTAATTTAAGAGAAAGGAGAGATAGCTTTTAGTTTCCAAGGATTACTTTTTTTTAATTGACAGCAGCCTTTGGAGAAAAACTGAAGTAATCTTTAGCCCAGTTTACCACCTCCCCCTTCTTATTCCAAGTGTGGGCTACCATAATATTTATTTATGGCCTGTGTTGGAGGTGGTTACACAAAGAATCATATATCCTGAGTTGGAAGGGACTCGCAGGTATCGATGAGTCAGACTCCTGGCACTGCACAGCACCATCCCCAAGAGTCACATTATGTGTCTGAGAGTATTGTCCAAACAGCTTGAGCTCTGTCAGGCTTGGTGCTGTGTCCACTTCCCTCTGGGTGAAAAACATTTCCTAATATCCAAAATTCCCCTGATACACACTGTCATAGAGGTCATACAGCTACAGGTACTAGGGTGCTGTATGCACTGCATGGACCACAATCTAGCCCTTTGTCTACCAACCCAAAGCTGTAGATTTTCAAACTAAGAACTTGAAATAACCACATCTGTAGAACAAGATGCAACAGAACCCAAATAAACTTCAGACACTTCAAAACTGCAATCCATCCAGTATCTCTTTCCTGCTGTCTTGTATGTATTTTACTTTACCCCAAACACATAGACTAAACAGGCCAATTTGAGTTGATTGCTTCTACTTCCATCAGTGTTGGGCTGTAGTACACACTGGCACCACAGCTGAACACCATCACTGGTCTAAGTCCCACAGGTACCACCTTAATACCTGAATTAAAGTCTCTGGAAGGACCCAAACCAATGTGCATGTCTGACATTCAGCAAAATGAAACTCTCTACATACTCTGTGCCAGTTCAGGCATTACCTTGAGGTAGCCCTAGGTTTTCTCTGTAGTTAACAAAACCCAAGTTCCTGCAGAGGGATTCTGACAGCCAGAGATTTGGGAAGCTGGAGTAACCATACACTTAACTGCAGCAGCGCACACATTTGTATACACCCAGGCAGGATAAGTTTTAGTTTAGGTTCCTGAGTTGTGGATTACACTGTGGAGGAGTTACGTAAAAGTCAATGATTAGCCTTAACATAAAGGCCCACATACATCCTTCATCAAAAGTTTTCCTTGGTGTGGTTCCAAATTTTCAGCTATTTGCACATGTATTTTCTTCTGTCTTATGTGAATTGTTTGATGTTCAGACTGGTTCTGGAGGAAGCTGAGTTTTCTTTCAAAGACAAGTCAAACAGATAATACTTGAGTGATTTCAATTTCAAGAGCAGCCAGAGACTGGACCAACAGGTTCTGCAGGTTGCCTTTGCCAAATCGGCCCAGGCCTCAGAAACCCGGGCAACAGCAATAGCCACCCACAGGGGAGCAGGCTCCACCCCACCAGATCAATTCCTCTGATACATAATCTAGAGGATAAAAAGAAAACATGGTCCCCAAAAGTTGAAACATACACAGAGGTAAAGGTAGTTCTTGAATCAAGCACACTTGAGTAAAAAAACCAAAAAAACCACAAAACCAACCAATCAACCAACACCCCACCAAAGCACTTTATTCTGTAATTATTTTTTACTCAAGTTTTCAGTCAGCAAGGAACAGTTTTCTGCCCATGATAATTTCAGCAATTCTGTTATTTCACACTAATGGAGCTTCTGTCATATTACAACTGGCCCTAAACAGAATTCTAACTTTAACTTGTTCCATCTAACCACCTATGAAGACATCCTTAACAAAAACATCTAATAAAGAAGAGACTATAGAGCATGCAATTTTATTCTAGTTTACAGAAGATGCACATGGCACATTACAGTACTCCTTCCGAAGGGATTACTTAATTTTAAAAAAGGAAAACAGCACCTATCTTAAAGTGTATTCAAGTGAATATTTTCATAGGTAAATTTTTGCACTGCAAATTAATATCATTACAGCACAAGGGGGAAACTTTATTTTAAAAATGCTTTTTCCTGTGAAATCAAAGTTGCTTTTTCATGAACTGTTGGAAGGTAGTCATCCTTAAATCTCAAATCTGTTATGAAACAGTGTTTGTCAAGAGGTCCAACTGCTTTTTAAGTGAATCTTTCACTTTAATTAGTTTGGTAGCATAGAGGGCATTATTAGGTATTCAGATGAAGCTAACAATGAATATGGCTTTCCTATGTTGATAACATCATTAGGTTTTACACAGGCACTGTGACAGCTGAAGGGGTTACAATCCTGCAGATATATTAAGTAAAACATCTTTGCACACATAGATTACATATCAAATTATTGCCATAGCACAAACCTGTTCCATTATGTATTTTATATAGGACAATTAGGACATGCCTGTGCTATGAAACAAACAGCTACCCAAACCAAGGAGGCAGTTGTTACTTAATACCACTAAACTTGTAGGTAGCCTCTCTCAAACATATCTNGTCACATTATGTGTCTGAGAGTATTGTCCAAACAGCTTGAGCTCTGTCAGGCTTGGTGCTGTGTCCACTTCCCTCTGGGTGAAAAACATTTCCTAATATCCAAAATTCCCCTGATACACACTGTCATAGAGGTCATACAGCTACAGGTACTAGGGTGCTGTATGCACTGCATGGACCACAATCTAGC
>VWZD01006877.1:368668-380853 GCA_013396695.1 Sakesphorus luctuosus
GAAGGGGGCTCGCGCGGTGGCGGAGCCGGGGCGGGGCTCGCGCCGAGGGGGCTCGGCTGGGGCGGCCCCGCTGCCACCGGGCTCGCGCGCCCTCGCCATGGGGCCCGGCCCCGCTTCTCGCCCGGGCCCCGCTCCTCGCCCGGCCCGCACCGCATCGGTCCTGCTGCTCTGCGCCGCCCTACTGCTGCCGCTGCCCGCCCGCGGCGCCGGCGAGCGGCGGCGCCTGGCGTGCTCCACCTGCCGGGGAATCGTGGACAGGTTCAACCAGGTAGGCGGCGGGGCCGGGGGCCGGGCGGGCTGCCCCGCGGTGGGGCTGCGGGGCGGCGGAGGCTCCCGACGCGGGGGAGCAGCAGCAGCAGCAGCGAGGGACGGCGCCGGTCCCCGGCGGGTAGCGCGAGCGGACCGGGCCGGCTCTGCGCCCAGGGCCGCGCTCCGGGAGCGCCTCCGCGTCCCTGGCGGTGCCCGGGCGAGTGACGGGGCCGCGGCGGGTCCTGTTCCGGCAGCTGCCGCGGTGCTGAGACGCGTGGCGGGCAGAGCTGCTCCAGCTCTGTCGCCAAAGACGTTTTGGTGCTTCAATGCAAAAAGGTTGGCAGTGCTCATCTTGAGCGTGCCCGGCTCTGGAAAGTGCAGGGGGAAAACATCACCAGCCATTCACTGCCTGGTGGCACTTATAGCAGCCCGACCTGTGGCACAGGACGCTCAGCGTGGGCAGCGAGAGGCTGCTGCGCCTTGTGGCAGGTACTTGATGCTCTCTGTACGCGCTCACCGGGTGCTGCGGACTCGGTAGGGCACTTCAGCGGTGGGGGTTTGCTGCGAGGTGTGGCTTGGCGGCACTGCCTGTGACTGGGGACAGCTGTGCGATCGCCCTGTTGTACCGCTGGACGTTTAGGTTACAACGCGATGAAGACTGGGCTGTTATCAAAGCTGAATGAAGTGGAGGTTCTATTCAACTGATTGTGACAGAGTTCCGGAGAACTTAAAGGAGAAGGGTATAAAGTTTCATACACGTAATGGGATATTTTTTGTAAATCAAGACTGTAACAAGGCCTCGTTTATGCAATAGGAAAATTAAATCCTGTTATGCTGTTAGCTACAGTTTCTCACTTTTCATCTTGTCGCTATCGGTTTCTTTCACTTAGCAGTTTGATCAGCAGATTCAGAGCTTTGCTGAAGTTTCTGCATGGTGCTTTCCACAATTTTTGTATAAACATTTATACATATAAGCATTTATATAAATGTTGCCCTTAATTTTTGTTAGAAGCAAACCCTACATAATTCTTGGTACTTTTTATTTGTAGGGTTTAGCAGATACAGCTAAAAAGAACTTTGGTGGTGGAAACACTGCTTGGGAAGAGAAGACGCTGTCAAAGTATGAGTCCAGGTGAGATGTCTCAGTATTTCTTATTCATCTGCATTTTGTTTTCCCTGTGTGTAGCTTCCCTGTACCAGTGTTTGTCTGGAACTTAAGTATTGAATGTTGCAGCTGAAGTTTTGTTTGTCCAAACCTTAAATTCTTTATTACTAAAATGTTACATTACATTGCAATATAAAAATTATAGTATGCATTTATATGTTTTCTTTCTGAAAACAACAGAGCTTAATTCTGTCATTGACCATAGTAGTTTTCTTCTATTTACCTGAAATAATGATCCTAAATAATGGTCAATAATTTGTTGATAGTCATAAAAGGTGCAGAGTACTTTAATACATGTTTTAGAATTAAAGCATTACTTCCCTAGAGTTGCAACTATTTCAGTACCAAACAGAAAAACAGCTTTACTCTACTCTTGTTGATATATATATATGTTTGATTACAGAGCAAAGTAATTGGTATTTTTCTCCTAAATTTCAAATTCATTTTTATCTTAGTTGGGACATGGAGATGTTACTGTGAGCTTCTTGGGCTTCTATCAAATACTAACAATATATGAAATTTATCATTGAATGTAAGAGAAAAGTACTGCAATGCAATTTTCTGGGAAGCCAAAAATCTATCAGACCTACAGTCTGCAGGCATAATAAATGCAAGTAAGCCACAAGGTTGTCATGATCATTCTTCTATTTTTTTTTTGATTGAAGTAATGCTCTTTATTCTGATATTTCCTGTGTTTTGGAACCAAATCAGATGAAATATTCTGGGCTGAAATCTGGCTGCTCTGTCACGTCTTGAGTTGTGTTGAATGTTTAAATTAAACTTATGGTTTTCCTTCTCTGCTTGTAGCGAAATTCGTCTTGTGGAAATCATAGAGAATCTGTGTGACAGTAGTAACTTTGAATGTAACAACATGGTAGAAGAACATGAAGAACATATAGAAAAATGGTGGTTCAAATTGTAAGTATAATTTTTTTTAGATATCTTTGTGTGAATAAGAGGGTGAACTACTAATGGTAAATCCTGTGACTGAACAGTAGCAGTGTGAGTAATTCTTCATTAGCCTTCGAGGTACCATTGGGTAGAGCTGGGTTCAGGCTGACTTTGAGTATTGTGTACTGCTGTATTATGTCCTTTTTTGATTTTCAGTTCCAGCAGTGTCACACCATCCAGTCTGCAATGTGTACTCATTTATTCAGTGAGGTGTTGAAGCAAACTAACATTGGAAAACTGTGAGCTTTAGTCCCTTATTTGTTTTCCTTTGTCATAAACCTGCAAGGGGCTCTTTAGTTCGTGTGGGTTTCTTTTTTGTTTGCTTTTTTTCCCTGAAACTACATTTTGTTCCCCTGGAAATCAAAAGAATAATTTATGCTAATCAGTCTAGAATTTGGATCTCCTGAGGATGGTGGAGTAGCAGCTGACTTTTCTACCTGCCTTTTAAGTTAGCCTGTGATTTCTCTTATAACTAAGCTTTTTATATACCAGTCTAAAATATAATTCGTGCAAGAATAGCAGTGTAGCATTTAGATTTCCTAATATCTATTTTTTAAAAATTCCAAATCATGTTTCTTCTAAGTATTTTTTCACTAATTTAGACTGCCAGCACTCTTAATTAGCTAAAATTCAATAGAGTGAATTGTCATTATAATGTTTCGCAACTGGTTAAGGCTTTTTCATAATCCACTTTCTTCCTAATGACTGCTTTATCCTTTTACTTGACTATACAGGATTGGGTGTATGTTAATGTGTAGGTTGAAGGGAATAGAATAGCAGAGCATTGAATAGAATATTTCTGTTGGAAGGAACCTACAATGATCCCCTAGTCCAAGGGCCTGACCACTTCAGGGCTGACCAAAATTTAAAGCTGTTATTAAGGACGTTGTTCAAACACCTCTTAAAACACTGACAGGCTTGGGACATTGACCACCTCTCGAGGAATCCTCTTCTGGTTTTGGACCACACTCCCAGTAAGAAATGCTTCCTAACGTCTAGTCTAAACCTCCTGTGGTGTAGCTCTGAACCATTCCCATGCGTCCTGTCACTAGATACAAGAGATAAGAGATCAGCACATCCTTCTCCACTTCCCCTCAGGAAGCTGCAGAGAGCAATGAGATCACCCCCTTCACCTCCTAGACAAGTGCAGAGTCCTTAGGTGCTCATAGGACATTCCTTCCAGAAAGGTGAGCTGTGCAACCCAGAGTCTTAAATTCAGCTCAGATTTGCAGACTGAAAAAAACTGCTCTTAAATTAGAAAACTTGACAAAGTAGACTTCCTAAAATAAACAAAACCATTCATAAAATACATTGAGTTTTGAAAAGTTTCTGTATTTAATAGGCCTTGTGAGTGCAAACAAAACAGTTTACCTTCTGTTCCTTAACTTGGAAATGTCAGTGAGTTTCTGTGGTGGTTTCCAAAGACTTTGTCCATGATACCTTAGGTCTTTTTTCACAAGTTGTTAGATAAAGAGTGGTCAGTCACTGGAACAGGTTCCCCAGAGCACCAAGCCTGTCAAGAGTTCAGGAATCATCTGAAGGACATTCTTAGTAATATGGCTTAGTGTTAGGATGTCCTGTGAGGAGTAGGGAGTTGGACTTGATGATCCTTATGGGCTCCTTCTAACCTGAGATATCCTATGGCATTCAGTAAATTTACTTTCTAAGGTCTGAGCCTTGCAGTCAATATGGTCAGATGTAATAGCGTAGAAGGAGGAGCTGTACATGCCTTGGGAGCTGCTGAGGACTCCTGTAATGCTACAGAATATCTACATTTTTCCTTTACTGAAGTTTTTGAGACTTCAGCATCAACAATACTGAGATCTGTGGATTGTCATTGGCAACTGTACTAGTCCTCATAGTTTGCCAAATTACATCTAGTGGTTTCATTATTAGTTAGGGGAGTATGCTAGTGCTCAAGTATCACATGACTAACTTCTTAACATAAAAAAAATCATTCTATAATAATAATTATGCTAAAAAAGAGGAGAAATTTTAACTTTATCATGAAGTTACCAGTAATTTGAGATGTTAATATCTGTCCTGGGTAATCTTCTGTATAGTTGAGATAAAGACACAGCACTTACCTTTAAGAGGAAGACATAAATGAGACTGTCTAAACTGTATATAAACCTTCCCAGAAAGTAATGTGTTAAATAATTTGTGTGTGTATGTATGAAGATGAATTGATTTTTTTTGTTGCTCTTATTTCACATTTTTCTTAAACATAATCTATAAAATTTGAATAGAGTTTATTAATCGTATTAGAGGTTAAAAGGTAAATTTTCAAGGTGAAGAACTTCTAGAAATTGGTTCCTGAATAGGACCATCTTGAAGCAAGTTTCTAAATCTGTCATGTGGAAAAGATTCCTGTCCTGTGCTCAGTCAGTTGTAGAGTTGGCTTTTAAAGAACCTTTGTTCTTTTTGTTCCTAAATAATGTCTCTCACATACAGAAAGAAGAAGTATCCTGATTTGTTTAAGTGGTTTTGCATTGAAACAATAGAAGTTTGCTGCCCTGCTGGAACTTACGGACCCGATTGCCTGGGTAATTTTTCTTCTGAAAAATATGGTAGCAGATGTGTTCTTTTTACCTGTTTCAGTCTTTCCTGACATGGAAAATACAAAAAGTATGATATTTTGCATGAGACACTGACTGCTGTGTAGTGCGTATCAGGCCTGCTGCCTGATAATTAGGTGGCTCCCTTGTAAATATCGTGCCTGAATAAAAGTCTTCTGGGCATGAAATAGTGTACGAAGCTATCAGAGGTACCAAGGTGTGCAGAATCCATCTGATCTGATGCTCACATCCACACCTTACCCATGCTTAAAAGCTCTTTGTAGCATCAAATCTGTTGCTTAAGTGGCCTTTCAGAAGCTGTGTAGACAAGAGTCCTTGACCATTTTCAACAGTAAAACAGCCAAAATACTGGTGGTTAATTAAATGAAGAAATTTGCAACTGAGCATCAATTAAAAAGTCAATGAGAGATACTTGGTAAAAGTTGGTGGGTGATAAAACTGAAGTCTTTGCAAAGGTGATAAAAAAGGCATTTTGGCCTCTGAAACTTGTATAATTTATAAATCTCTAAAACCTTGTGCCTCTTTAAGAGATCAACTTTGACCTCTTATGTATTGTTAAAAATTAAGTGCCGATTCCCTATAATGATCTAAATGATTGCTGGTAGGTTTTTACAACTGCAATATGAATCTGCTCAGAGATTCAGAAAAAGTAAAGATACCAACTTTATCCAGGCAGCTAGGAAAATAAGTAAAGTTCTAAGCCATGGTCTTTACCCAAATTTAAATTGATAACTGAACTTTGCTGGTGATTGTTTTGAGTTTCTCATATACTTGAGTATGTTACTGAACATGCCCTTGTTGCAAAACTTTTTTTTACTCTCATGGGTAAAAAAGACTTAGGAAATTATGTCCTGGTTCAGTGTGACTCTATTTTTTATTATTTTTTATTTTATTTTACTCTCTGTGAAGAGAGTGGGACTTCAGATGCTTATGTCTGAGAACAGGAAGTTATTTCCTTTAACAGCTGATTTAAAAATAATCTTGATCCTTTTTAGCTTGTCGTGGTGGATCGGAAAGACCTTGCCATGGAAATGGCCACTGTGATGGTGATGGTACCCGAGGGGGAGATGGCTCATGTAGCTGTAACAAGGAGTACACAGGAGAATTTTGTTTGGACTGTTCCAGTGGTTACTTCAGTACCTTGAGAAATGAGACACATTCTGTTTGTACAGGTAATGAAGTTTTAACACGTACATGTCTTTGTGTTATTTCAGTTTTTGTAAAGAAAACTAGAAACAATTTAAAATAACAAATGTAGAAACAAAACACAGTGTGGTCACTCAGCTTTAAGCATAAATGACATGTCAGTCACTTTTGGTGGAGTTCTAAGGTTTTTGCTAAGTCACCTTTCCAGACTGCCCTTGATTTTTTTAATTTTGACTCTCGGCTTTAAATTAAGAAGCAGCATTCATATGTGTCTTTTCCCCTCTGCTTCCCGAGTACTGTTAAAATCTTGAGATGAAACTGTTGCATACTGAACTACTTTGAAAGGCAGGTTTTTCTTATGTCTCACCTAAGCTTATCTGGAATAAATGGGCATGGAATCAGCTGGTCCATACTGTAGACGACTTAGATTCCAGTTAGTTAAGTGTAAGATTAATTTTGAAACACAAGAATAAACTTTTGCAATTTTTCAGATTTTCAAATGTTTTTACACCCTTGAAGAGATTATGCAACAACTGCATCCTGACCCTGGGGTCTATTAAGATTGTTTTTAAACCATCTATATTGGATTTTTTTAATCTGTTTAGTAATTCTTCTGTATGATTTGTTTTATATTATTACATATAACATGCATGTTATATATGGTGTGTTATATCTACCTGTAATGTATATAGTATGCATATGCAGCTGGATTTCTGGTATATTTCTTTCTGAAGCTCTTCAGAGTGGTATCACTTCAGACGATGCTCTCATAGCTAGTTGCAAATGAGGTAGTGTGAGGATTAATTTGGTAGAAGTGCAGAATCTGGTGTTTAAACTGATGGTTCAACCCTGAGGGCCTGAGCAAACTTCACCTACTTGATCTCCTCTTCCCAAATATTTTTGAAATTTGTTCTACTAGCTAGAATTTCACTGCACTGTTCTCAGTGTGCAGATGACTGTAATTGCCAGGTTTGGCTTCCAGGGGCTTTTGGGAGTATTTTGAGGTTTTGCAGTTGTTTTGGTGGGATAGAGCTTCATGTTTATAAATTAAATCTTGACTTTATAGAGATGCCATCGTGTGAGTGGAGTTTCAAGCTATTAAAATATGATAGCTTCCAGTGAACCCTAAATAAAGTTTTCTTTGAGAGTTTGTGTCCCCAAACTTGTCTTGGAATCTCTCAACAAATCTCAGGTTATCATTTTCTCTCAGCCTGCCATGCTGCCTGTAAAACTTGTACTGGTTCAAGTAACAAGGACTGCCAAGACTGTAAAGAAGGCTGGATTAAAAATGAAGGTGGAGCTTGTGTGGGTGAGTAATGCTTGGCAGACTTAAAACAGGTTTTGTAGAACAATGGCTGGTGACATTAGATGACATCACTTTGAATTTTATTGTATTTTATGGAAGTGCTCTGTCAGTTTAGATTTCTACAGCTTTTGTAATCTCTCTCTTCCTAACTTGTTTCATTTGCAGGAAAGTAGTATTTCCTCACTATTGATTACCTGGTGATTGTAGTTGTCTTCATCATACTATTCACTGTAGATCTCTTTAGTGGAATACAGATAGCAGCAAGTGGGGTGTTTCTTTTCAGGCATGGTCTTTCTGGTGTTTATTTGAATGTGGAATAATGTCCTGTTCTTGATTTAGAGCAGTTTTGTCAACTACTTGAAGATTCCTGTAAACTTACGTACGTATTTGGTAGTAATTCCACAATTGCTTTCACATACTTTGTCATAAATGCTCAACCCTGTTTTATTGGAATGAAATACTGGGAGACATCAAGGTCAGTGCTTCCATCAACCTCTTACCCATTTCTATTTTAGCATTTAGCTTGGTTTGTCAGAGAGATAAGTATGGAACACTTAAGGAAAAATGCAAATACTAAAAATGCTCCCAATGCATGAGTGTACTAGGGGGAAAGGAACACATTCTGTTTAACTGACTGAATTTGACCCATTAAAGACCCTTAACATATGGCATGGAAACAGTAGCTTGGAAATTATGTGAATACTGCTTCCTCTTCAAAGTGTAAGTGAGAACTGGACTTGAAATTACAGCTTCTGCAATTACCTGGGTAGGCAACTATTGGAAAACTCCAAGTGCATTTTTAAGATACTTTGGCATTGTTTTCTGTACAGCTGGTTTTTTAATAATCATTGACACTAATCAAGTATAACTCAGTTGAGTAATCCTAGGAGTGGTGTGTGCAGCAACAGGATGAGAGTGACAGCAAGAGGACTGAAATAGCCTTTCTTTGTCTGAATTTTTCAATTAAATACTGTTATGTCCTTTCCTCGAAATCACAAGACTAGCATGTTTTAACTTCCCACACAGAAGTTTTGAGCTTGACTGGTCCTAACCATAAGATGGTTTGCTCCAATTTGCTTTGTGTAGAAAACTAAGATGTGTATGTGTCTGCATTTGTGTAAGTTTTCTAATGTTTTAAAAAGTTCCATAGCTTGGTAATCCAGCAATAATACTGGTCTATATTCCAGACAGACCAGTAGTCTGTCCTGCTTGTTTGTTGTGATATTTGCATAAAAAACATAAATGCATGACTTGAAAATCACTGACTTGAAAATTACAAAGATTGAAGGTGTTCTGAAAGTTTATTTAATCTGAGCTCTTGAATTTCTAGTATGTCTGTTAGTGTCATCACAAAACATCTTCTAAGGATCAGTTTTGGTTGGTTTTTTATGTAGGTTTCAGCTGAACAAAACAGGATATGTTATCATGCTACTTCTGTGTCTAAGATGTTGCATATCTGATTCCAAATTCTTAGATAACTTGTCACTGTTTCTTTCAGATATAGATGAATGTGCTACTTCTCCTTGCAAAGATCACC
The DNA here is from genome assembly GCA_013396695.1 of Sakesphorus luctuosus. Taxonomy (NCBI): domain Eukaryota; kingdom Metazoa; phylum Chordata; class Aves; order Passeriformes; family Thamnophilidae; genus Sakesphorus; species Sakesphorus luctuosus. The sequence goes on from VWZD01006877.1 coordinate 377,602, forward strand.
AGTATTGTTTGAACACAGATGGATCTTTCTCATGCAAAGGTTTCTTTTTAATCTGCCATTGTATTTTACTGTCTAGACTCCTAATCTAATGCTAGAGGTAATGCTAGAAATAGAGCATGATACCAGGCATTTGGTACACTGTGATCTGGGGACACTAAACTTACTGGGGAGAATGAGAGTTTAGACCTGTTGTATGAGGAAAACAGGAGATTTCTGGTTATTCCTACTCTGCTCTTGTGAGACCCTACCTTGAGGACTGCATCCTGCTCTGGAGTCCTCGGCGTAAGGAATGGATAGATCTGCCTTGAGCAAGTTCAGAGGATGACCATGAAGACTTTGATCAAGGGACTGGAGCACCTCCCCTATGAAGACAGGCTGAGAGCTAGGATTGTCTGGGCTGGAGAAGAGAAGGCTCCAGGGGGATCTCATAGCAGCAGTGGGGTTGGAACTAGATGGCGTTTAAACTCAATTTCCAGCCCAAACCCTTCTATGATTCCTTGTGTGGTTAAGCTGTGTAGTGGGGTTTTTTTTAAACCTCAGATATATAATTGTTTTTATTCATAAAATATTTTATCTTTAGGATGTGATACCAGCTGCATAGGTTGCACTGGAGAAGGTTCTGACAAATGTAAGACCTGCGCATCTGGATATGTGAAGGAAGGCGAAAAGTGTACAGGTTGGTGGATTTAGCAGTATGTGGTAAAACACTGGTTAGCTCACTCTTGCTTAGCCATGCTGAGGAGCACATAAGGTATGTTCATGTTTGTATGCTTCGGTTTTCAAGCCTGTCAAAGTGAACCCAGTTGTTCTGCTGTTAGCTGCAAAGATGTTCATAATAAATTCCTGTGTATTACTGAGCTAATATACATGACAAGGCTTAGAGTGAACCACTGGTATAAAGGAACAAAGTATTTTATAGCATGTTTGGGAAACAGCTACATGAGTCTCAGTTCAGTTATTTACCACTTCATCAGATGTGTGCGTCTCTGTTCCTTTTGTAACAGAAAGTCAGGAACGCAGTGTGGATTCTGCTGCCTTTCTGTTAATCCATTAGTGTCCAAGTTCAAATGATACTCATTCATAGTGAATTATAACATGAAATTAGACTTTCTCTGTGGGGAAGAGCAGAACATATGCATAGTCTTAAGTAGCTACTAAGTGTGATGAGGTAGTATTTAAAGGCTCTGTTCCCTTTAGCTATACTTTGATGGCATAAATAGAAAATGACTGCAGGAAATGTTCAGTAGATTAAGGCGAATTGCTTAATTGTGACAAATGTAATTGCTTAGTACATTTCCCCACACAGGAACCTGCAAAACGTAAAAAAATCCCTAGTACTATTTGAATACCTTTGAAACAAAGTCTGAATCGTGAAGAATCTGATTATTTTAACAGAAGTTAAATCTATTGCAGCAGCATTCTACCTCCTCAGTGTTTTTCATATTTAAATAGAATTTTGTTTATATGACTGCACACAAGTATGTTTTTTAACAAAATAACAGCAATAGACTCTTTCTTTGCCTATTCTATCTCTAGATATAGATGAATGTAACCTTTCTGAAAAGGTCTGTCTGAAAGAGAATCAAGACTGCACTAATACATCAGGTAGTTACAAGTGTGTGTGTTCAGAAGGGTTTGAAGATAAGGATGGCACATGTGTTCAAACTCTAAAACAAGGCAAGTAGCTTTTCAATGACATTTTTTTAAAAAGTATGCTGTATCAACAACTTGTAGTTTTATTTCAGTCTAAGTGTCTAGTTACTTACAAACTCCTCTGTATAATTTTTTATCTTTCTACAGCTGAGCTGTGGTCAGTAGTAGGGAACTGTTTAGCTTGACTTAAACTATACCTTCAGTCAAGAAATTCAAGTGTAATTTTTTTCTAGGATGTATTGACACATTATGGACAGTATTTTGTCCATTAATGTTTCATTACTCCATCTAGGCTTTTACAGTTCTAAAGTGAATTATTACTATTTTTCAGTAACAATTGTATAAGAATAGATGAGACACACTTAATTTCATACCTTTATTTTCTTTATTGCTTGTTCGGATGGTTATTTTGTCCCCTCATTCCATCCCCAAGACTTCTTATTCCTCTTGTACTAACAAGTTGTAAAGATCTTTGTTGTATTGCTACTCAAGGCCGCTCTGTTCACACCTTATACTCTCAGTACTTACTGTTATTAGTCCTTTAAAATCAGTTATATACTTCTCCAATGCAGATAATCAGGATATCAGCTACTATGTTTTTAACATGGTCTGACATTTTATGATACTAAAAGTAAAATGAAAAGCTGACAAATTGGCTTAGTTTTTTTAGTTAGATAATACTTTTCCCAGTATAATAAAATCACTCCACCTTTTTAAAGGCTGCTTTAACATCTGAAATGAGTGGTTTGTACCATAGAAAACAATTCTGAAGTAAGACTTGCCTTATTTTTTCAAATACCAGAACATCTCCTGACAGGTAACATGGAAAGGAGAAAATTCACTGTGAGTAGCTGAAAACAAAAGATTAGAATAGAAATATTTGTGCTCTTTTTTTTTCTTCCACTAACAGGATCAGTTATTTGAAATACCAGTTTATTTGAAATACTTTTTGCATCTAGTGAAAAAAAGTAAACTTAGACTGGGGGGATGGTGCAAGTAGCTCTTCTATGTGCTTAATTGCTTCTCTGGTCTTGATGAATGTTGACTGGGTTTCTCTTCTGATCCTAATGTTAAAAATAATCGGGTATAATTAATAGTAGATTTGTATTCTAATTGTGATATTTAACTTTACAGGAGAGGAATTAGAGAGGGAAACAACTGAGCCTTCATATACTGGACATGATGACTTATGATCTGCATTCAGAACCAAAAGACATTCCTATCTAAAGTTTTAAATTATTGGACTAAGCCTCTGCTAGCTGACATACTGTGGAAATGGTATTAAATATGCAGGTTGCCATTAAGATTTTTTTTGAAATGGTGATAGCCTGCTCTTTAAGCTGCATTCTTTGTTCTTAAATCCCACTTTTTATATTATTCTTCAAGAACAACACTTAGATGGGCTAGTATAAAATTTGAACGAACATAACATTGTACCCAGCAGCTGTAAAGAAATTACAGGCTTCTCATTCTAGTGCCTACTGAAAACTGTTATCTTTTGGAAGAATTTAGTTGCACTTCGTAATTCAAGGAAAATTTAGACTGAAGTTTGATGTTTCTAATCATGAGAAATATTTCTGTAACTGAAATACAGCTTTT
>VWZD01006878.1:8898-82815 GCA_013396695.1 Sakesphorus luctuosus
TTTTGATTTGGATATTTTCTCCTAGTTCCTGCAACAGTTCCTGAGTAGTACTGAATTTGCAGACTTTACAGCTATGACAATACCAGTTTTGTTTTTACAAGATTATTAACCACTTAATGAAGTGGACCTTTAAAAAGATATTCAATACTGTGTTTTGACTGTGAAGAAAGCACAAAATAATTTGTGATAGCTGTATGCAGTAGACTGACTACTGCTGTGGGAATAGCTTCACCTGTGCAGTTTGTTACATAGAGCATAATTACTTAGGATCTGCTTGGCACGAGCATGGGAAGTGTTGTGAAAATGAGCTGTAGAAATGCAGTTCATAAATCTTAGATAAACTAGACCCCATGACAGCTGAGCTATTTAAAAGACTTATTTTTTAAAAAAAAAGTCAAAGCAACCTTGCTTGACATCAGCATACACTACTTTAAGATTCCTGTGTACTAATGAGAAACTCTAATCAGGAAGTGTAGTTTCAATTAGGTACTTGTTGTTCCAGCTGTACTAGGTGCTTACAATCATTACACAAACCATTAACTTCATAAAAGGAATATACATAGCTCTGGCACAACTCTGTAGATATGACAAAATTTATTCTTCTAAGGGACTAACTGTCCTTTAAACTTGTGAGCCATCCTTTCAGATGAGGAAGAGTATCTACACTACAGGAGAAGCAGAATTATATGTGGATATAGGAAATTAGCACAGCTTCTAAAATTATATCTGTGTTTTGTGGACAGGGTTATGTGGCTATCAGACAAGAGTACTAAACAGTTTTTGATTACATACCTTAAGTCTCACAAAGATTCCCTAGTCTTTTCTCACACTGTCATTTACTGCAGCCGCACACAAAATGGAGCAGATCCACTGAGACATTGGGGTTCCTAATCTTGTTAAATGCAGAAGGAAACTTCATGCCAGAGATTTCATCTAATCTCTTGTTTGAGGAGTCACCTTCTTTCCTACAGCATGCAAAACAAGCAAAACAATGAAAACTTTGTCCTCTACTCCTGATTAAGAATAGGAAGAATTTCTTGGATTTCATTACCTGTTGTGAAGCTGGTGAGGGGAGTCAGCCCTCAGGTTCAATTCATTTATCACCGCCCCTAATTTCAGCTAGTATCTCATTTATCTGATACTGAATAATGCTGATGAACAATTGTGTATATAGTGACATGTGAGATATCTCGTGAGTGCTGGTCTGTCTATTGAAAGACAATTGACCTGACTCAAAAGAAGGCTTATCTGAATGTTGTTTATGGAGATGTTAGTTGCAATGGCTATGTTGTCATTACTTGCAGGAGGTAGGATTTAAGATTGTATTCTGACCAGCAAGTGAGCAATAATTACTCTCTCAAGGATGGAGAAATCAGAACATTCCTCATCCAGGTGCTTTGCTCCTATTAGGAAAGCCTGGTAGATGCTGGCATAACCCTCTGTACACTTTGCTGAAGCATCCATGATCTTTATACTGTTAGTGGCTAAAAGGAGAGAACTTATTCCCCAAAGTCCCCTTTCCACTGATTACAAGGATCCTCAAAGAGATTTTTTAAAAGCTGGGTCAGTTCTCCAGAGGGGGTCATTCCACGAGGCTCTCCAATGCTTTATTTTTATTATTCTGAAACAGCCCTGTCAATTATGTGCAGCAAAACACTCATTCAATTAACAATTTTTGTCATCTGAAAGTATTTAAAGACAACTTTAGGCTTTCTGTATCATGGCCTATTTTTTACACTGCACCTAAACATTGTATTTTTGGTCAAACATAGATTATTTACAGCTTGAAATGAGATGTCCATTAGCAATCACATTTGATTTTTAAATTCAATATTTAAGGTAATTTAAGATGTGATTCATGAATAATGGCTAAATTAAGAGCCAAGGACTCTAATTCTGTCTTTCATTATGAAGTTTTCTGTGACTCCTGACTCAGTAACAGTCAGCTTCCAGCTGTCCTATTTACAAACAATTTCTCTATTGACAAAACAGTCTGTCACTAGCTATTTAATGCATTGTGATGATGATCTGTATGGTATTAAAAACATTGCTGTTATGCATCCCTCTGGGAAAGTGACTGTTGTGAACTATAGTTCAGTCCTTGCTGTATAGAGTGCCTCCTCCCATGAAAATAGTGCTGTTTCTTGAATAACAAATATCATCAAGTCCTTACAAATAAGTGGACCTTCTGTGGTTGTATCCTGACAAAGTAGGAATTTCCCCATTAGCAAAACTTCAGATTGTTTTTACTGTACATTTTCAATTAAATTTTAAGTATATAGTGTAGTGTTTGTTTCCTTGTACAACAGGTTTTCACAGGACAGAAAACTGACTCCCTTCTTCAACTGGAATACTAAACAAAGCCAGATTTGTTATAAAAAAGTTATTTTTTTCCAATCTGAATTTTTCAGATATATGTTTCATATGCCAGCTCTGTTACCACACCTTAGAATAAAGCCTTTTTTGTATACAATAATATTCCATTGCTGGATAATGTTAATTATTTATTTGCAAATGACACCATAATTTTCTCCTGTGGTACTACTGCTTCACTAGCTTGTCTTTCTTGAGAGTGAGTTACCTAATCTAAGCATTTGATTTTGCAAATCTTCTTGAATTTCATATCATTCTGAGGTGCAGGCTAAGGTTTTCAAAATGAACTTCCTGATTGTTAAAATAGCAATAGACTCTCATTTAAGCAATGCTGGTTATCAGTATTCTGAACAGACTCTCAGCCTCTGTGTACTCCTGGGGCATCGTCCTTGTGGTAGCACCCTGCTTTGTCAGGGTGCTCTTGATAACTCATCTTTTAGTATTGCTGCTCAACAGTGCAGTGATTTTATGCTTATGCTCTTCTACTGTCATGGAGGGAAGTATCACAGCCTTATTGGAAGTCAGGGTAGTTCACACTGCTGTACCTCATTATCCTACATCCCCAGTGATTATTCTGTCAAAGGGAAATGTCCAATTGCAGTCATTTTCTTTTACTGATCAAATTATTATCCTTTCTAATTATTTCTCTTACTCTGATTTGCTTTGTTAAAGGTCATTTCCAGAAATTTATCTCTTTAAAAGTAATAGATACCTATTAGTGCAAAATATAATCCACACCAATCTGAGAAAGGTCTCTACATAATACTTGTGTTTTTCTGCTGACATACCAGAGGCGCGCTGTCACCTAGTGAAATCAAATGTATTTCAATGGCAAGAGTCTTAACATGTGCAGAACTGGAGGTGATGAACGGTCACCTTGTCCAAGCCCATGTAGGCTATGCAATAGTGACAGCTGCTGTGGAGCCCCTCCTGTTGTACTCCAAGGGAGCTATTTTTGACTGCTGTAAATGTTGGGTATGAATTGGAATGGTCTAAGATATATCAGAGCCAAAAGTTATCCTCCATTTTTCTGAAAATCTCAGACTTAATGTTGACATAGGTCTTACCCTCTGTCAGTGAGAAAATTTAAGAATTCCATTACTGTAAAAATAAATTAGACTAATATCTAATGACAAATATCTTTGTTATTCTAATGTTACACACTGGTCAGAGGTTAATGATGTTCCTTTTCTCTACTAAATTGCTTTACTTGAATACAAGCCCTGTGGTATCAGAGTCTGGCAGTGAAGAAAATTGTAAGACTTAACAAAGATTGTAAAATACATGTTAATGAAAAAGGAAACAACTAGTAGCTTGCATAAAAAATTGGAGATTTAGGGTATGTTGTGAAACCCACTAAACTTGATAGACCATTTGCATACAACTTACTAAAAAAATCAAGAAAGAAAAAAAGCAATTCTTAATTACAGTAACAACTGCAGACTTTTAAATGCCTCTTACAACTCAAACAACTCTCTGATTCCAAAACACACTGTTTAAAGTGGCTTTGTTAAAGCACAGCAGAGCAACAATCTAGATTCGAAAATGCATCTAACTTGCTGATGTTATTTGTTGTTATAGATCTGTCAAAAGTCCTCCAAGAAACTTTCCCATTGCATTTTATATATCTTTTGAATATATAGTTCCCTTCTGCAGTTTAAATTCCTTGCTCGTTGCTTCCAAGACTGTTAGCAAAACATATCCTCTATACAACAGTATGTGTGTAAACAGATAGATGGAATCTTAGTGTTGATTCATTTCTGTACCACACTTCTAGTTCACCGCCACAGAACCAAATCACTATTTCCAGTTGCATTAGTTATACTCACTCTCTTTCCTTGCTTATGCTCTAACCAGGTCATTTATAGAATCATAGAATAATTTGGGTTGGAAGGGACCTTAAAGACTATCTTGTTCCAGCCAGAGACACCTTCCACTAGATTAGGATGTTCAGTGGCCTATCCAGCCCAGCCTTTGACACTTCCAGGGATGGGGCATCCACAACTTCACTGGACAACCTATTCCAGTGCCTCACCACCCTAATAGTAATAAATTTCTTGCTAACCGCTAATCTAAACCTATTCTCTGTCTGTGGTCCTATGACTATGTTACACCAGCTTTTCCAGCTGTCAGCAAAACTGCTACATGTGGAGCTACAGTCAGTTAGGCCACACCATGAAAACAAGAGTTCAGCATTTCACATTACAGTATATTTCATAGCAAACATAACACAACTAGCTCATAAATCAGCATCTGGCTCATGAGCATACCTAGCCAGCAACTAAAGGAATGCAAGGTGTTGCCATAAGCTCTAAAAGAGTTGCACACTTTGAATTAAGGAGTTAGTTTCAGAATTCCTGCTCTGAGTCAAATGTATGTTCTTGAAGGGGCTGATGGCAAACACAATGCAAACACAGTTTCCATCCTTCAGGAATTTAACCAGAACCCAGGAGCCTTGACAGTACATTTCTATTCTCGCTATATATGTTTTTTGAGGAAATGCGTAGAGTGAACTCAGTGGGGTGCACTCGTTGCTGTACTCTGCTGCATTTACCCTAGTAAGTCTCAACAACAGATTCTGTTCCCTACAGAACTGAAGAGCAACTTCAGTCCTGGAGCAGTAATTCTGTCTGGTAGCTACGAAAACTGATTAATCATTTTGGAATAGCTGAAACAGAAATGCACATATTTCACACAACACATGGACACACACAGGAGAGCCTTAGCAAATTGTCAGCTGTTCAGGTCCTCAGACATTTCTCCCTGTTTGCTCCCAAATGCCTTGAAAGTGGGCTAGCAGCTTCAGGGCCAGGATCATGCACTAGATATTTTTCACGCAAGATCAGGAGGACTAGTTTGTATGAAGAAGTGGTTCTAGTTATTTCTTTCAAAGTATACCGCCAAATTTCATGAAGTTTTGACCTTTTGGGAAAAACTAACCTCACTTTTCAAATGAAATAGATGTCATCTTTCAGCAGCTGGAACTTCTGAAATGTCCATCTCATCAAACACAAGTACACAGTGCATGCACAGATATGATCTATATTAAGACTGCATGGGCATTACAAAGCTTTTAGGTATTTGACACAGCTTTTAGTGTGCAGGGGGATGAGCAGCACTTGTCTGTGTTCAGCAAGGCTCCAGTGTGTCAGCTGGCCTAGTTACATTGTCTTCAGGGGAATTTCAGTTACAGTGCTGCCTTTGTCTGTTCTCTTCATTAAAAACAACACAGAAAGTTCTCAGGGCAAAACAGCCTGTGATGTAAATATGAAACATCAGCTTTGTGTGGCCCAAATGCCCCTGGGAAGTCTCTGAGACTCTCTGAGGCTTTCATTTTAGGAGGTAGAATTCTAAACTGATTCCCTTCTCACACATTTGCATAGATTTCTTTGTCACCACCACACTATATTCCATAGAAGTAATAGAAACACTTGGTACAAGAACTGCAAATGTACATTAAGTCCTCATTTTCAATATACCACACACCTGTACTACTTCTCTCTTTTGACCTATGCCCACCTCAACCTCTTACTCTCTGTCTAAATGAATCGACCAACACCACCTTCTTTTTATTTTTTTTTATTTATTGAGTCATAGTGCCCTGGGCTTAACCTGAGGTAGTTTTGTTGTGAGTATTAATGTCTTTCTCTGCTGTGAAACCACTGTCAAAAGTAGTGACCACTTTGCACAGTGCTCTGTATTTGAACATGGTAACCACGGTAAATCTTTTCTCCAGCCCTACAATTGAAACTATTTTTAAATGATCTATGTTAGCAAAGTCAGATGTTATGTCTTTATTTGGTTTGGTTCAAATACATCTGAACTGAGGTGGACATATGCCACAGCATATGCCAGGTTACTGGTTCCTTGACTTGGGGCCTGAGAGGAAGATGTTCTGGCAATCTCCATTTATGGAACTAGAGGCTTTTAGAGTTGTGATCTGTCTAAAATTCACTTGTGGTAGATGAAAATCTAATACCATGTAGCAAATTTAGCTGTATAAATCCGACTACTAGATTTGTACCCCAAAAAATCCAGAGGCATTAAAATTTTGTGAATCTACAATTTTCCTATTAACTCTAATGAAATTTTGAAAACTACTTTTTAGTACCAAACAGGTACACGTAAGTACTTCTTTCATTTATGTGCATAATTCATGAATGGATTGTTACAGTCCTATGTGTCTGGCCAGACTGCCTGCTTTTTTCCCATTTAGTAGGTTCTAGCAAGAATTCCTGTTTCCTTCCACGATCACAAGATGATCTGTAGAATTGTTTTATGTTCCTTAATTGAAAACTGGAATTGCAGATGTCTGCATATGACTTTGTCATTCCCCTTGTTCATTTCAGAGTTATATTGGCTCAACTGACAACTGACACCTATCAAGTGTAGCCTGTTCCATTAGGCTGTTGAGTTTGTTTGTTTTCATCCTAAAAAGGTCAAGGGGAGTAAATGTGTCAAAGTTGTTTTCTCTTACTTGACAAATCCAGAGTTGAAACTTTTTGCTGAAGGCTACAACTTTGTCATGTATATTGAAAACTTTCAGCTCTAATTTGAGGTCAGTAAACCATGACAAAATATCAAGGATGTACATGACAAGTAAGGTCATGACTCATTTTCAATCAAGAAATAGAGCAATCAAGGAAGAAAACAGTCTGTATGAACACAAACTCAGCTGGTTACTCAATAGATCTGAAGACTTCAGTACCTTCACTGCTGAACTATTCATAGAGATGCATACCACATTTTTCAGGTTGAAAAGTACTTTTTTTCACCTGGCAGTGCTATCTGATGGAGACTGAAATACTCCCTGTGGATATGGACAGGTATTTTACACATTTGTAAAATAAGACTAGCAATTTTAAGTGTTCCTGAACATGCACATCCAGGCAACTTTGAAGATAGATCTCTGGGGAGATGTGGCTGCTTGGAAATTCATCAGCAACATCAAAGCTTTGGGAGAAAATTCCTTTTTTTTTTGCCAAAAATGGGGATTTTGTAATTTCTGCATCTGTGTAGCTGCATAAAACAAACATAAGGACTGAGTAAACACCTGGACAACTATGGAAACACCACGAGGCTGAACTTGCACCTTGTTGCTACATTTTCTTTACCCAGAGAAGCAGTCTTTCACTCTATTTTGGAAATCCTGTGCAAACACATCACTTTCACAAGATATGAATTTATGAGGGAAGGAAAAAAGTGGCGAGGTTTTAAAAGTGTAAGGAAGAAATCTCATTAAAATAAAGGTACCTCATTCATTGAAAAGCTGTGAAAGGCCAACAGATGCAGAAATGCATTTAGAATCACTTTGGGTGATTCTAGTGTCAATTACAGGCACACACACACACACAAAAGCCCAAAATAAAACAAAATAAAACAAAACAAAAACAAAAAACAACCCAGCAGATAAAGGATTAGAGTTGCAAGTGGGTTCAATGATTGTGTCTAATTAGCCTCTGTCATGGATCTGCTTTAACAGGTTACTTTATTATGTAGATGAGAGCACCATCTCTGCAAAGGAGCTTTCTGCCTGTTAAGAACCAGTATATTAGAAAAATAGTTTGCTGCAGATTTCTTCATTTAAGTCTAATTTACATCATGGAATAGTCTCAAGTCAATGTTAATCATGATGATCCACAGTTATGCTCTGAAAGTTGCTCTAAGTTCAGCAGGAGAAAGTATTTAGCAAGCAGTCATCCAGACTCCACACAAAGGAAAAATGCCAATGTAAAAACGTGAATGTACAAAAATCCAGACCACCAAAAAAAAAATCTGTGGTTGTGTTCAAAGAGAAAATGTCAAATAAATGTCATAAAAACAATGGAAAACCCCAAAGGTTTCTTCATTTCAAAGTGGAACTAGAGAGTTGCAGACAGCAATTAAAAGTTAATACATTCCTTGCTTAAAATGAGGGTGAGGGACAGGCAGGAAAGTGATGCCCACTTCAGCCCTAAAACTGAGCTACTTTTACTTTAAGAATGCCTGTAATGGCATCAGACAACGTGGCAATAAGAGTTCAAGATCTACCAACATTCAACCAAAGAACAGGAAAGAGGTGCCCATGCTTGGGTCACCTAGTATGCAAAATCAGAACATACCTTCAAAATGGACTGCTATGGCAATGTATCATGTGCATGATGAAAAATCACATTCAAATAATTTCTTACTGAGAAACTATTTGCACATCATGTTATCCAGAGCCTAACTGCTTAAGGCAGGTCAGACATCATATTTGCTTTTCAAACTAGACTCACTACTTGACATTTTTGCATTTGAGCTGTTTAGTACTTGGAACACATTATAGAATAATGAGATAAAAATTTCTTAGCTGAGTGAGGAATATGGAGAGACACAACAATAGTTTAATGTGTGCTTTTGGGAAATATATGAAAAACATTGAAGATATGACCTTCTATGATTTCTCCATATGATCTACTCTGAGAATATTTCAATTTGTCTTTGATAGTAGTTTCTAAAATGTTAACTGTGTCAAGATATCAGATCAGGACTAGGCATTGTTCCTGATTTCACAAGCTACTGTGCCACTAAAGTGTGCAGTAATTTAATTAATCAGTTATGAAAGAACTCATATGGTTGTTGTACAAAATGATAAACACTAGTAAATGTTCTACAAACCACAGTTCCGTAGATAGTTTTCTCTGTGGCATATCATTTCACCATTAATTAATTAATTGAAAACCTTTTAAATACTGACTGGAAAGGCAGCCCTTAAATGTCTTTGAATTTCAGTTTTTCTTTTTGTATTTTTCCTTATATTCATGTCCTCTCAAACAATTTCCATCTTCATGTCTTCCATATCTCTTTCAGCATCCCCATGATCCATTATTTTTATCTGTTCCTTTTCCCACTCAGTGTTTTCTTTCTTTACATTCTTTGTTTCATAATATCCTTGCTTTAGTGGCTTTTGGAATGTATCAATGACTATGCACATTGTTTACTTCTAAACACCTCTTTGCATGTCACTCCAATCTTTCTCTGGAGCACAGAAAGCACCAGCTCTTTCTCTCCATAACAAAAAGCAGTATTAAACAAGGCACAGTCTACTCCAACAGCTCTCCCCTCCATAGATAACCTGTCATCCTCTTCCTTGGGACCAGTGTCATCTAGATTTACCTCTAAGACAATAAAACCCTGAGGCGCATCTGTGCTTCCACTTCTTCAGTGTTGTATTATACTAAAACAGACTCCTGAGCTAGAAATCTACAGATTTTCCCCAAAGGGCTTCTCGGTCCTCCTTGAAGCTGTATGTCATCGTGTGGGAACAACAAACTTTATGCTCCTTGCTAAGGGGCAAGTGATAGGCTTCTGTTTGGATGCTTAATTCAGTGAGCGGGACAATTCTGCATCAACAGGCAGGATCTAAGATGCAACACCTAATGAGAGAGGGAATGCTCGTATTGCCCTCATTAGCTGTGTGTGGTTATGATCTGAAGACACTGTAGTGCATTGAGACTGGCTGGATGCCAGGTACTATCAAAGCCACTCTATCACTTTCCTCTGCAACCAGACAGAGGAGAGAAAATATGAAGGGTTCATGAATTGAGATAAGGACTGGAAGAGATCACTCACTGGTTACTGTCATGGGCAAAACAGACTCGAAATGGAGATATTAATTTGAATTTATTACTGACAAAATCAGAGCAGGATAATGAAAAGTAAAACAAATTTTAAAAACACCTTCCCCCCTTACTTCCTTTCTTCCCTAGTTCTACCTCATCCCTCACAGCAGTGGAGGGAGATGGGAACTGGGGGTTATGGTCAGTTCATCACATATTTCTACTGCTGCTCAAAGAGAGGAAACCTTCCCATGCTCCAACATGGGGTCCATCCTACAGGAAACAGCTCTCCACAAACTGCTGCAACATGGGTCACTTTTCCATAGGGTGCAGTCCTTCAGGCACAAGCTACTTTAGCATAGGTCCCCCACAAGGTCACAAGTCCTACCAGGAAAACCTGCTCCAGCCTGGTCTCCTCTCACTATGGAATAGTAGGTCCTTGACAGGATCCTGCTCCAGGATGGACCTCCTATGGTGTTACAACCCTCTTCTGGGGATCCACCTGCTCCAGTGAGGGTATTCTCCATGGGCTGCATGTGGATTTCTGCTCCACCATGGTCTTTCTTGGGCTGCAAGAGAATCTCAGCTCCAGAACCTGGATCACATCCTACCCCTCCTCCACAGACCTTGGTGTCTGCAAAGCTGTTTACATATTCTCACTGCACTCTCTTCTGGATGCAATTTCATCTGGGCAATAACTTCTTTCCTTCTTAAATATGTTATCACAGAGGCGCTTCTCTCACTCCTGACTGGCTCAGCTTTGGCCAGTGGTGAGTCCATCCTGGAGCCAGATGGCCTTGGCTCTACCAGACATTTGGGGAAGCTTCTGGCAGCTTCTCACAAAAGCCACTCCTGTATTCCCCCTTCTACCAAAACCTGGCCATACAAACCCAATACAGGAACAAAGCCACATAGTACATGTGCTTGTGACCAAATTGGAGAAGCCTCCAGATCTATGGAGAGTTCACAAACTCCATCCTTAGCACACATGAACAGGTAGGTACTCATGCCTTGAGTATTGTAAACTCCACACCTCATATAAGCCTTCTTAGTTTGCATCTCAGTTCTTAAAGTTCCTGTCCTGTGAACATTCTTCCTGTGACTTACCTTGTACAAATAATTTAAAGGTTTTTACTGTAGAACTTTGGAAATAACTCCAATGTTCCTGTCAGATGCATTGTCTGTTGAGCCTAGTAAGGCAAGAAAAGTGCCACCTACAATCAAGAGGCAAGGAGTCAAGTAAGCAAGCTATAGTTCTCTCACTGGCCTAGTCTATCCTACAGCAATATATGCTTCTTCCTTTGAGTAGAGGTAGAAACCTGCAGTCTCCTACAAGCTCCACACTACTTCTCATTCATCCACATAATGGTAATTGCAAAACTACCAGTGCCTTGAATGTACCAATAGGATATAACTGCACTGACGAGTTAATAACCTCCTTTGTCTGTGTTCCTCCCCTTTAAACTCTTCTGCTCTCTCCTGGCTGTTTAGCTGCCTGTGTTCATGGTATACTTTGATGTGGCACAACTGTTCATGGTTAGATCTGTGTGCCATGAAACACAGTGAAGTTGTGAGAAACAACTGTGGGAAGCCTCAGCTGGGACCAAAAAACAGGCAGCCTCCCAAGCATTAATTCAGGAGCTGCAGCTGCACTCAGCCTTGAGCTGGGGTGAGGGTGCACTGTGCCCAGCATTGCACTATTTTTCCTCGCTTTCTTGATTTATGATTCTGGCCTGCCTTCAGGCAAATCTCTTCACTACAGACTTGCCTGATCATCACTAAGCTGTTAGCTGAATCTGGTTATCAAACCCTTTCTTTCTTTTTTTTAGGGGGGTACTGTGAAACTGCAGCCTGAGAGTGAGGGCATTGCCTTGCCAGCCTGGCTGTTACCACTGGATCCTGGCTTGCCCTCCCTTACAAAGAAGCCTGCCCTACTTTCTGACAAAACCTTTCACATAAGAAACTAACTCTTTGGTGCCCTGAGACAGGCACTATTTTGCCTGTATAGATAGCATCATCCAACATCCTTCAATCTGTTCCATTACTCACATGCTCCATCCATCCTCTGAAGCATGAGCACTGAAGAACAAGGCATGAGGTAGATGTATGACAACATCTATCATCCTGCCTGCTGTAACTGGAAGGCCTCAGGCAGGTATTCCAGGTCCTGTGCATGTTCAGGTCTCAAATTCATGTATCTATCAAGTACCTGTCATATGGGTCCCCGGCTGCATGCAAGAATGTCTTTCACTGTCATATTGCAGCCTCAGACCAGAGACTCATGGTCCTGCTGCAGATTTTTTACCATATTACCTGGACAGCTGCAGGGTCACTTCAGTGAGGCTATGAATTCACTTACAGAAATTTATTGCCATGCCTGGCTACAGGATGGCATTTTGTGCTTCTGAATGACAGGGCAATATCCCTGCAGTATCTTCAGCATGATGATCTGTTTATTGAAGTCTCTGGAAACCCAGGAGCAGGTGACTCTCTGAGGTCAGCATGAACAGTTTCACCAGGAGCAGGTGTTGTAGGGAACTATTATGTGTAATAACTAGTTTTGCTCTGACCAGTGCTGTTAGACAAAGTAGACCCAGGTCCCCTAAGGAAAATCAATCCAACTCAGAGCTCATCTGTTTTAGGGATGTGGCATCAGAGACTGAGCAACAATGGTGCTATGTGAATTATTTCAGCCCATACTCTTAAGGAACTTAGCGATTCAAAATTTTCTTTAAGTTTATGACATTGAAATTTGCAAATAAATGAAAATAGCTCACTTTTAAGAAGTCACGAGAAATATTTTCCATCTTTCATTTGTGCAGACTGTCTCTAGAATATTCTGATAAATCTTCAGTATTTTAAATCGAACTAGAAGTAAAATAGAAACCTATTATTTACTTAGCTACTACCATTAGCATAGGAGCTAGTACATCTCACTGCTTCCAATGGATACATAAAGTACAGTTTCTGGCACAGCTGAAACCTTTGATCCCTTGACAGAGAAAGGAACTATTATTTACACAAATGTAACAGTTCAGAAAGCAGAAGAAAATTGATTTATCGGCAGTGTATACCATGCACATTAGAATTATCAAGGAGCTTTCAAAAGAAGAATAGAAATTCAATGAAAGAAAAGCCTCCTCACACCATATTTCCAGCTATGCACTAGCAGATGCCTATATAGTTACACATGTACATTTCAGAATTGCCTTACTGCATTCATACAGGAAAGGCGAAAACTGCTGCTGGAAACAACGAAAGAAAAATAATTTCACACTGAGCAATTTTTTGCAATTCAGTTTAAATGAACAAGTCTGAGGTAAAATATTTTAGCTTGGCACTCATTTTTTCCCCATCTTTATGTTTAAGAGTATCATAATGAACTCAATGAAGAAATAAGCTTCATTTTAAACTAGTGATTATGAGAACTCACTACTGGTTGTGATATTGCATGAATTGTGACAACCTATGTCCTAGGGTTATATGACCTTGCCAAGTGGGGCAAGGGGCTGTAAGAAAAGCAGGGTATCACTCTAAGAAAATAAGTTACTAATAAGAACTGAGACACACCCACAAGGGCAAACAACCCACAGATTGCTAAATTATGGGCCTATGCCTGAACATTCAAACACCAAACTAAAGTTGCAAGGCATAAAGTACAGGAACATTTCATTCCCTCCATCTATTGCAAAGCACGTCTTCTTATGTCAAGCATGGGTTTATACATCTTGCCTGGTTAGAGATGTATTTAATTACCCTCTGAAATGGTATCAAAGAGAAATACAAAATTACAGAGAAACACTTGAAGAGCTTTAGAACTCCAGAAACTAACCGTTTAATATAGGAAATCATTGGTTTGTAAGTGTGCCATTTGTAACCTCAAATACATTTTAAAGTTTATCTTTTCTTTGGATTAATAGCCCTATTTCTCTTTACAAGCAACAGGCATATTATACCTGTTCTCAGGTATAAAAATCTTGCTTTTGGCTGAAAGCATCAGCCTAAAATAATTAGATTCTTTTTTAAAGGGTTTTTTAGATTAAAAATGTAAACCCCATTTCCTTGAGACGGTACTGATGAGTGTAAAAAAAAGATTAATTTGTCTTTCTTGAGTGATTAACACTTCACATGTGGATTACACAGAGTGATATGCTAGTGTAGTAATGCATTTAAAGTTGAAAGGGTTGTGCAATTATATAGCCAGTATTAATTAACTATGTTGTTTATTATGGGATTCAGTGCTGCATTCCAGCTATGGACATCTTGCAGTCACTCTCATATTCTAGGGGTGACAGTTATTTACTTACTTGAAAAGATAAATTTTAATTCTATATTAGACACATTTCAGTCAGAATCTGAAGTGCAAATCTCTATATATATTCTTTTATGGACACACTGTAAAAATTCTCCATTTTGCCTCCCACTCCCCAGACTTCCAGAGTCAATTGCCCTTATCAAGGAAAAAAATAACAGAAAACAGCACTCACTTCTAAATATGATATTTCAGAATAGTAAGGTCCTTTCTTAAACATTCTGAAAACTGCTCTAGACTGAAGATGTTTCTGGAGAAATGTATCTTTGTCATTTAAATTCTTAAAGCAGAAAAACCCAGCATCAGCAAGGAACTTGGGGGTTTAAAATATACAAGAAGTATATAATTTGTCTTCATTACTTACAATTGTAGGATAGTCAACTTGCTAGGTCAGATCAAAGGTCTGTCTAACAAAAAATGTTGTTTTCAGCACTGGTCATAACACAAGGGTAAGAACCTTAAGGCATTCATGAATCTTCCCTATGACAACTTAGCCATTCATAGTGCACTATCACTGGTGAACTGTGCCGAAGAGTATGCTAAAGATGTCCTCTTTAGATTAGAATCCAAAATACAAACCTACTGCTGTTCTTGGAGAAATGGCATTTTTACTTTGGAAAAAAGATGCTACCTTCTCTTTTTAGTCCACCAAGGCTCTGGGACATCTGTGTTTTGTGAGTAGACAGAAACCTGATCTACCTGTGATCTGAACAGATGCAAGACTTTTTTGGTATACCAAGAGAAGGCCAAAACCTACTGAAAAGGAGCACACATTGGCACAGGATCAGTGCCAACGTATCTGCATTTGCATGACTCCCTGCTGTCTTGGATTGTGAACAGAGTGACTGTGGCCTGGCTATAAAATGCCAAGATACACTTTTCTGTTTGATTTAAAGAGAAAATTTGAAATTCCTCTTTCTAAGGAAATCTTTGGTGGCAGGTGGGGCTGTTGGTGGGAGAAGTTTCTCACTGGAATATGAGGGCATAAAGCCAAAGACCTCTAGGCTGTGTCACAGAAGTTCAGTCATTTGATCAGAGGATTAAGATTAGAAAAAGACAGCATTCTGTTTTAGAGATGGAAATTTCCACTACTACTCTTTCTAGACACCAAGAACAGATATTTTGCCCAAGGACAAAAAAGAAATCTGCAGCACTATCAGAACAATAGTCAAGATTTTATGTTAAGACTTTGGGCTTTAATAGCAGGCAGTCCTTTGTGTCTTATTCAATGTGACTGAAGCATTCTTAAGAGCTAATGAACTGTTATCTTCTGAAACCTTAAAAACGTTGATAATTTGTTTACAGTTAATGAAATGCACTTCATACTGAATTTATTCAAACATCATCAAGAAATTGGCTAAAATGTAGTTTTGTCTAGCTGTGGGTCAGATTACATGAAAAGCAACAATATTCTCACTCCTCTTTCCACCACCAAACTACCAGACATGTAGCACAATGAGAGAAGCAGAGTGTCAGTCCTTAACTCTGGCCCATATGTAAGGGGTGAAAATAGCTGGAGAGATACTTGCCTGGTGATGAGTACCTTCTTTGGACTGCGGCACAGCAAAGAACGCAGATTGTGAATTCTTAACCTTTCGTGATGCAGTCTTTGCCTGGGCGAGGAAAGCAGCCGTTCTTTGCTTGGGGCCAAGCCTGAGCTGAGTCCAAAGCCAGCAAAGTCCATCTGTCATATCTGCAACAGACTGGCCAAGTTTGTAGTGCAGATTTACACCATGGGCTACTACTGTGAAGAAACACAGAAACGCAGTGATTCAGTTTAAAACTGCAACTTTCTTAAACACACTAAAATATTTCTTTTCTTTGTGGGGAACATAAATGCAGGTGTAATCAAGACTCACAGGATAAACTGCAAAAGTAAAATTGCATTGGAATATAGTTCCCACCTTTGACTGATGGATGATGGAATCATGCTGTTACTCTATTTCTGCTCCATTTATTTTGTTGCAATGACACAATTCAGAAGAGGAATAGGGACACTACCAAATCCTCTCTTGGGACCAGCTTCAGAATAAACAATAGAACTCTGTGGAGAAGAGCAAGGTACTTAAGATTTTTATAAAAGAGCAATGGATACACCAGCTCACAGCAATAAATACTTCACTATGGATTCAAGGAAGTTTGCCTATTTCTCTTCTATTTCATTTACTAAAAGAAAGGTTATTCTTGCCTCCCTAAATTGGTAGAGTTTCAGGAAAACTTCATTGCAGTCTTGAAATCATGCCTCCACCCCAGAAAGCAGCAATTTAAGGTCAGGCTGTTATTTTAGTTCTTACTGACAAGCTGAAGTGCACTGAAACCCCAAAGTGTGCTAATTTTACATAGCCCCTCACTCAGTCTGAAGCAGCTCACATCTGCCCACTGAATGGCACTGGCAACGGGGTTTCACAATGAATCAGCTTGTGTTCCAACACCTGAGTGTGACAGTCACTGTTTGGATCTACTCTAAGTCCTGATATATGTTGGAATGATGAACATTTTCAATTATCATCTATGCAATTATGGAAGATGGTTTATTTGAATATAATTTTAGGAAAATTTTGAGACTACAGCTTTAAATGTTCAGTCTTTTTTTCCCCACTGCAACACATGTACATTTATTTAAATTATTTATAAATGTATATAGTAAAGTTAGTCTGGTGTTACCATCCATTAAGAAAATAATGAAGTCCTTATAATTATATCTCACTACCTGTTTTTTTTTTTCACAAATGGAGAAAAGATTCATTATTTCATTATTATATGAAAATTCATTATACTATTTCTGGATAGTATTAGTTTTCCTGATTTTTTTTCCTGACATTTACCCCCTATTTCTTACTTTTTTCACATCATTTGTGCTTATCTTCATCTAGGAGAGGTATTTGCATAATCCTCATTGAGGTCCAAATCTCCTATTTCACATGTTTATCCCAGCAGTCAAATATTCCACAAAGCACCTTTAGTTGTCTTATGTAATTTCTTCTGTTATTTTAAAAAATATGTAGCAACAATTCTGTTATTAACATTTTCCTTAGCCTGATTTTGCTGTCTATTCTTACAGCACCTGAAATATCATACCTGTTTCCATCTCACATCAACATAATTTTCAGTCCCCAGTCCCTCATTTCTATCTGTTTCTGGCAATTAATTTCCTACATTTGATTTACCATCAATCATTTCTTCTTAAGACCTGTCTGTTTCATAAGACTAAATCTAGATGGCATCCCTGTATGCCTCTAGTACTCTTCTTTCTTATAAACACTAATGAAGTCCAGACTTCTCTAAAGGAGAATATGAGAAAATGGGAGAAATTATATTCAAGCCCCATTAGCCACTGCTACTACTCAGGAAAAGAGCTGTGGAAAGGTAATACAAACAGCGTCAGCTAGTTTCAGGCCACAGGGACCGAAGGATTAACCAAATTTTAACCCTGCATTTATCATTTTTATTTCTCTTCACACTTCTTTCTTTCTTGCCCCATGGGGTCACCTGTGCTTCTCTCCTTCTTTATGAGTCCCTACTCTATTTCTGTACTTACCCTCCACATTCTTCAGTATGGTAAGGTTACTTTTCTACTGTATTTGTCACTAGCAGACTTCTTCAGAGAATCAGAGTAGTTTGGGTTGGATGGGACCTTAAAGATCATTTAGTTCAAGCATAGCATACCTTCAGCATGTTGTGCATGCCAGCACCTTCTGACTTTTCTGTGCCCTTTTATCTCCATTGTTGCTGCCTCAGTACTAGACTCTGTCTTTCATTTTTTATACTTAGCCTTCCCTCTCAAAAAGTCCTGAAAATTGTGTTTTTAACACACTCCTTGGGCTGGATTACATGGCTGTGAGACTCTCTGCTTTGGTCAGCAACAGGAACATTAACTGTCCGTCAACTATGAGCAGATATGTCCCTCTACAATAAGTTCTCTGTCCTGTCACAAAATGCAGACTCTACAAAGCCCAAACAAGCTCTGCCATCATAGAGACTGGCACTTTATTCACTTTGTGAAACCATGAAGCTCCATGTCCATCCAGAAGACGATTGCAATATGCTATTTTTTTAAGTGAATTGTTTAGGGTTTTTTCCTCTTCAAGGCAGGATTTCCTCTTTATTTAAGTGGCTGACTATTAGATCCCAGCAAGTCTATGTTCAAAGCCAGGAGTTCTGTTTACCATCACATGAACTACACTGAGCCTGACAGAGACTGTCAGAATCTGATAGGGTCTGCAATGAAAATTTTTACAACCTGCAACCAGGAAAATCTAGCAAAGCACTAGGTAAACAACAGCAATTAGAACCACAAAAGGCATTGACAGAATTACATAAACCAGACCACTCTTACTATTAGGCTGCTTCAGTTCCGCTTTCAGCATGAATGCTGTTTGCGGGTAGAACTGGAAGATACATTGTGCAACTCACAGTGACTTCAATCTGTAAACGTGCTCCAGTTGAAGCTTCATCCACTGCAAGATGGACCACTCACAGGCAAGCTAGCTAACCTCTTGGCATGTCTGCTGTTGGGCTGAATGTATAGCTGATTCTTTTATTTCCCATGTTTCTAAATTGAATGCTTGTCAGTGCATGTGAAAGTTTTAAGTCTGGGAGTCCATGGAGTAAGTGCTCTGTGACTGAGATTCTTTTGTACCTCTTTGAAGAGAATATAGAAAAAATAAATCAGAAAAATATATATCTTAAATTTTAATATCAAAGATTCAGCTTTTAGCTCTATATTTATATTTGGCTTTATATCAATAAAGAAAAAAACCTCAACTGTTTCCTAAAATTTTAGGATGCATCTTTCTTAATAGCAAATGCCATTATAAGCTTTAGTAGAAATACAGAAGCAGCGATTTGAAGACAATACTTCTATTGCTCTTAACACACTGTTTTGGAAACCATTATTTGGTCTACAAATCTCTAGTCAAGTGCAGTCTGTGGAAAATAACATTGTTGTGAAGAACTTATGGGGCCTCTAGTCTTTGAATTCAGTAATAAACAAGACTATACAGAAAGCAACGATGATTGCAAAAACAAAGGAAAAAAAGCATGAATTGCTTCCTCATTGAATTCTATAACTTTTATTAATAATTTCAGCAGAAACAAGATCATACTGGAGGGGAAAATTCCTTTCACTTTGGTCATGAGACAAGGGAGAAAAGTAGTCACAAATCTTAACAGCTATTGCACTAACATTTTATATAACATTATTCAGTGTCATTTATGCCAGAAACAGTTCCAAGGGTGTTTTCCCAGGGCAACCCTACTAGCCCATATAAACATAGTTGTAGTTTCCTATACTTCTTCATTTTTACATGGAGCGACAGAGTGCTTTTTAAGCATACTGTCTCAGGTGCACTGAGTTGAGGTTACTGTCTCCAGAAAAAACGCATAAAACAATGAATGTGTGCTGAGGGCAAAAGTCCTCCCAGGATTTTGGAGGCAACTAAAGGAAGAAGCAGCAGCTGCACAATAGCCATCACAAAGCATTTCTCAGTGTGTGATTACAGCTTTCCAAATACTGTCAGTTAGAGAAATAGTCAATGTCATCAGCAGACACTCAAGGAAGAAGCAAAATTACAAGGAAAAAAAAGTGCTTGGCATCATAAAAGGGTTTAGGTGAAGCTCATGGGGAAGCACAATGGAAAAGATAGCAGGGAGCTGGACTGACAAAGAAAAAGGAATGTATTAGCCAGTAAATTGGAAAAATAAAAGGACTGGAGTCTGAGGAATAGCCATAAGACCAGAGAGTTAAAATTAAAGCTAACAGGAAACAGATGAGACCTCTGTTAGAGAAAGGAAATCCTAAAGGCCTCCACCTATTCAAATATCATACCAGTGGGAGTGGAGATAACAGGAGCAACTCTTCTCCCTCACATGCAGACTCCAGACTAAAATCAGAGCTATCTTATTAGAGAAGAAAGCTTAATTTATTTATGAAAAGGCTACTAGTGTTTTAAGAATAGTATTACTAAAAATCTTAAACTATTGGTAATTTCATTATAACTACATGTATAAAATAGACAACAATCTGCCTCTAATAGCAGTTGAGTGGCAGAGGCATGGAAAGCAGACAGCAATAGTAGCTACGACTATAAATTTTCACCAGATCACAGATTTCTGGCTTTGTTAAAAGCAAGAGCTAAATACTAACTTCATTAATGTTAAATTTCCCAAATGAGAATATTTATCAGATTTCAGAACAAGGCCAGTCTGCCCAGTTAACGCCTAATTATCTCTTGAAACCACAGAGATGAGAGGTGTAAAACAAATGGTAAAAAACAAACAAACAAACAAACAAACATCCCATAAAATAATCTCCTGAGCTTTCTCTAGGCACACACTTTTGCATTATTTAACTCTCATTTGTATGAATATCATGAGAACAATCCATGTTAGTACATGAAACTAACAGAACTAATAGTTAGCAATAATCTTTAGAGCTTTACCACAGTACTACAAGGAACAATAAATGGCTTTTGTTGCCTATTGAATATCAGTGTGCAGCTAAACCATTTAAGAATTTCACATGGTCATTACAACGACATTTCATTGCCATGAACACTATTTTGGATATTTAAGACTGAAACAAAACAACACAAGGAATATATGTGCTGGTTTAAAAGTAAACCAGCAGGAGAAACAAGCCTAACACAAAAGAGATTATAACTCAGAGTTACAATTTAATTACAATATTACAATAAATGCAACGGAACAAAGATAAATTGCTTTTAACCCAGAAAACCCAGAAGTATAACCCAGCACCTTAGGGCACAAACAGAATGGTGTTGGCCCCTGTGTTGAGCCCTACATGGTTGTCCTGAGTCCAAAGCAAAAGGAAGTGAAAAAACCTGTTGGTGCAGATGATAGTTGCAGTCTGGTGAATAGTGGTGGTCTCCTGTCGAGGTTCTGGTCCTTCCCTGGATCTGATGAGAGGTTCCCAGAGGTCTTCACACCCCAAGATTATATACCCTCTGGTTCAGGTGGGAATACCCAGTACCTCTCCCAGGGCGGGGAGTTACACAATGAGTGATCTGACTTTGTGAGTCATGGGGTATTTTGGAATTGTTGCTGGGCCATTAGCAGACATATCGCCTCAGGCTGGGTGTAAAGGTGCTAACAACTTCCTGGAGGGGAGTTATCACAGCTCTTATCTCACAGGTGTCTTTCACACCCAGCTCACAGCCTGAGGAGTCAGGTGTGCCCTGGGCAGCTGCTGCAAATGGTCCATTGTTAACAGTTCTTGGGAAATGAATAGAGGGTGTAGAATACACAGCTTTGGTTATACCCACACAGTGATAAACTGGTCCTGGCTGCTGAACTAGGAAAATACAAAAGAGGAAGATTTCTTCTGTTATGAAAGTGGTGTTACTTAATCTAAGCAATGATTTTGAAATATTTAGTTGATTTTGCAAATCAGCAGATGATAAACTACCCTCCAAAGCTGTCTCTGCAAAGTTCACTTTCATTTCTGTTCAGGTTTGCTCTAAGTGGTGCAGTTTTGAAAAGGCTCAAGACAAGTATGAACACAGACATCACTTCTTTTCTTGAAAGAGTCCTATTACCAGTTCAGGGTGCTGATGTTGATCAAGCAATTCTTACAAATCTTATTTCTTTTCACAGATGCCCTCACTTATTTCCATTCAGCTGTTAAAACCTTTTCCTGAGGATTTGTGCCTTTTAGAATTTCAATCATACTTTAAGAGATAAAACTGCTATGTCTACCTTACTAAAAGTCCTGAATCTTTCAAGACATCTTTGTAATACACTGGATTCATACACAGAAAGAAGCAGCAGCTGAATCTGTTCTGGTAAGAGAAGTACACTTAGAGGTTGAGATCAGAGATTTGATTCACGGCTAGCTGCTTTAGATAGGCTTTCAGTCCAGAAATAAGAAGGATGGATATTGGCTGTCTACCAGCTTAAAAATGTACAGTCGTTGGGGCAGGCCATAAATAAAGGCAGCTGTTCCTTTATCAGTTTTGCAAGGATATTTGTACTGATGTGAAGGAGGACAGAAAGTCTCTTCTATTCTTCAGCTGCAGTGAACAGGAGACTACACTAGTGTGGCTGCCAGTCATTTTTAGTCCTGCCTGGTAGAAGGCACCACAAAACCATACACATGAATATGGAGACAGAACATGCAGACATAAGCCTTTAAATACATACACACTTTTTTTTGATGCTCATTCAACTGTCTGGCTTTAAAAAGTCAGTATTCTAAATGTTAATGAACTACAAGCTTTCCAACATAGAAAGCATATTTTATAACACAAACTGCAGAGAAAATGGCATGATTTAGTGCCTTTTTTAAACTAGAAATAGTATTGGCTCTCTTTAGTATAATCTTGCAGTCACATATAATTTTGTTGATGTTGACAGTCAGATGACCCTATTGCTCCTGAAAACACAAAAGGTATCCTCACCTTAGTAAGCATTTATTCTTTGGCCTGCTCTGGCATAGTCAGTGTTGCAGTTAGACACTGCTAGAAAATCACAATGTTGCAAGTTCTGTGCAGATGACCACTGCCTGTGGGGTTCAGCCTGTTTTCCCAGCTCTTTGGAATAAATGACCTGGGACGGAGGAGACATAATGCTTCTGGGTTCAGTAGCACCACCTGGCTCTCTGCCTTTCCCACAGACTGTCACAACCCAAAAACCACCCAACAACAAGATGAGGGTCACAGCAGGATAGTGTTGATGCTCTGGGTTCAAATCAGAGCTGAATGGATTCAAGCTTACTATTTTACTGTGTAAGACAGGGAAATTAATGCATGATTTCTTATTTAGAATTAAAGCTAAAATTATTTTGACTAAATTTACAGTCACTTCATAAGCCCAGCAATAAGAATGGAAGTGAATATAATGGAAAGTAGCTTGAACAAAAATAAAAACAGTACATATCAAAAGACAGTAAAAAATGGTTATAATTAAAGTCAAATGACAATTGAATTTCAGGAACTATGAATGTGACTTACTACAGGATTGTTGTTTGACACTGGAGCATGTGTTTCCATTCAATAATCAGCATCCATAACACACATGGCCATCTAAGTTCATATGAGTTTAAGAAAATAATTATGTTCCTATTTTAAAATTAGCTAAACTATGTGTATAAACTATATAAAGTATTTTGTATTTGTGCCTTCAGAACTGGTTGGGAAAAAAAATTCTGATAAAGGTTTCATGATTTTCAGAAGTGTGTTTAGCTCCAGGGGATGCCTTTGTAAAATGTCAACAACTGTGACAAGATAAGGATTTACATTAAGAAAAGGCAGATGCAATATCTAGGGATTCTTGATGGAAAAGCTAACAATGGAAACAGATAAAAATGAGCTATATGTACCTGTGCTAAAGGATCTTTAAATTCACAATTATTTAATTATTTTTTCTGTCTCAGGAAAGAGTGCATATTTATTTGAAAGGCAACATACTCATTTTTTATGTTGCAAGGTCATAAAATAATTTTTTAAACAGAAATAATTGAAAAGCTCTATTTTTGCTATTTAAAATGACCATCGCTTCCTCCCTTTTCTACAAAATTTTTCTGCATCAGCAGGATACAAGTTTAAGATTACATATGGGCCTTCTTGTTTTGCCAGAGAAAATTTGTCTGTAAGAAGGCAGGCTGTGTCCTCCCTCTTCATAAAACTGCTGCAAAGTCTTAAATTACTGACATCATATCTGGTATAACAACCCAAACTACCTCCTCATAGAATATCTGACTAGAGAGGTATACTGCAGAGTGGGGAAAAAAAGTGTGCAAAAACTTTGTGCTAGAAAAGATGAAAAAATTGTATTTCTGCTATATGTAATTCAAAGTATGCCAACTTGCACCGTCCACTTAGAAGAGACTATTCTGGATGCTAAATGTCATTACACATATGAAATTGAAATTAGGAAAAAAAAAACAGAATTGCTGTTTAAGTAGATGAGGTAATTCAAGATTAAAATACCTTCTTGAAAATTAAGATATCCATATAAAAATGCCTAATCTGACAAACATATTTATTACAAACATGTGATAAAAACATTTTTTCAAGTTTTGTTAAAACATGAGCACAATGGTGGAGTTTAAATAAAAAATAAATTTGCCAAACAGACGGAAATTTGAGAAATTCATCAACTACAGTAATCTGTCAGCAGAGGTGTACACAAATATTCTCAATCAAAACCAAGGAAATATTGGTTTCTTTACTGAAATTATTTATCATGGGTGGTATTGTAACATTGTTATAGTGATAGCTCTGTCACTTCTGAAGGATGAACTCTTAAACTCAGAGCTATTACTGATTTGGTTCTATGTCATTTAGCAAAACAAACCCACAAGTTTTACATAAGAGTTACAAATTCTTTTCTTCTTGAGTACCAAAATGCAGTGATGACATGACTGAATAAAGTAGAAGGTTGTGATATGGTGAATTTTAAAGCTTTTACAGCCTGTAAGGTAGTAGAATAAAGCATGTTAAGGGTAAAACCAGATTTTGTGATAAAAATAACTGTCCCATGTGAACTATCTGAAGTGTTCAATCTCATCTAACTCAGAATTTTGAACTGTAAATGTGTTAGTTGTTGAGTGAAAACATGAATAATTTTTCCTTTTTCCAAGTCAAATCTAAAGATTACTTAAAATCACAAGAATACAACAAGAATACAGATGCCGTAAAGCATCTGTACACAAGCAGTGTTGTTCTCTAAAGTCGAAAAATACAATTACCCATGCACATTAGTACTCCCAGAATCTTTGTTTCTGGGTAATTTGAGGATATTTCTCTCTTTCTGTCATCGCAAATGTTTTTCAAGCCTGTTTAACCTGGACCTTGGCCACTCAAATTCAAACTTAATTCTCAAAACCTTCAGGTGTTAACCTCCCCATGGTAAAGCAGTTTTTGCCACTTCAGATTTTCACATACCAAGCTGCTGGTCTCAAGTGCTTGCAGAAAGATCTGTGTACAGAAGTCAGAAGTCTCACTCAGAGAAGTGCTACTGGCCTGTTACACCTTTCCTACAGCTTGTGGAAGACTGGCATTTAGTTCCGTTCTCTGGGTGGTGAAGTTTAAACTTAAATATTTCTTTCCAGCAGGATGTTGAAGCTTAGACACCACTCAGACTAAATTCTACTTAACTCCTGCTATAGTATTTCAGACTTTTATGTCTCTTCTAACATATACTGCAAATCAAACTCTTCATTTCCTAATGTAGTGATGAATCAATATAAAGATTTTCATTTACTCCTATGAACTCAGCTTGATTTCATAGTTAATACCAGTTTATGATAAATGATATATGACTGGTCCTTTGAATAGATGTTTCAATCTTTGTGCTATGTTTCTAATTTGACTCACATAACAGAAAGCTCCTTAGAACTTCTACAGTTCAACTGTTGCAAATAAGAAACTATTCAATGAGGAGTTCTTGTCGGCTAGTTCTTCCTACTAGTCCGCAAGTTTATATTAAGCATGGTTTGCTTGCTTGATGAGTAAAAGTGGTTCTCACGGTGAGTAAAGATTTTTAGTTCAGCTCTACAACTTAATTTTGCTATCCTCACTAGCACTAAGGAGTTCTTCATCCTGGTAGTAGTCTCACTGAACATTATTCATATCTTCATGTTCACATCTAAAGGTAAAATGGACTCTAGATAAACTCCACATAAGGATTCATAAACAGAAAATTGTCTACTTTCCCCAATCCCTGAAAGCTATATGAAGCAGTTCAAAAATAGCTTCTATTAACTGAGAGCAAAAAATAGATTTTTTTTTTATACTCTCAACTGCCTTGGTGTTTTTAGATTTCAAATACTTATTTTACTACTGTATAAGGTAACAGAACTTTCAGTCTTTCATTCTGTATTGACAAGAACTACAAAAAAGTTAACAAGAGGTGCAATAGTCCATCAAAGTCAAATCCTGAAATCTTAAAAAAACCCAAACAAACAAAAGTACTGAGAGGAAATACAGAGATAGATGAGAAAATTTAACAACTCTGAATAGTTACAAGATGGATTTTATTTTTAAGCCTGAGGAAAAGATACATTATTCTATAAGTAATTTTTACAAATTCAATTCCATCCAATGAATAGAAAACTGGAAGTTAAAGAAAATTGTCTTTATGTTCTCACATTAAAAGAATCCACCAAGATTAGCAAGCATGTAAAATCTCAGTAGCAGAATCAAACTACTTAAATACATGCAGGACAATTTGATGTTAGGACATGATTCAGCACACTTAGCTAACTATAATGCACAATTAGTATATTCTTTTTTCTTTTATTGAAGATCTTATTTTTTAATGAAGTTGCTTTAAATAAAATAGTAATTCTTTAGGAAATCTTATTTTTTATTGGATTTGAGTTTTAAATGAAAATTAAATATTACCCTAATAAAAAGTGCCTTGATAAAAATGATTCTTTAAACCTAAGCTCTTTTATACATTATTTACACCTTTATGTGTTCCTATTTCTATCTTTAAGTACATAATTTAGGCCAAATAACTAAATATACAAAAGCAGTATTTAATGACAAAGTCACTAGGTTAATTTTTTTGCAGGCATCCAGCTAGATTATTTAAACTCTCGTGCATTTGTTGTTTTTCCTGTAATACTCTTCCCATATTTCAGTCAGTTCCTAAATGTATTCACTGAGTTTTTTTGTATTTCATGTCAGTGATTCCTCCCTTACAGAGAAATAAAAAAAGAAATTTTTTATCTATTTGAATGTCATCATATTTTATTGGACAGGATTATACACCAGATACTTTCAAGCCTGTGAAAAAATTATTTTTCAGATCTAGCTCTGAGATCCATAAGAAGTGAATCCTTTATTACTGCACTTTATCAGTTTCAAGACAGTGCCTCTTTCAGACTGCTTCAGAAATCATCACCTTTAGAAGTTTGAATGATTTATGAGCCCAGATCTGGAAATATTTTCTTCTTCTTCCCCAAGGTATGCAGTGTCTTCAGTCAAGATTCAACCCTTGTATAAATAATTGCAGAGCTGTCTACTAGTACTTTATGACTTTGAGTATATAAAGGAGTATTTTTCCCTTGTTCCAATAGGATTGGGAGAAGTTTCTACTCCAAACAGACCTTGTAAGAGCTCTGTAATGAAGCAAATCATGCTGCCTCCCACATCTTCCACAGCAAAGGCAATTATCCACAAATTGGATCTCTGGCTGTGTTTTACAAGACTTTCAGTTGTGTTACACAACTTCTTAATTATGTCCTTGAAAAGAGGGAGTGTGCAGTACACAAAAGTCATGTTGTCTTCAGTTTTCCTGTCCTTCTCAAAACCAAATTTTTCATTAAATGTGCCACACCTATGCCCTCAAATGCTGATTTTCACCTCTGGATTTTGTAACTTTGATTTTTTTCCATTTTCTCTGCTGACCTTTTTGTTTATAACTGTTGTGAAAGCCATGCCTCTTTGTAGCAGTTATTACTGGGGGCAGGGAGAGTGTGTGCCTTGTTTTGACTTTCTTAGCAGAATTTGAAAGCTTGTCTAGGTGGTTGGGAGAGTTCGCTGTTGCCTACAGCTTTTCCCATTATATGAATCCACGACTGACTACCAGTGTATGTTAATCCCAGCTACTCTGGTCAACCAGTGGAGAATTTGTAATACGCAACTCAGAAGCAGCAGCTTCTTAAACCACCTCTGACTGACAGACAATCTGAAGCCTGTCAGACATACTGCCTTTAGCAGTCAGCTCAGCTGTTCAGTTTTATATTGGCCCTGCACCATAGCAAAAACTGTGCATGGACAGACATGCATTTCAGTGCAGCACCTGAAGCACATGGCCAGTTACAGTATAAAGCCCTGATCCCCATCAGCCACGAGCCAGTCTGTGAGGCTGTACTTCAACCTAACTCTGCAAACATGTTTCCCTTGGATATATATGCTGTTTTGAAATGTTATTGTAGGCTGTAAACAATTACATGTTTTCAGACAAACCATGATTTTGTCTTGACAGTATGCAATCACTTTTTAACCTCCTGAATTTCCGCTTAACTTTTTAATTCAAGTCTGTTTGCTTTTCACTCATGTAGTTTAACTAGTAAATATCACACAAAAATATGCAGGCTTCATATTCAGCTCTTTCACTTGAGCCAGTTAAATAAAATATGCAACATGACAGCATCAGTGTCATTCTGATCAGTTAGGCCCAGCCTCAGTAGGTATCTCATGAGAGCAAATCCCTGCAGTCATTTATAAAATCCATAGATAAAGCAGTTGCACATGGCAAATTAACTTGTGTTTGTGTTCAAGTCCTTCAGTAGGCACAGTGGGGAATGATAAAACATCTCTCAAAAGGTTATTTTATACTATTAATATTTCCTGTATTAAAGAAAAGCAAAATAGAACTATAGCAAAGCAGATTTTCCCTTTGTCACTTTTCATTAAGTTTGCTTTGGAATAAGAACTTGTTTTCTTGTGTCTCATTTTGGACAGGCTCTGGACTAAAATACTTTTCTTATCACATAAGCAATTCACTATATGACTTTGAATTTATCCAGAGTGCAGAAAGGGTATAACTAAATTTTCAAAGAAAAACACTAAAACTAGTAACATGTTTATTGTAATCAATGAGGAGAGTTTCATTAAAATCAAATCTTTGGCACAGGTGAATGAGGTACACTGTAGTTGACAGAAGACATTCAGAAATATGCCTTAGTTTATCTACAGACAAGCAAATCAAAGTTTCTTTCTGCAGATGAACAGAAAAGAAAAAAAACCTATTTGCATACTTTAAGTGTAGAAGAAGAACATAGTGTTGGTTTTCATCATGAAATCAACACAAATCTAATTAGAGGGGAAATTACTAACAGCAGTAATGGGAAAGATGAAGTAATAGAAATTTCCCCTTAGCTGTTTTATGAATGTTTATTTTAAAAACAGACCAGTTACACTGACAGATGTATCCATTGACAGATAAATTACAGATATAACACATAAACTGCATATCAGGTTGGACATGAGCTTCCTAAATCTAATCTTACACTACTTCTTTTCTATGTTGCTCAGGCCATAACTGCATTGGTACAATGTTTTTGCAGTGAATCATTACTGAAACTTGCCTATTTTATAGCAATACGTTTCTGATGTTTAACAAAGATGTGTCAGCTAGATAATCCCCTCTGTGTATGTTCACACATATCTACTGATGGGAGGAGCTATTCCATACCTGCTCTAACTTTTCAGTAATGTACTGTTGCCTAAAATGGAATAAAAGAACTTTTTGGACAGTATAACTATAGATAAAATAGAGAGGAGGTCCTTTAATGAAAGTGCTTACAGGTGCAGCAAAATGTATAGGTGTACACCACAGCAAAAGACTCTTACACATTTATGACACTAATTAATTATCATCTATGAAGGATACATCCAACTGGAGTATCACCCACCTCCAGGAGCTCCCTCAGGTCTGCTCCCTGGCACACCTCCCTGGAACTGAGTAGGAGGTCTCAAGACCTCTTACTTCTTCACATCATCATCATCTTCACATCATGTGCGTTCTTTGGAGGTTCTTCAAGATTTCTGGGCCTTCTGCTTTGACTACATTGATATGTTATTATCTCCTTCTATGTATGTGTCCCAAACAAGATGTCATTGGTAAAATCCCTGAAAAGAATGTTAAACAGAATTTCAAGAGTGTGGCACAAACCCTGAAAGGAGGTTTCAGTAACTGTCAACTGCTGTGAGAAATTATACAGCTATATGAAAATCTACAAATTTATAAAAAAATCTCAAGGATCTTAAGGAATCAGTACCATATTGTTGAGAGCATCTCTTTTTGATGTAAGTAGATATTGGGGAAAAAATATCAATATGGAGCTCTCCAGTTTGCTTGTCAGTGTGTTCTTCCTCTGAATGAATGGCCTCTCCTAATCAGCCTGAATAAAGGTTCCTGGTAGTAACTTGGAAATGTTAATCAAGGGTTTCACTTAACAAGGAGCTGCAAATTATCCAACTTGTTAAGTTTTCCGATAGCCATCTTTCGAATTTAATTATTGGCACTGTTTTTTACCTACCACTTGAAGACAATGATTTGACTATTTCATAAATTGCATTATCAAGGATTTTTCATCACTATAATAAATAATAATTCTGCCAAATTCTTACAGAACATCACTCTAGTGAGCTATTAACAAGCTCTTAATAGTTATCACTTCAATATATCTGATAAGGATCTTCTTAATACAGAAAAATTATGCAAAGAGAAAAACGCCCCATGGGCCTTGCTGCAGCCATGACAGGATTATGCTGGTAATGCATGTGGAACCCAGGATGTCTTCCCACACTTCCAGCTGCTTATGTAAGTTCTGCCTGTAGTACAGGTCATAATTATTATATGAACAAGTGGGATAAGAGCTTCCTGCACATTTGAGTTATAAAATGTAAATCAACAGGAAAAAAGAGGTAGGCCAGGGGATTTCATTTAGACAAGCCCTTGGGACATATTTATATATCTCAGGCATTGAGCATATTGGGATTAGGACTGCAATAAGGTAATTTCAACTACTTTAGTTTCTCTTTCCCCTCAATGACAAAAGCAAATTTTGTCTTATGCTAGTAGGACCTGTAAAAAAAGACCAGCCTGCCATCTGTTTATATATACATACATATGACTGTCTCTACACTGAAAAGTGCACCTTCCTTCACCTTGTTGCAGTCCCTGCCTTACTCCCAAGCAGTGCAGGCTGGCTTCTGCTTGCTTTCCAAAAGCTTTGAAGACCAGAGTCGAACATAAACTTGTTTCAGACCTCTTCTGAGTGGCTGCAGCCCGCAGAAGGTGTAATTCTTTCTCTTTATTTACATTTTCTTTTCTATTGATTGAGAACAGAATGGTGTCTTGTAGTTGTATATAGCAAGAAATTGAGGGTTTCCTCTATTTTATGTCACAGGTAGGAAACAAGGTACTTCTGTGGGCACATTCAGGAATTAAAAGCCTGTTGGAATTCTTTGAAGACCTGTGAAGGTCAGAGGGAAAGAGTCTCTGCCTCATTGTAGTATCCATCTTGTACAGTGCAAAAGGGCTGTAGTGAACCATCACTAGACCAACACCTGGATTTTGACCTGGAGGAAACCGGTTGCTTCAGTCCAAAAGGGCGTCCAGGGACAAAGTAACACTTGTCAAATAGAACTGAGTTCCACTGATCAGTCAAGTACTTGCATGATGCAGGCTTTTGAAATAATATTTCTTTGGCAATTTGACAGAGCTGGAGGATGTTTTAGAATAAGATATGACACTGATGGTCAAGCTGTGCTTTAAAAAATAAGCAGTGGTTGCCTTCAAATTGTTTGCTTTTCTAGAATAATGAACAACTCTGGCCGACTTTTTTATGTGGTTGACTTTTTATGCCTTTTAAAAAGCCTGATCTAAATTTATTGCATCTATAATATTTGCACTAAAATATCACCTATTACAAGAAAAACTACTAATGGCCATGAATTAAAAGAACACTAAATTCTAGTAAAACTTCTAAAATCTTATTAAAAATAGTTCTTTCTGTTTCCATTGACATCCAACTCTTCTTCCATCAGCATTTATGGTCATTTTATGTTCCCAATCTGTTTCAGTTAAAATCTTAACACAAAATTAATTAAGTAGAACAAAGATCATCATTTCACTGAAATAATGAATAGCTGAATAGTGTTTAGCAGTTTGGGCTGGAGTTTTATTAATAGGGAGAAAAGAGTCTAAATAATGTTGTCTTAAAAGAAGTGATTAACTTCTCATGACTTGATCATTTTTCCCCTCAATGCTGAACAAAGAACAAGTGTACTGAAATGTTATCTAAAAATAACAATCCTAGCTCTGCTTTTCAGACTTTGAAAGCCTCGGCTTAAAAATCTAGTTATGGATTATTTTTTTAAATAAAAAAGTAAGAAAATGTTAAAAATATTCATTGTCCATATGCAAGTCTCTGTAATTTTTAATGTGTTAACCATCTGTCAAACTATTCATGTACAATATTCCCAAAATCTCTCAAGATCTAACCTAAATGAGTTATGAATCAAAAATATGTATCTTTCTGTATACATCTGTAGACTCAATCTTGATTTTTTTTTTTAATATTCTACTGTAATTTTAACTCCAATTGCAAAACACTGACTTCTAAATGTCAAATATTGGTAAGTATTTATGCTGGAAATAGAAATGTGACACACAAATGAACTCATGTCCTCCTTTTTATAGACCATGCAGAACTAAAATAACATTCCCTGATTCTTTACATTATGCCTTTATGGAGTAAGTGTAAACCTTACAGGAACAGCACTTATTTTAAACTCTGATTCTACAAAAGTGTAAAATGGTTCCAAACAGAACAGGGGATATCAGGCCATGAAGACTGAATACAGAATGAACATGGGAGAAGAACTTTTATAAATGATTCATCAAAAAATTTAACCATCCCCCCTGGACCAACTATAGGACCAAATGGAAACATAATTTCTTTACTTTTTTCAATTGAATCACACTATCAAAAGTACTCTTCCACAGTCCTTGCTAATGTTTTGACTAAGTCTTGCTGAAATTCCAGTAGATCCACATTCTTAACATTTACTATATATGTATTACTTTTATTGATAGAATGATAGGTTTATAATTTTTTGTTTGTATCAGAGCTCCAAACTTTTACACTGAGCTTTCAAAAAATATGTGAATATGTGAATTGGAAGAGATGAACACCTACAGTACCTAAATAAGAACAACTGCTTCCTTAAAAAGAATCTATTGGATATCTGAAACTGTCACAGCTGTCTGAAATCAATACATGAAGCAGGTGCCTGGAGTGTGGATGAGGTGGTATGTGCTGAAGAAAGGGAGATGTGCAGCTGGCACACACCTCTGAATACAAGGCAGTCTCTTGGGAAGAGGGTGTCTATTCAAATGATCACAGTAGGA
Organism: Sakesphorus luctuosus; assembly: GCA_013396695.1. Taxonomy (NCBI): domain Eukaryota; kingdom Metazoa; phylum Chordata; class Aves; order Passeriformes; family Thamnophilidae; genus Sakesphorus; species Sakesphorus luctuosus. The sequence goes on from VWZD01006878.1 coordinate 42,058, forward strand.
AAGTGAATACAGCTCCCCCACAGGCTAGAGGTAGCTGCTGAAATTCTGGGTCCAGGTGGGATTTGAGGCACTCGCAAATATTCATTGGTTTTTTTCAGCCAACTTACCTCATGGACTGGTGTGATGTTTTCGGTGTTATTTTGAAGTCCTTTGGTACTGCTGCGTAGCTAGTGTGTTGTCTAACTTGGATGTTGTGAAATCTTCTGGGACCTGGTTGAAACACCATGTTACCATCATTTTGGCAGCCAATTCCAATTTACAGATTAGTCTGAAAACTGACCAAGCGTTAACCTTTTGTTCAGTGTTGAGTATGTACATTGTGGTTATTCAGAGCATCTCTCTGTAAGAGACTCAATATCCTTAGAAATTCCCATGAGATCAAATGAGTTAACCAGGAAACTGAAAAAGAAGAAGAATCTACTTCTACCATAGGATAGACCAGTAATTTATGGAAAGTCTGAGGTTTAGAGGAGCAGAATTTACATATTATCAGAGACAAACTACTATTGACCAGCCCCCTTTCCAATTGTTTCATTTGTATCTCAATACATCCACAATGAACTTAATTTCATTTTCGTTCTTCTTAATGGCTAGGAATATAATTATCCCTCAGAGTGAAGCTTTTACCAAACCACATAAAAGCACTTTCTGTTGCAACACTGGTGTCTATGAACCATTGTTTGAGCATGTTAATGTGCTGCTGTAGCAATAGATAAGTACAGAAGTGTGTGGTCAGAGAGGCCAGAGTTGTTTATAAAGACTCTTTGGGGATAAAGAAACAATCTTTTCACTAATATAAATAATGACATGTTAAAGGGAAAAATGAAATCTCCTTTACAGGAATGAAGAAATCACCAGACATCAGTGGAATTACATTTGGTGCACTTATGTATTGTCCAGTAGACAATAGAGAACGTAGTAATCAATTTTGGAGAGGATAAGATTTGTCCAGATGAATCTTTTAAAGCTAGTCAAAATCTTTTTCTTCCCATTAGTGTACCCACCAACAAAGTCATGGCCAGAAAAAAAGCACTAAAATGAAGATAAGTTAAATAAACCCTGACTATGGATTAAGACATTCATAGCAGTGCTGGTGTGGTATTTTTAATGTTTTTCTACCAAAAGTCAAACTTTCTTTCTATTTTAAAGTCTTCTGTTTAATCACAATTACCATAGTAGTTTTAGACAAATCTAATTTGACTTGACTTTCATGGATTTCTAGAAGATGCCTCTGCCCACAGACAAAATCTCTGCAGTCTATTTGCTTTTCTTTAGAAAACATGGATTTCCAAAAGAAATCTCAATGTGTCTTCTCTCTTAAAGGGAGTCTCTTTCCACAGGGCGTAATTAATCAGTATTAAAGAGATTAACCCTCACTTTTCTAGTCAACTTTAACTTTATCAGATCCAATAGATTTATGTCATAATAAAAACTAATACAAGACTGAAATCCACTGTTAAAGAAAATATAGGAAAAGAAAAATCTACAAAAAATTGACATCAAAATCTCTTTTGACAAAAAGGACTGTAGACTATTATTCCTGAGCTATGGAAAACTGATTGCTTAATCCATTACTAGATCCTAAAGAAGCACCTCTTTTCTCTTATGTTTTTTCTTTTTATTATCAAATATTTGTTTCTCATTGCAAACATATTTAGTGGACGAGAAACTATCTCCAGGCATAGAGACACTACACAAAACTGAAACAGTCACTTCTCTGAACAGGGAAATACAGACACTGAAGTATGGAGTCTAAAAATATGTAGAATAGCTTAAATCACAGAAGGTTTGAAGGGACCTCCCATATCACCTAGTTTAACCTTCAACCTAGCATCACCATAACCACCCCTAAACCATATTCCCAAGTGCCACATCCATATGCCTCCCTGGCAATTTATTCCTGTGGCAAATTACTCTTTCAGAGAAAAAAAAATCCTAATACCTAATTTGAACCTTCCCTGGTGCAACTTAATGCCATTTCCTGTCATCCTTTCACTTGAGACTTTGAAGGAGAGACTGGCCCCCACCTCATGACAACCTCCCTTCAGGTGGTCATAGAGAGCAAGGAAGTCCCCCCTGAGCCTTCTTTTCTCCAGATTAAGCAACCACAGTTCTTCCAGTTATTCCTGATAGGATATGCTTTCTAGACCCTTAAACAGCTTTGTCCCTTCTTAGGACAAGTTCCAGCACCTCAATATCCTTTTTGAAATCAAGGACCCAAAACTCAACACAGTACTCAAGGTGCAGCCTCACCAATGCTGACTACAGAAGGACAATCACTTCCGTGGTCCTGCTGGCCACAGTACACTTGGTATAGATGAAATTGCCAATGGCCTTCTTGACTACCTGAGCTGATACATATCCAGCTGTCCGTCAACCAGAACCCCTGAGTCCGCATTCCTTGCCACTACCAAGACTGTTGTGTTTTGTATCTTCTCTGTCATTTTCCCTGTCCTCAAGTCTCCTTCCAGATTTTTTTTTCCAGCATTCCTGCATCTCAGAATACAATTTTTGAAACTGAAGATTTAACATTTTTTTTTCTGTCTTTTGTGATAAAAGTTTTGTGATAAATGTTTAAGACACTGTGAACTGTATTTTCTTTAACTTTGTGAGATAGAGGATTGACTTTGGTGAAGTTCTGTGACTTAGGTGCCTGAGTTTATCCTTTCAGGCATAAAGGTAATTCACTTGCCCTGTTTGAGACTATGTAACCAACAATCTCATATGGGTAAATCTTACAGATTGGATTAGATAGGTACAGAATGTTGCAGATTTAACTAAAGACTGTCTGGTGCAATATTTGATGGCAAAACTGTATCTTCTCTTACAGAACACCTCAATTTCCAACAAATCATTACCTTCTTGGCTTTTCTTATGCACTGCAAAATAGCTTGGACCTAAGAAACTGTTTCATATTAGGTGATTTTATATTATATATATTTATATCAATATTAGTCAGTACATACATTTTTATAACTTCAGTGGTTTTCCACTGTTCTCATTACATCCCTTTTCTATTGTAAGCAATGGTGGAAGCTGTAAGGTCAGATGACAAGATTCTAGAAGAACCTGAGGAAAAGCAGTTTTTAAAAAAATAAGTTAAACGGTTTACTGCTGACATTTTGAAAACTATTGTTTCCTGCTTGATGTGTGCTATTGTACATTCTCTATACTAGAAGCAAGACCACATGGTAGAAAGGATGTGATTTCACTAACAATAAATATCACATTAGAATGAGAACTACCTTGTGTAACTATTTCCACATTAAAAAAGAAGAAAATATAACCAACTTAGTCATTTAAATTATGTAGAAATATTACAATCTGCTGTGAAAATGAATTGCAAAATAGTCATACTTGTGAACAAACTTCTTTACACAGTCAATGAGTTTGCTCATGAAAACAAGTAACAGCTGCAGAGAATTGTTCACGGTGAAGTAAGTAGTGTTTTCTGCTGAACACCAAGAATAATAAAAAAAGATTTAGCCTCAGGCTGGTACTGCACAATCATTATAGCTTTAACTTATAATATACACGTACTTTAATTATGCTAATATGCTTATACTGTCCATTGAACCCATATATTAATTTCTAATGATCAAATTCATTAACATCATAAATAAAACCAGATAAAACTATGGAATAAGTATGAAGAAGCATAAAAGATAATATCTGCTTTCCCAAATGTTGACTTGCAAACTGTATTATTTTTTTAAATGTATGAAAGTAGCATAAGCATTATATATGTACTTAAAAATTTTAAGTTCTCTTAAAGCAGTCTGAATAACTTTCCTGTGAATTTTCACATCTTAACATAGGATGTGAATATGCTGAATTAGAGCTTTTTGCAGACCTCTTCCTTCTTCTTACTCTCTGTTCTCACTTCTTTGCCTCTCATTATGCTCCAAATGAACTAGTTTTACCATAGATGCAATACTTTTGAACAGAGAAGGAAAATAAACAGAGAAACAAGACCACACTGAACATGAATATGTAGCACAAATCAATCAGTACCTGTCCACTCTCTTCAAAATGCTATTTTTTGTTTGTCTTGTTTTCATCAGCTCTTCTTATCTTCTTCACAAGTACACTAATTTTGGTAGTGGAATTGTTTGAAATTAGGCATGGAAAGTTAAAATTTTATGTTAGATTTTGAATGGAAGGTCAATGTGGAGTTACAAGAAAATGATACATTTTGTTTCACAGTATTTAGAGGACATATCCGCTAAGAAAGTCAGTGACAAGGGAAAAGAGACGAGGCTAAGCAGATGGAAAACAAGAGATTGCCACAGCATCTGTCCTTTGAGCACTCTGAGTGAATTGCTTCCTTTTACCATGTCAGAATTGAAGCTCTGATTCTGTCCTATTACAAACAGTATTAGCAAGATGATCAACTGCTTAATCGGTACTTATTGATTTGCAATGCTCTGGGAAGGGAAAAACAACTCAGCAGGATGCAAGTATCAAAGACAATAGAAAGGATCTAAGTCACTGGGATGTGACAGCACCAGTCAAGGTTTATTTGCATGTTCCATGCTTTCATAAAACTTTGTGGTATGCAAAAAAAACAGGAATAAGGAGCCTGGCCAGCCACTCACCTTGTAACTCATATATGTGCAGTGTGCTGGCCCAGGTACACAAGGCAAAACTGTCTTTCAGCTTCTCCCTGTGGACATGACAAAAGAATTCAGCTTACTCTCTTCATTCAGTCAATATGTGTTACAACACTGCTGGTCTCCATTTGTTTTTCTTCTTTAGAATACCGATTTGATAGAGTTTGTGTGACACAGCACAATAAAACGTTGCATTCATTCCAATACTGTCTCCTTTTGTAGCCCATCATATACAGTCTGCAGATTTTCATAGATTATACCATGCTCATTCAACTCAGGCATTTTTCTCAAGGGAATGCTTTTTATTATGTATGTAATTAGAAGTTAAACAAAATAAGACCAAAAAATTCGACAAAGACAACAGAGAGAAAAGTAGAAACTAGACTGTCCATCAAATGTTTCGAGTAATCCAAAATCAAATGTTTCATATCAGTTCTGAGGTTTGCTTTCAGCTGTTAAATGTTTAGAACTGAAGTAAAAATTAAATGAAGCAAAATCTCAAATTAAGGAAATGAACTGTACATTTGAATCTGCTAGATGTTTCCTTGGTTTTGTCACAGTTGTTCAGCTAAATATTGTAAACTGGCAAAATGTTTCAGTGAGCCTGAATCTTCTAAATGACTCTGTGGCATTTTTTGCCAAAACTATGCAAGTGAAAGATTATACCCTGGTCTAAAATCAAGCTTTATTTTGTTCTAAGCTTTCTAGACACTTATGGTTGTAGACCATATATTTCTTTCCACATATACCAGATGTGAAAAAACTTCATGTGGAAAATGAAAAAAGAAAATTTCTCTGGTTTTCTATAGGCTCGCATTATTTCACTCTTTGAGCATGTTTTTTTGAGGCTCATTTGAGTTAGAAGTCAAGCAGTGATGGATCGGAGGGTATAGCAAAAGGAAGCAGACCAAAACAAGGCCCTAAGTGCCACATCCACACATCTCTTAAATACCTCCAGGAATGTGTACATAAAACACTCCCCAAAATAAGCTACTTTAAAATTGTCTTTACTGATATTTGTAATTTATTCTTCCACTTATATATGCAAATACTATATTGAATACTCCTGTGTACTAAGTGGTAGGAACAACTGATTTCTCAGTCACATGGTCTCTGTGTGCATGCGGGTGTTTCTATGTGTAAAAGGTTACATTAAGTTTTTCATTTATCACTGCTGAATAGGAAAATTGAGTCAGCAGTTTAGATACGGTAAATAAAGACATTTTAGAAGGTTATTGAAATGAAACACAGTACTGAAATATTTGACCGCTTTCATTTATTTAATTCTGTGCAAGGCTCCTGATCAGTAATATTTGAGAAAGTTGCCTTCTGTTCCAGATACTACTTAAGTATAATGGATGCCCATGTCAATTTTCTTTATAACTACTAGATGACAATCATAGGAGAGAGAAATATTTTACAATCTAGTCTTTTGATGTTTTTTGATGGTTTGGGGGGTGGTGATGTTCGTACTTCCGAAACTATGTTTATCTTCCTACTGCAAACAAGGTGCAAGTAATCTACTTTGATAAATGCACATCTTCATTACAAATATTGATTGACCTTTCTGTACATGTCAGTGACAATAAGCAGGCTTTTGGAACTAGTCTGTGAGAGTGGGAAAGACTTAAAGACACCCTTGTAAAGAATAAGATAAGTTTTTAATGGGGAGTGGGATAAGAGTTGAATTTCAGTGTATATATCAGTAACTTCAAAGTCATTACTGACCTTTCTGAAGATTAGAAAAACAGAATGATATTTGTAAATTTCAGTCTGCAAACAGCCTCTGTGGAAGTATTCCAGTTTATTCCATTGATAGCACTCCGAGGTCATGTCCTCTAAATTTTAATGCAGCTCAGGTTCTGGAAACAGGATCTGTATCAGTAGTATAATTTTATTAATCAGACTGTGTTTGGGTTGATAAACCCAAGTACATAATTTGCCTGTAAGCAGTCTGAGCTATGTGTGAGGCCATTCAATTTTTTTAAGACCCCAGGTTAGAGCTATGAGCTCCAAAAATCCAGCTGCTGGATGTATTAAAAGGGTCATCAGTTCTTTTACACCTTGAGAGAGCACGCAGGAGAAGACACTGCACATGCTTCTCAGGAGGTAAAATAACACACTTTTACTGGCAAACTTCAGAAAATAAGGCAACTTGGCTAAAGGTTAAAGAGCAACATTCAACCACAATAATGCTTTTCACAAAGCATAGAATTAACACATGCTAACACACACAATTTAGCAGAATTCAATCCAACCAACTTTCAGTTTCCCAAATACCAAGAAAGATTAGGAGAAGAAGTAAAGAATGAGAGAGAAAAAGAGAGAATCATAGCTACCACCCCAGATCCAGCATAGATCCAGCTACCAGGAGTCCAAGAAATGGCAGGGCTGCACCCACATGATGGATTCATGGTGTTAGTTTTATTTGCTTGGACTCTTGTGGCCACCCGCTCCAGCTGGGTCTCCTGGTGTGCCAGCCATTCTGGGGCTCTGCTAGGGGCTCCAAGGGGTGTGGTGTGGGGCTGTGCTCCTGGTGTGCCAGTGACTGACAGCTGCTGCAGGGCTGCTCAAGAAGGTTCCAGCAGGATGGGGTATGGAGCAGGTCACCATTTCGCCTTTGTGAAATTCCACCTGTCCCATCTTCCCTGCCCCACCCCCCACACTTAAGTTCATCCAAGCCAATAACTATTATAATAATCCAGTATCTCACAATTTTTAAACTAAGTCAGGCTATGTAAGGAAAGCTGGTGTTTTGAAGGCTAAACCAGCAGGGAGTGGACAAGAACAAATCAAGTGTTTCTCATCCCTTTTCAATTTTGCAGAACCCATCCTCATACCCAGGCTGCAGGAGGTCTGCAGGAACCCACCACCTTACCTCTTGCTGTTTTGGGTCTCACTGCTCCAAACCCTTAAGTTTTGACTCCTGCTCATCCAGAATGGAACTCTTCAGAAAGCTGAAAGCAATCCCAATATGTATTTTCCTTTTCTTTTACAAAATTTTCTCAGGAATAAAAAGCTTCCTTTTATTTTTCTGGCCTGAACTCCATGGCCCATACCGCTACCATGGATCCCAGATCATACAAAGCTCAAGTCCTAATTTTTAGTGTCAAATCAAAGGCAATTCTCTTATTTCATATCTTTTAAAGTTCTGATTTTTTCTGGCTTTTACTCCCCATGCAGCTCAGCTCTTGGCATAAATGAAAATTCTACTTTGAAGAGTGTAGAATTGGGAGACTGGCATGTAGATGAAGTTACAGATCTCAAGGACACTTTCAAGTTGCAAGAGGTGAATGAACACCCAGTAGATTATGAGTCAAAAAATGTCAGAATAATCATATTAGGAAACACCCCTTGCTTACTTGACCTCTTTTTTTTTAAAAAAAAAAAGAAAGAAAAAAAAGGAAAAGGTTCAACTTCACTTGCACTTGTTTTCTTCCCCTTACTCAGAAATTACAACCATGATCTTAATGCCAAGGCAGCAGTTGGAAACTTCACATCCTGTTAATATTTTACGTGTTGTTTATGGAATGAGTGCCAAAACAATGTAGTTTCAAATGACAATGTATATGTTTCAAGATACTTATAATTTTCTCTTACAGACCTCTTTAAAAAATAAAGAACCAAGTAAAATAAAAGTTTGGTATGGGGAGGGATAGTAAGAAAATAGCTGTTCTTTTCTTTTTCTGAAATATGTGTTCCTCTGACAGACTAAGGCGCAATAAGCGAAACAGACACGTGTCTCCAAAAATTTTCTTCTCAGAGACGCTGAGCTGAAGCACATTGACTCACAGTTTATTTTTGAGATAAGTATGTTATTCTTTTCTTTTTGCCAAACAGATGAACTAACAACAGTCTTGAGTTCTGGTGAGGCTGTTGTGAGCTGATTGTTCAGGTTCTTTGCTTCCCTGCTAGCCCCAAAGTCAGGCTTGGAAATGTCTGCAGAGATGAAGACATTCATTCATCATCAGCTACTCCAAAATCAGAGGACTTCGCCCCACAAGAAAGGCTAGAGTCAACTGACTTTCAAAGTCTATTCGTGCCAGTCTGTGGGGACAGTCTTTCACCCTTAAGCTCAGCTGAGGTTTCCATTGTCGTTTTAGAAAGCATTCATCAGTTTAGTTCTATTCCTGCACAAGAAAATGTACTCCCATAGGAAAATCCAGAATATGACTGCAATTTGACTACTGTAGCAGAAAATGAGGCTTTTTTACATTGAAATTAACCTATGGGAGGAAGAAAAAGATTCAGTACAAAGATCATGTGAGATGATACAGCATGTCAGTTGCCTGACTTTTGGAACAGTAAGATGCTGGCCTGACATTTCTAATAAGGCATAGCTACCAAATGTCCCGATCTTCCCAAGAACTTGCCAGGATGAGGTTCAGCAATAACTGAGTTCCTTTTTCAATACAGAACTTCATTATTGACAGTCGTTTTTGTGGCACCTACCAGCCCCTGCACTCCTCTTTGTGATGCCCTCATTAAACCTGTGGTGTTCTTGACCTAACATTGAAGCAGAAAAAATGCCATTGAACTATTAATTTTACAATAGAACCTGCCAGGTTTGTTTCCATTTAATATCACTAACAAAACTCATATTGATGCACTTGCTATTCAGTCTTCCTTTTGCAGGATGTTACAAATTTAAATGAAAATGTTAAAATTTTACAGTAAAAAACCTTTTAGCAATAACATCAAAACGGGTTGCTGTTCCATGTACTTATGAGCAGCAGACTGTATTTATCATTTATAATAATTTATTAGCATGGTTGGACTAACTGCTAAGTGTTTTTATTCTTTTTATTCTTTTTTGCTTTCTTAAATATCAACAAAATATAATTAATCTATTCTTATTAAGGATTGTATTCTCAAATATTTATTTTCTGTTAAAAAAACTAGGATGACAAGTGAAAACTTACAAATATTACAGACTTAGAAATAATAGGCTTTCCATATGGCTTTGCCTGAAGTGTTCATCTTTTTTGTGCTTTAGTATGTGACTATAAATTTTAACAGAGAAGAGAATAACCTTCTAGAGAGCAGACCTCACTGCAGTAGATCAAATGTAAACTTGCATGGTTAAAAACATTCACTTAAAGTATTTTTACTGTATCCCTCACCAGCTGGCTTTTTCAAAAATAAAAAGGGAAGTAGTCTGCCTGTGGTAGAATGAAAGAAAAAGCAAACAAGCAAATCAAGAAAAGCAAGGATGTCCTTTCTTCATTTCTGGTCAGCAAGCAGCTTGTTTGACTTCACAAGCAGGTCAGGAGAAAATCTGTTTCATAATGTAGGTAGTCATAAAGCAGCCAGTGATTCCGAGCAGTGACTCCACAGGCTGCTTTTGCATGATCAGAAACTGAAGAAAGATGTGTCATCACACAGCCGGTGGTGGTCAGGGTCAGGCGGGGTTAGGAACACACAAGGCTGTAAGGGAATAGTACTTTCTGCAAAAGTATGCTGAGAAATTATGCTATTTAAAGCTGAGGAGTTACTGCTGGTTTTCATCTCTTTGAAAGAAGCAATAAACAAAGTAATCTTGGTTACATTCCATGAACACGGAGGAAATGGATTAACAAAATGTGAAAAGATTTTCACATGAAAGCACACAGAGCCTTTTCACTATATCAAGTGTTTCCCTTTCCCCTTAGATAAATTTCCATGGTTTTTTTATTAAATACATAAAGGTAAATGTTTTTGTTCACCACCCACCTACTCATTAGTTGTTTGTGGGATGTATTGCAATTAGGGGGAATTTTGAAACGGTTTTGCAGGAACAAAGCAAGCGGCTTTGTATTTGATAACCCAGAGGGTCTCCCAGCTTCAAAAGAGAGCATGGGAGAAAGAACAAAAGTATCTATCAGGCAAGTAAGAACAATGTTGTCAGCTAGCAATTTAGTGGATATTGGGAGGACTAAGATTAAACAGCAAGGAGAAAAGATGGTACATGGTGTTGTAAAGGAAATTCATAGGGAAGGAATGACAAAAGATCAGAGGAAGGAGTCATAAATTCTTTTGACAACTTCAAAGCAAACAGAGTTGAGGGGAGGAGATGTACATACAAGCTTTCATTTTACTGCACTGTATAAATTTTCACAACCTTTCCCAGTTTTGGCCTACTTATTTTCTATCTGTAAATACATTACCAGCCCCGAGATTCCAATTACTGTGGGAATTATGGTGATCTTGATTCCTAAGGAAACTTGTTAAAATTCCTTCTCTACACACATATCTATGATGCTGAGACACTTTAGTCCCCAAGCGGAGTGGAAGCCTGAGGTTGGAAGTAGTGCAAATCACAGTGTTTGCAGGATTCAGACAACTTACATGCAAATCCATTATCATGCTTAGAAAGATCACCAATTCAGTTTACGGTCTTGGAGAAAGAAAAATAAATGAGGTGTGGTGTTCAAGACATTATGTCAGTCAGCAAAAGAGGTGATAGATGTTTTTTCCTCACTCCCTTAAAGATGGAAGGAGGAGTTAGGAAAGATAAGGACCATGCTTCCTTTCCTTGCTCTGTTTTCCAAAAAAATCAGAGAAAAATTCTAAAAAGATATTAATATAATATCCTTGCTTCTGTTCTGATTATTACTTATGTTTTAAACAATAGATGCTAAATTTTCTGTGACAAGTACAAGAAGGTAGAATGTACTCTACATTATTTAAATGCTGTTGAATAAAGAATGCATGATTTATGATGAAACAGATGAAATTATACAGGTCAGACTCTCTCATGTGTCTGTCCATGACTGAAGAGGAACTTTTTTCCTTTCCTGATGTCTCAGATATGTCTGTGCTGCTGTCCAGTATTCTGGCAGAAATAGCCATGGGAACAAAACTGAGAAAAGAGATCCATAACTCTGCTTTTTCATATCTAATGGCTGTAGATTTTTCTCTAAGAGCAGTAATGAAACAGAAAACTTCCTGGTGACAAAATGGGTAAAAAAGAAATAAATGGAGAAAACCAGAAATGGTCATACAATTGTTCCCAAAATTATAGATACAGCTATATACATATAGGTATAGGTGTATCTACAAATTTGCCTATTGGACATGTACAATTAGCTAGGCCATTGCTTAGAATAAGATGCAATAAAAGGCAGAATTTTAGGGGAGAATTCCAGTGTAAAAATCACAAAGGAACTTTGGATAACAGTAATAAACCTACTGGAATAAGTTGTATGTATTACTCCTAAGTTTCTTAAACTATGTACAAGAGAAATATGTGAGCATTCCACATTAAAAGACCTTGCTCAGTGAGTACAGAACAAGAAATTATGTGTAGTTCTTCATATTTTGTTTACCTACAAATGATGACTAATTTTATCCATGTGTCAGTGGTGCTTCAAACTGAGTTTGGCATTGGGTAAACATGTGACTCAGCCTGACACAAACAGTCTGAATCCTATGGACTAGGACAGCATGGTCACCCCTGTTCGGTGAGATACAGAGCACTCTTTCTAATTCTTGTCTTTGCTATGTTGTCAGAAATGTAAAAGTTGCAAGCATTCACATCTGAGTTGTGCCACCTGATAAACACAACCACAGAGCAATTGGCCTGAACTGTTGTTATTCAAAGGTTTTAAATCTTTTATATCTGAAAACTTATCATGGTACAAATTCACTGTAAAAAAGTCCTATTAAGACTGAAATAACTTCCACTTACTTTGCACTGAAAACACAAAAGCAATTTTATTGCCATTCCTGACTTTCAGTGCTGAATCAATTACACTATACAGAGTCCTAGAGTCTTTTATGTTGGAAAAGACCTCTAAAATCATCAAGTCAGCTGTTAACTGCCACTGCCAAGTCCACCACTAAACCATGGCCCTAAGTGACATATTTACACACCTTTTAAATACTTCCAGAGATGGTGACTTAATCACTTCCCTGGGCAGCCCATTCCAATGCATGATCACCCTTTCTGTGAAGAATTCTTTCCTAATATCCAATCTAAATTTTCCCTGGCCCAACTTCAGGTCATTTCCCCTTGTCACTTTCCCCTATCACTTGCTACTTGGGAGAAGAAACCCCCACTTCATTACAACCTCCTTTCAGGTAGTTCTAGAGAGCAATTCCCCTGAACCTCCTTTTCTCTAGGCACAGCATCACCAGCTGGTGAAGGGAGGGGATTGTCCCACTCTGCTCTGCACTGGGGCAGCCTCACCTTGAATATTGCGTGTAGTTTTGGGCATCACAATATAGGAAAGATATTAAGCCATTAGAGAGTGTTCAAAGGAGGGCAACAAAGATGGTGAGAGGTGTCCTCATTTAAGTCTACAGCTTCCTTGTGAGAGGAAGAGCAGGGGCAGGCACTGATCTCTTCTCTGTGGTGACCAGTGACAGGACCTGAGGGAATGGCATGAAGTTGTGTCAGGGGAGGTTTAGGTTGGATATTACAAAATTGGTTCTTCACCCAGTGTATGGTTGGGCACTGGAACAGGCTCCCCAGGGGAGTGGTCACAGCACCAAGCCAGACAGACTTCAAGAAGCATTTGGACAATGTTCTCAGTTACACGGTGTGACACTTGGGTTGGTCCTATCCAGGGCTAAAGTTTGGACTCATTGGTCTTTGTGGGTCCCTTACAACTCAGCATATTCTGTGATTCTGTGATTTAGGATCAGAAGAGTGTCTGCCTGCCACTCACAACAGACATCTTCAGTCATATTTGTCAAGGTTGGTCATCAATTTTTCTACCATTTGGAGAATACCCACATGGAAAATAGACATAAAATTTTAGTACTGAAAGATTATATTTCAGAACAAATGGGGTATGATTCTGCTAAAATTTCTCCTAGTTACCTAGAGGGAGAACACAGTATGCCTGAAGAATCACTAGAGCACTTAATTTGATAATTTGTTCACGATAGCTTGAGGGACATTTTGTTTCTAAGACTAAAATTTCAGACAGTTCTTAAAAGATTTGAATAAATTTCAGTTTCTAAGAAAGATGTTTACCAAGCAAGCAGAGAGACTGAAGAACTACAAGCCAACAGTAGATTCTTTCCAGATACAAATTGCAGTTACAGCATGTGCCAAAAATAAATATTAAAAATTGATGTGAAGTATTCTACTTTACTTCTGTAGTTTTTTCTTATCTTCCTAATGTCAACACATGTATAATTTTTTGTCAATATATAACATAACATCCTACAAAAGAAAAAAAGAAAGTTATTAATCTGTCTCTAGAAAGCTCAAAGAAAAGAATTTTGCAATTAGTATCTTCATTTGTTATTATATAGTGGTGGATCACAAGTTTGTGATTTCATGTTGTCTTGGGTTGAGCTGGCAAAACACCAACTGCCCAAGTACAGAGAAAAGGTTCTTCCTCTCCCCAACCAGCTAAGGGAAAAGGGGAGAAGAAGGAGAGGGAAAAAAACCTCAAACCAGTTTTGTGCTAAACTTACTACATGTATTTATACAGAAAAGAGAAAATTAAGAGAAAACTACAATATAACACACACTTACACAAGTTATATATAACTTCCCACTCCTCAATAAGCACAGATTTTACAATTCTGACTACAAATCATTCTAAAAAAAAGTCAATTCCCCAAAGACAAACTTAAGCAAAGAGAAGAACTAAGAACAAACATTTTACTTCCCTAAGATAACATGATGGTGAGCCGGTGCTGTGGGCTTGGGCCTCTCCATCCCTCCTGGGACAGCACGGTGTCTGCTCTGTACCTCGGCCAAAGTGAAACTGCCCAAGCCACACCCACACACTGGACTTTACTGCTATTGAGATGATGTAAGATGGGGTGGAATAAAATACTATTGGCTAGAAGAGGTCAGCTGTCAGCCAGCTCAGCCCAGCTCAAGGCAGCTGACAATTTCAGGCCCAAATCTGAGTTTTAAAGCCTAAATTTAGGCCTACCTGGCTAAACCCATAACACATGTAAAGAATTATTTGAACACTTCTGTTGGCTGTTTTTGGAATATCTGGAATGACTTTCAGAATATATCTTATCTGAGAAGTCAAAAGGGACACTCGTCTTTCATTAAATGTTTTATTCATCAGGAGGTCTGTAAGTTGGGCTTGCTCTTACTTTCTCTAGTAGTATCACATTTTTTACACTTACAAAGTTGTAACTTAAAAGATATTCTAAGAAGCTTTTTAGCAAACTTAGAAGTTGTTTCCCTATCTTTAAACCATAGAAGTTTCATACAGTGTCCAGTGAAGATAATTACTGCAATTAATATAAATCAGTTCATAGTGACGAAGCAGTGCACATGGTCAGATGCTATTTAACCACAGCGAAAAGGGAAAAGGTGATCTGCTGTCATTTAATCACAAGTATTTAGAGTTTGATAAAAATCTTCTATTATGAAATTAAGCATTAGAACTCATTATCCCAAATGTGCTGGTTTATGAAAAATTCTCTTTTCTACATATTTTGTGACTGTTTTTGTTCTACTTCATTTTTATTTTGCCTTTAATGAATAGATACATTAATAACTATGTTTACTCTTATAAAATTCCTTTGTCAGAAGACAAATCCTTACTAGTTGTAATTGTATCAATTTATATTAAAAGTGTCTAAACATTATGGTAAATTTATAGGCAATCAAA
The DNA here is from genome assembly GCA_013396695.1 of Sakesphorus luctuosus. NCBI lineage: Eukaryota > Metazoa > Chordata > Aves > Passeriformes > Thamnophilidae > Sakesphorus > Sakesphorus luctuosus. The sequence goes on from VWZD01006878.1 coordinate 57,248, forward strand.
TTATATGTGTCATATTATACACATTATTAAATATATATGTGAAGGGAAAGAAACACATTTTTGAGAGGGAAATCGTTAGTTTTAACTCACTTGAAAACTTTTAGATCATTTCAAAAATGACACATGAAAATAAACACACTGATTAGTTTATGCTCCAAGTTCCAGTACAGCAGGGAATTATCCTCCTGCTCTAAATTGTGCTTTGGAGTAGAATGGTTTGCTTTCTTTTTCTTGGTGTTCTCGCTACTCTGTCTCCCCATGTAGGAACCCTACAGAGGCTGGTGTATTAATGCAAGTACTTAGTCTGCATGGATATCCCTCTTTTGGCTTCCTCCAGTTAAATTTCTCAGCATGTCACATGTAGAATGCAGAGCACACTTTAGGCTGGGGGCCAATTACACCTCCTTTCACATCTAAAATGGTTTGTCAGCATATGCCTGTCCTGTTTTCCCTAAAACTGCCTCCACTCACACTCTATGTAGCTACGCAATTTCTATACATTTCCTGTAATATGGAATACCACACACATTTCATACTTCTATCTGAGCATTTCATCTGATGAAAAAGGTGAACAGGGTTGTGCATTACAGGAAATTTGCAAGCTTAATGCTATTCAAAATAGTCCCCTCCAAAAAAAACCCCAAGACACCACCCTGCTACCAGTTCCTTGATGTTATGAACAAAACCAGTTTCTCAACATAACATCTGCTGCTCTTATTCTGCTCTGTCCATCTATAATTTATCACAAGCCTCTCAAGCCATGTACATTCCTCATGGAGTCTCCAGCAAAAGGTGAATCTGAGATATAGATTTGCTTCTGGTGAGATGCATTGCCATGAGTTTTTCTTTAATGAATACTTTGGGAAAGTACTGTGAATTTTTCTACCCCTCCCTATTTTTTTTTCAATTTTTGTCTTAGTAGAAATAAATGAGCTTCACATAATGGTCTCACTGGTCATATTGCATAAAATTCTAGATATAGATCTGTAAAAAATTCCATTTTTTATGATTTCAAAACTATTTCATGTTTAAGCAAACCTAGATAATCTCTTGAGTTTAGGGAATACAGTTTGTAAATAAACTGTAAAAAGCAGAAAGCTATAAGCAAAGTGTCTATATATCTGAAAATGCCTGAATTTCCTCATATAATGTATACACTTCCACTAGATGCAGATTAGTCCAATATAAGACACTTCACAATGATGAAAAGCTTAAATATATAAACTACACAGAGAGAAGTATATAACCCCAAATGTGTGTCCTACAGAAAGAGCATCATAGCTGCCTCAATTATCATGTACAGACAGAAAACAGAACTGAAAGAAACTAGAAGTGAAAGGTGAACTGGAGCTATTACAATCACAGATTTTTTAAAAATGTGGATTAAATATTTTAAAGACCTTATGGTGAGAATGTTCTACAAGAAGTCAGAGCTGTAATTTTTTCCACTCTGTCGAAAAAAAAAAAGGTAAAGTAAGGTAGGTTTGAGGAAAAGAGCCTTCATCAATTAAAAGATAAAACTATTAAGTAATTGCTTTCTTTTGCGCCAGTTTTGGTTAATAAATAATAAATAACTATGCATCCTACTCTGGCTGTGCATTATTGCCTCTATCTTACTTTACAATACTTGCCCCTGTACAACATATTTACTCAGTCATTCCTGAGAGCAGACATTTTGGTTGACAGCTACTTTTCCCATGTGTTTATTTTTGCTTTCTCCAGTGTTTACAGAGCCTTATTTTGTAGCTATCCATTTCCAGATGCAGATGAAATTTTGCGTATTTCATATTTTTGATGTCACAGTATTTAATCATCACAACATAACAAATAGATTATTGGTTCAGAATTCAGAGGAAAAACTCTTTTCTTTTAAATACATTAATTTATTCTAATGTAATCATATAAAGCCCATTTAGTAGTGTGAATTGGCCTCTGATAAACATGCCATGTTCCATTTAAACAGGTGTGCAGAAGGTCACATCGATGTCCCATGAGATGCATTCATATTCCTGCTATGCCTACCAGATTACCTAAATTATGGAGAACGGGACTCTTTTCCTAACATCCTCCTCACAAACACACATCAATTAAAACAGCACTTATTTCTAATGCCAACATAGCATGATAGTACATTGCATTTGTCCTTTCACTCATTCTATGGAACAACAGAGTGTTGGGTTTTTTTAGAAAGGTATTTCCCCAATGTAACAGCTCAAAGTACTGAGCGTATATCAGCCACTAGTGCATGTTATGGGGACTATAACATTCCTTATTATCACAAACAATGGAGAAAAGAGAAAATATTTATTCACTAAAGTGAATCTTGAGTTGCTAGTATGTGGGAATTACAGACATTGCTATTTTAATAGAACATAGAATGGTTTGGGTTGGAAAGGAATATGTTAAAGATCATCTAGTTAAAGATCATCTAGTTCCAACTGCCCTGCCATGGGCACTACACTAGGTTGCTCAAAGCCCCATGCAATCCAGTCTTGAACACTTGGAGGCATGGAGCATCCATCACTTCTCTGGGCAACCTGTTCCAGCACTTTACCACTGTCATATTAAGGAATTTCTTCCCAATATCTAATCCAAACCTACCCTCCTCTGTCATCAGGTCTTCCCCATCCTGACCTATCACTCCATGGTCTTGTGAAAAGTCCCTCTCTGGCTCTCTTGTAGGCCTCTTTTAGGTACCAGAAGGCTGCTATAAGGTCTCCTGAAGTCTTCTCTTCACCAGGCTTAACAAGCCAAGCTCTCTCAGCTTGTGATCATCTTTATGACTTTGATATGATCAAGTTTTAATCAGTTCTAATATTGTTCAGTTTCTGCGTGCTTATGAGTCAAAATACACTGAATGATGCCAGCCTCTTAAAGTGATCATTGCCTTTGAACAATCACTTTAACATGTTCCAAGACTTCGGATTGATTTGATTTGACTGTCTTTGTTTACTTTACACTGTATATTTAGTTAATGTGAAATAGGAAAACACCTTTTATAATGATAAATGGTATGTTCATAGAATATAGCTGAGTAGCTGACATTACTCAGCTGAACTGACCACAATGAAGAACAATCAGAGGAAATATTGTAAAACTTTAACACTGTTTTTGGTTTGAAAAACCTTTTAAAACCAGCTCTACTCCTGATTAGGAAGATTAATCAGTTAATTTGTTTCTCAGTGGTAAAATGAGGATAATAATATTGGAATACTGCACAGTCTCCTCACTGAGCTTGAAGTACTTGAGTATGATGTATGCTGTAAGTGAGCCTGTCTGCATCTCAAAAGACTAGTTCCATGTGAGAGACAGTATGATTGCTGTCTAATGATCCTGTTCTTAGACAGGATGGAGCAAACACTGACTCTGAGCTAGGCCACCTGGATACTTGGTTCTGGATACTTGGTAAAATTTTTTCAGTAATATGTATTTCCCATTTGTGAATCTCCTGACAGACTGTGAAATTACTTTGAAGAAGTAAGGAGAAGGACAGAAGGAAATTTGACTCAACTAATTAAGCTTCTTATTTACTGCTGAGGAATTGGAAGTGTGCTGCTCCTCTTAACATTAATTGGTGCTGTAGATGCTCTGAACCTTGAAAATAAGATAGTATCTTTTGATGCCTGAAGTTCCTATGATGATTTTGGTCACAGCATCTCTCTGAAACATACATAGAGTTACTTGCAGAAATTAAAAAAAAAAAAAAACAACCAACAAAAAATCTCCATGCACTCCAGGTTCATTCTCAGCTCTGTGTTTTAACATGAAAACTTACCCTTTCTTTGTACCTCAGCTTAGAACTGCAGGATTATTTTAATATATCTGCAGAAAATATGTGCTGAGCTGTAGAAGTGAGTACATCCCATTTCAAGAGCTCCTGAGGAGCTAAATTGTCCTAACACATCTTAATGGCTTCAAAGCATAGCTCTGTGTTTTCCTGTCATTGTTGCAAACTGACAGACACTGTTCCTGGGAGGAAGGTGGAAGCCAAAGCAATGTCTGCCAGCTGGTTCACAAAGATGCTGCAGTGTCAGCACATTGCAGAACCAAAAGGCCAGATGGTGAGAGAGACCAGACTGTTACTGGAGTAGATTCCTATTCTCATTGCTGCAACCACCTACAGCTGTAGCTGGGGCAAGCCAGCTCATTTCTATTCATCTTTCCAAGTGCAATGGATCAATTCATTGCTACTGCTTGGAAGACAAAATGAATGAAGAACAAATAAACTTTATGAAGTGAAATCTGTGTTTCTCCTTAGCACTGCTGGATCCAGCAGCCTCATATATTGATCCCACTTGAACAATATTTTTGTTTTTTGTTTATATCCCTACTCTTTTTTATATTCTCCATTTCCTTTCCAAAGTAGCTGTAAGCATCCCCACTACTAATGAGCTTGGTATCCACCTGTTTCTCATTGAACTTGACAATAAAACTTTGCTCTGGGTGAGAAGATAGGGAAAGATGCAATTATAGACTTTCACTATGTGAAATTCATTTTTTTTTACCACACACACAATGTTCTGTGTACTCACCGTATCAACAGATAAAAAAATTATGTCAACAAGTTTGCTCCGCCAACAACAGGACTCCAAAAAGCAGCTGTAATAGGAAATAAAGAGACAATACAGTTCATACATGGAAAAACTTCAGCTTTTCCTCCTGGTGTCTTTCACCACTGCTGAGAACGATCTACAAGAAATGTTTTCACTTTAAAATATTTATTCTTCTGACACAGTTAAGCCTCTGTAACTGCATAAGTGTTATGATGTCCCTCTTTTTAAGCAGCCTAGAGGGTTACATTGACCTACTGCAAAAGGATCAGAAGACAACTCACTTGCATTGGGCTGAGACAACTTCTTTCACATACAGCCACATCAAATACTGCCTTTTGTAAATTTGTTCAACTCCTCCTTAAAAAAATAACCTTTTTGGTTTTCACTTCACTTACTTGGAACTGTAACCTTGCTCTGATGGGTAAAAACATTCTGCAGTTTTCAGCCTGTACATACTCACCTATGTGTTATGCTGACTTGCTTTGATGTAGCCTTTGTTCATTACCTTCTACAGTTATTTTCCCTCCATGATGTTGTAGTGAGTTGTATATCCATTTACAGTAGTTCCAGAAGCAATGAAACCTCCCATATGCTTATGCAAACTCACTTTTCTATTGCTTTAAATTTCACCCTATAAGGCAGGTTGATTATTTGATGTTTTCTTTTTTCTTAATAAATGATTAAGGGAAATGATTAAATCTATATCTAATACGAGTTGGAGTTGCTGATCTTCTGTGAAGATACCTCACATCTAATATGTCTTAAGGTCATATTTATTTTTTCTCAGGGTATATTAAATTACTGACCCACAGGAGCATTAGGAAAGTCAGTCTTCTTTTCTTGTTACTGACGTATCCCCTCTTAAATAAATTGTCATATTTTATCTTATATTTAAGCTGTGAAACTCTATCCTATCACCATTCTTTTACACAATTTCCCCTATGGTATATTCTGATACTCCTGTACAGGCAATATAAGAATATAATTACAAAAGTATGAAGAATCAAAAAATAGAGGGGGGAAAAAAAATAAAAATATGGAGGCTTAACCCCCCCCCCAACAACAACAACAAAAACCTCAAAACTCAAACAGCCTCACAAAGGGAAGTTAAAACTGAACCCTTTCTTCAAACAACTGCACTACTAGCACAACTTTCTACTGGTTCCTTATCTGTAGATCTCACACTCAATCCTTCATCTTCCATCCAAATTAAGAATTTTCAAAATGGAATTATATCAAATATTGTACTCTTTAAAACCTCATATCACTTTCTCTTTTAAAAATCAGAAAATATCTGACGGTTCTATTATAATATTTCTCCAATGCATGGGCAGTGCAACTGTTCATGACATTTCCAACTTACTACTTATAAGATTGACAAAGTAATCAGAAATCAATTACTTTAATTCTTAATCTTTCAGTCTATCCATTAAGTCTCAGTGCATGGATTGGACTTCAGTACACATGAAAAACTGGTTAAAAATTTATCTTATGCTTTGTCAAAACAGTACAGAATTTTTTTTCTTTATCCTACTTTCCCCCCTCCCCGGTCATTCATTACCTACTAAAAGTGTGATGCAGACTTTCATTTTTGGAGATTTCTTAATTCTAAAATGACAACAAAAAGGTTAAAAGACACTCCAGAGCTTTGCTGCTTGTTTTCTATACTTAGGATGTGACATTTCTCCATCTAATATTATATACTCCAGTTTTTATCCAGCACACACAGGTGTTCCATTATGTTTAGCATAAATTAAATCAGATTTACTCAAGAGAAATGCAAAAGAGCTAACATCAAAGGGCTGTTTTATATTCAGAGAAGAATGAAGTAATTTTAATAAACAATGTTTTTCTCTACAACTGTAATAAGAACATTTATATTCACCTGTTTCAAGAACAGGAAGTCCAGTGAAATGCGGTTTCCAATGCCTCTTAAACACAGAAAGCAATTTTGAAAGACTGCAGACAGAAAAAAATGAGCCCTTCAAGTTACAGAAAGGCAAAGGTCTTAAAACAAAAGGATTTTTACATGCTAATACAAGAGATCTGTGAAGAGCATAAGGGCAAAACAAAGGTTAGGAAGATGTTTTTGGAAAAAGGAATCTGGGAACTCTTTGTAGATTCTGTGGCACATAAAGCCCATCCCAGAGTCCTTTGCCCACTCACTGAAAATCAGCAGAAATGCAGTTTTGAAATTAAATATTTCTATTTAAATCTTAATGAAAAAAGTGCAAGCCTTTGCTGAACTTTCGGAGTAAAGGGCATATCTTAAGCTCAAAAATCCACTGATGTAAAACATATAAATTCCTTATGACAATGAGTATGATCTTTGTTAATCTAATTGTTGGAAATACAGCATTCCAAGCAATTCCAATACAATACTCAACAGAAAACTTGTAACAATAGATTAAATGACTATTTATATGCCCTTGCATTCCGGTCCCCTCAGAACAGTATATAACAGTAATGAAACAAAAGGAATCCAACCTGAAAAGCAGTATTGTTAAAAATAGAGGCCTAGATTGTGGTCTTTTTATAGGTTTAAAAAAACCCTCAAAACAAACAAAAAAAAAGACCCAAAAACAAATAACAAAAAAATCCCCAAACAACCACCAAACCAGGCCTCCCTACTTGTAGAGATTCGAAATTTCCTTTCTTTGCCAATACATATTCGTAAGTGATTATTGAAATGATGAACATTTAGAAGAGGATTTCCTCTTTCCTTATATTGATATATGTGAAAATAATCCCATTAATAAAAAACCCAAGCAAAGCAAAACCAACTTTAGCACAAAATTAGAGTAAATCTGCTTTTGAAATACATGTGCCTTTAATTACAGTTTTTCTGAAGATAATTTGAAGAACAACTAACATTAGGTGCTTGATCATATACTAGAGAAGGAATTTATTGTTTGGCTGTTTTGGCCAATATCACTGACATATGGTGGCAGTTAAATGCCACCCTGACACCCGATCCCATTAAATCTCGGAAGCTCAGCAGGGCCAGCCCTGGTTAGTACTCGGATGGGAGACCTCCTGGCAATACCGGGGGCTGTAGGTTCTAGTCCTGAGGACTTCACTGTCACTGTCCAAGCTCGCTTGGCCGTGGCAGATGAACCTGAGGAGTTAAAGTGGGGTCAGTTCTGTGCACGCTGTGCCTCACCTAAAAAATCCACTGCGCAGGCTCGAAGAACACACACCCACATGGAGAGAGCCCTTCCCAAATCTTCATTTGTGAAGACTAGCCATCACTCATTGATATATGGTATTGACCAACATTCATCAGAAATCCAGACATCCATAGTAGTATATATCTATTTTCTTCCAAAAAAATTCCCGGGAAAAATAAAAATAAATAAAAAAAGATTAGAGAATTCTATGAAATCTAAAACCTGCTAGGTGAGTGGTTTGGGTTTATGTACTAGCTACAGACACGTTTTTAATATTAAAAAAAAAAACAACAAAAAAACCCAGTTTTACACCAAATTTTTTCATGTTCACATTGCATGTGGACATGAGGTTCTTCTGCCAGGATACACCCAGGCTACACACCTCACTAGCACTAGATAAAACTTAAGAATTACAGCACTGATGTCACGGAAATAATTATGCTGTTAGAAAGTCAAGTATATTGGAGATTTCCTTCAGGAGCTAAGTAACTTTTAAGTATATAAATAATGCTATTACTTTAAAAGTTGCCAAGGAATAAAAAATTATTAGAAAAAAATAAACTTAGATGGGTGAATCAAGAATTATTTTAGTTTTTAAGGATATGTGCTGTGACTGAAAAGTTAAGGCAAGAATCAAACACTCAGCATGATTTTAGAAATAAGTTTATCAAGATCTAAAAAAAAATTAAATTTCATAAAAAAATACAATAGCTTTAATATGCAAAAAATTCCTTCTCTGAAAAGTCTGGACTTTTTGTAAAAGATGACAGGTCTGAATATAAAGTGCTAATGAATTAAGCAAAACTAACAACATTTTTTCATCTGCCATGAACCTGTAAGCATGAATTAAAATTGCTCCAGCAGAAAGTGGGAACTACTTGCTGCAGGAAAGAGAGACAGGAAAGTCACAGACATCAGACTCTAGAGGTGTGCACTTCTTGGACAATTGTGGTGTTTTTTGTTCAATGTCAGAGCTGCCCTACACAAAATCTTGAATATCCCCCAATAACTCTTCAGTACTACTAGCAAATATGTCTTCTTTGGTGGCATTTCTTCGGTGTTTTGACAGGTTAGCTCACTGTACCTGATGACAGGACCATTCTGTTTTCTGCCCCCTCAAGGTAAGTAACATCATTTCCCTCCAAAATTCAAAGTCTCTAAGATGTAGAAAGTGAAATATACTATAAAAGTTTCCTTTCCTCCTGTTCTTTCTTTAGTCCTACCTTCCTAGTTATTTTTGGAACTGATGTAAGTGCATTTGAATCCTTAAAATTAAAACAAACAAACAAATAACTAAACAAAAACAAAACACCTCAGATTTTTATCTATAAAATTTTATATAGTGAAATAGTGGATATAGTCATCCGTTTGTTCAATTATCTTAAATTAATTATTTTTCTCAATGAGGAAGGGGAGAAATGAGTACCGATATCCCCATAAAAATGTTTCCTTGTATTCCATTCCATGGTGGAACAAAACATTGCTAGTTAAGGGAAGATCACTGCAGTGACTTTTTTCTTCGAAGCTTCACTAGTACTAATACCTAGGAGGTGGAAATCATGCTATATGCAACTTAATATTCAAACTTCCTGAATTTAAAATCCTACTCTTTGAAATCAAAAATTATTAAGATTTAGATATGACATTTTTTCCCCCTTTAGCAGCTACAACAGGAGTGTTTCAGTTTATGAGGGAACAATAAAATCTGTGTTTTGCACAAGGATATGAACATGATTTTTAAAAGTTAAAAAATTTACCTAATGAGATGAAAAATACATAGCAAGAAACAGTATAATATTTTAAAGGTAGAAGGGATAGCTAAAGCTACATAACAGGCAAAACCAAAAGGAAAAATAGCAAACAAATGAAATGGGGCCAACAACAAACAGCTTTTGTCCTGAACTAAGAAGACCAAAAACATGCAGCAAAGAACAAGACCTGAGATGACCTTAAACAAAAGTCACAGTTCTTGCAATGAGATAAGAACTTTAAAGCAGTTATCTCACACAGATTATGGTTTTTTCCACATCTCAATGTCTCTTCAAAGCGAAACTGATTTGTGGGTATTTAGCAGATTTTATGAGGCTTGCTGATATTTTAGAAACTTTGCTACCAACTTGTATGCATAGGGAACGAAGGGAAGGGGGAAGGAGAGGCAAAAAAATCAACTGAACCTTTCCAGGCACTTAGTTATGCATCAGATAAGTTGTTTTCTACATCTACACAACTGAACTTTTTTATGATTTGGGATTCAAATTGAATCATAAATATTGAAATTATAAGCTTAAGGAAATGGTACTATTTGATGCATGGCCTATTTCTAAGAATTAATCTAATGGAGAAATCATGGCTCAAGTGTTACCACTTCAGTATAGCACTACTACTATTCTACTAACACTTTGCTGACACTTTTAATAAAAGTCCCATGTAGTGATTATGGTGCTGCTGTGCACTATTGCCTTCATTTTACTACTATACAGTTCCCAGAAGATTAGATTGGATTTTCATAAGTGCTTTCTTCACTGTTATCTATTACAGTGAGAAGGATCTAACACCAGTTTGTTTCCCAGATGACTTAGTAGAATCTACAGTGCTTGTTTCTATACCATTTTCAAATATTCTAGGATTTTTACCATCCTTACTATAAAGCCAGCTGTGTAATTCAATCTTCCTCCTGTAGTCCACTTTTCTTTGTGCTTGGACACCCATTTTCTGTATAGCATACAGAAAGCAGGTTGTCCCCAGGGTACAGTGACTATAGCTTTAGAAGGAAATAAAACTGTAGTTTGCATCCAAAGCACCGCAAAGGCAAGTGAACTGTACAAAGAGGTAAGGCACACAGACTCTTTCCAGATGCAGACTGCAAGTTCTAGTGTTTTGACTGCTCATGTGTGTGACTGTAGTAATAATAATTAAAATTATTGTTCTATATCCTGGCAACTTCTGAAATTTAAAGTTTGGTTTCATTTTGTTTTGGAACGAATCTCATACAATAATTTTAATAAAATCAAAACAAAAATTCATTTTTTCCCCTTAAACCAAGCTGGAATGTAGGGTTGAGTAGCCTTCTTTATGACAGCGCAATCTAAAGGTCAAAGCTCTTCATCTCATCTCTGGGATTGCTTTCCATGGTACACATAAAAGAGGAAGGACTTGGAGTTCAATCAGTCATACAAACCCCAAGCCAGTTGTCCTGCTATCAAATCTCTGCACACACTTACTACTCCCTACCAAAGACTGCATTAATCAGTAGTATCACTGTGAAAATTCAGGTAGAAACATTCTAACCTGTTTCTTTGGTATTGGTTTGGTTTGGTTTGGTTGTTGGTTTGGTTTTTGGTTTTTTGGGTTTTTTTTCAACATGGAATATTCCACATACTTCTGCCGGGCCCCTTTGACAATTAGATTTGCAGTTTTATGGCAATCATATGTAATTCCTGATTATGTGATATGAACAATTTACATGTTTTTAAGCTTCAAAGCTATCTCATAGTTGATGTGCATCATTACCTGTTGCAAAACCCTTCACCAATTCTTCCCTGAGCTTCCAGTATTCTAGAGCCGTGATCTCCCACACATACTACATTGAAGTGTTGGTCAAACAATACAGGCCTAGCTCTGCTTTTCTAACACCTACACTTAAAAACACTTGATTTCTTATTTGTCCGATTTCAGATCACTTTGGTCTCTTGACCCTGGGAGTTTAGGACTCTGGTAAGGTTTCTCTGAAGATTTTTCTAGCACTGCTTCTACTAGCTGTTTTGATATTGGATTGCTTTGTTTGAGCGTGCTGAATGTTTTTGCCCACAGCATGAAAGACTGTCAATGTTTTCTTCCAATGGATAAAGTTCTGAGCAACCAAGTTTTTAAAACTCCCACCACTTTTGAGCATCCAGTTGTCAGGCACGTTCATTATTCACGTTGATCTTTGCATATCTTTTGCTCTGTGCTGTCACTTGCCTCAGTGAATCCTGCTTAGAGAGATGTGTCACAAATTATAACATAGGTGAAGAGTAGAATGTGTTTAAGGATGCCACCAATTGCCCAATAGATCATTGCTCTAATATGACTTTTTTTCTCCTGTGTTAAAAGTCTGACTATTTTGATTCCCTCCTTCAATCACATTTGCTCCTTAGCAAGTGTTTTATTTTACCATTCCTGATAGTTAGTTACAACATTGCCTTGCAGCAGATCTAAAGGACTTGTTAAAAGACACACTTTACAATATTTCAGAAAAATAACCCAATAGTATATCAAGACTTGTAGTAAATATGACTATTACAAGAACAGTAACTCATATAAAACTAATTCAGTACATTCTTGCTACCCTGAGAGTACTGAACATCAACATCCTGTTAATCAACTGTTCAAAAAATTACTTGAAAGACTTATAAAACAGTCTCTGTGGTGGGAAGATATCTCAGATGTCATATATGGTCTTAAAAGTCCATTGCACCGGGGTATATCATTACATGTTGTCTTGTTCCCTGCAGTACTTTGCAGGAAGTTTGTTGGAAGACTAATGATTAATTACTGGGAGACTTCAGACTACTGAAAGTCTGATTATAATACTGAGGGACAGGTAACCAGCCAAACACTGCTCCCCATGTTGAAATCACTTTCAGCAACAGTCTGTTTTCATCTATAATCTCTCATCTAAATCTAAATTAAGCATAGCCCAGGTTGACTGAATACTCATGATGATCAGTCCTGCTAGCATTAGGAGGTTGTGTCACATCACAATGCAACAGGGAATGAGTACAGTTTACATTGGTATCAACTATGTTAGGAGAATTAAAGTCTTCAGCAGTTAATTTCAGTTTCAGCTGTGCTGTTTTTTTCTCCAGTAACTTCTGACACACTTCTATAAACCACATTGGATAAGCATAGAGGAGAAAATTTCCAAAGAAAAGCAAGAAAGAAGTCATGTCTAAGAACAATCTTCACACTGCAGGGTGGTATTTTTAGATTTTGGAAGTCTGAACATTTTAGAAATCAATGTGTAGTCAGTCAGGCGTGCATAAAAGTTACAAACTAAAATGAACCATCTGGACATTGGAATTAGACACAGGCATACAAACAATTAACTGGAGATACAACCCCATAGTCAAATATAGCTGTAGCACTGAATTTCTCAGCTCAGAAGAAATTCTTAGTTTCTGACTACAGTAAACACATTCCAGCTGCTAAAAGATTTCCCAGAGATCTACAGCATGAGAAGGTACTTTAATCCAAAATAATTTGTATTTGATTATGGTCAAAAATAGATGAGAATTCTGAAGCAAGCTGGCTTCAGAAGGACCTAGCAATACCATTAAGCCACTGCATCCTGAAATGAGAAGATGTGAATGCAGACTGAGACAGAATTGCTGTAGATGTAGTATACTTGTAATTAACAAAAATGAAGTAGGAAGAAGAACCAAAAATATGCCCAGTATAAAAATGGCTTGCCTTTAAGAACACAAGAAAGAATACATATTTAAAAACATGGGGTTTAAATTTCTGTGGCTGAGAGCCTAAATATAAGACCAGATCAAATGAGTCTTACCACTTCTAAGAAAATATAATCTGGTGTCATTAAAACTTCTTGTTATGCCTTAAAATTGTAAGTAATTGTTATGGTTTTGGCTGATGGGCCTAAATTTGGGCCTTGGAGTTCACATTTGGGCCTGAAATTGTCAGCTGCCTTGAGCTGGGCTGGGCTGGCTGACAGCTGACTTCTTCTAGCCAATGATGTTGTATTCCACACCATCTTACATCATCTCAATAGGAGTAAAGTCCAGTGTGTGGGTGTGGCTTAGTTCAGTTTCACCACGGCTGAGGTGCAGGGAAGACGTGCTACGCCTTTTCTGCTATCTTAGGCCTTGCTCTTGCTTCGGCTGCTGCTCCTGGCATTTTGTTTGGTTTCAGGGAAGTAGAAACATTTTGCTGTTACTCTTTCTGTTTCTTGCTAAGTGTCTTTTTAGAGTGCTTATGGATCTAGAGTAATACACTTTGTATTAATTGGGGAGTGAGAGGTTATTTCTAGTTATATATAACTTGTGTAAATGTGTGTTATATTGTAGTTTTCTCTTAATTTTCTCTTTTCTGTATAAATACATGTAGTTCGTTTCAGAAAAAAACCTAGTTTGAAGGGGGTTTTTTCCCCTCTCCTTCTTTTTCCCTTTTCCCTTGGCTGGTTGGGAAGAGGAGGAACATTTTCTCTGTACTTGGGCAGTTGGCGTTTTGCCAGCTCAACCCAAGACAGTAATGAAGCTTAAATATGTTCTGATTGTAGTTTTAGTCTAGCAACAGACGTGCTCTTTTCACCAAGGAATGGTTCTTACTGAAAGAATACAATAAAATAAAAAGAAATACGTGATCTTCTCTAAAGCATTTTTGTGTGGTACAGCCTACACCTTACAAAATGAAGACTGTGGAGCTGCAATCATAAGCTACCTTCTCACTAGTGGACAACATGAAACACTTCACACAGGTGGATATACAATTCCCTGAAAGACAAGAAGTTCTCCTTAACTAAACCCCCCCACATCTCCGTACAAATTACTCAGACAGATCTATGCAAGTTAGTTTATTCAGCCAGATAAGCTACACAGAATTCTTCATTTGTTTCAACAGCCTTTTTTCCTATATCCAAACCAATCCTCAATCTAAATTTAAGGTAGTTACTGTAATATAGAAAATTCTTAGGAAATTTCATGCAGACTTCAGAAGAAAGGTATTTAATATGCGCTCATCTTCAGACAAAAGGATAAAGTTATAAAATGGCTTCTGCTAAAGTCATCTGGCTGCCTGAGAAATGTGAAATGCTCAGGGAAAAGAAGCAGGTTCTGAGGTTTGAGAGAATATGAAATAGGCAATTGTTTTGAAATTTAAGCTGAAAAGTATTAGTGCTTTACAAAAGACTGTTATATATATTAATAAATTAATGTGAACCTGAATGCTTTCAGTCTTGCACATCTGCATCATAAATTTTTGAAAATGGTTCATAACAGCAATAATACCAGAGAGATTTACTGTTACTGCAGTTCCTTCTGCTTTAGAAGAACGTTCTCTACTCTAAGTCTGGCCTCAGGCCATTAAATAAGAAAACAATAATTACCAGAAAAATAATTGGGAACTATTGCTTCATTATGAAAGCAGGATATGGCTAAAAAAAATTTTAAAAAATTAAAAAACACAAAAAACCAACCAAACAAACAAAAGGTGAAGTTTTCAGAAATTACTTCACATTTAAAAAAAAAAAAGAAAAAAAAACAACAAACAAAAGTTGATTTCTTTCCAGTGCAAATTTTTTGCTTGTAACTCAATTCATTTACTACAAAGGCAAAATAATCTAAAATATAATGAACAATATTACTAAAGTGAGATTTGAAGCCTGGGGAAAACATATATCAGTCAGAAGAAGCTTTCTAAATAAATCAGAGTGTGAGTGCAGTAGGCAGCAGGCAGCCTGCAAACAGAGGTCCACAGTTGTTAGGTTTTAGTAAAGTACCACCTTACAGAGTCTCTTTCCCATTTGCCCCTTCATCTACCCTTTTATTCACTTTGCCACAAAATCTCACTGTGTAATTGACAACGAGATGATGTGTGAGACTCAGCTACCCCTTGATAAGTAAGCACAGTTATCTGAGGTGCTGCAGTGAGCTCTGCTACACACGTGTTCACTGCTCATTTGCCTGCCCACCTTGCAGATTCCTTGCCTGCCCTAAGCATCCTAAATGGCCCCTAAAGTCTCTGTTTGGGCCTCTGAACACTGCCAAGGATGTCTGACCTCCAGTTCCTCGGTGAGTCAAGAGGCCCCCAGAGCAAATCAGACATCCAGGTAGCTGCATAACAGGCTGAACTGTACTGACACCACACGACAAAAGCCAAAATGCTTTGAGATGACTGTTCACAATATTACAGGCAATCTCAGGAGCTTTACTGAAATGGCTGTTTGACCGTCCCAAGCACAATCCAAGTGCATGCATGTTTCTAAATTTATTATGCCACTTCTAATCAAATATTCTTGATCACAGAAAACATACAAAGACCTGCTACATCAGTGAAAACACAATCTAAGTCCCGAGTGTATGAACTCTGATATAAAGAAAAGTTGTAGATAATAGTCTCTAGTGCAATTCTGCAAACTGGGTAAACAGTTGAAGTTTAAGATATAAATTATACACTGACTGAGTAAATGGCAGCCAAGTAAGATAAGAAAGTTGGCTATCCAAAAGTAACATGGGAACATTTTAGTTTTAAAGGCTGCAAATGGAACAGAGAGAAATGAAAGAAAGGATTTTCCACAGTGTTGCATTATGGCCCAGCTACCTGCTCCCTTGAATTCTGCATGAATCTTAGTGTTTATTTGGTGCAAACAATGTGGTTAGAGTTATTAATTCTTTAGCGATCACAGATTTTTTTTCCAACTAAAAGTATTGTGAAGCAAAATGCTAATGATTTGTAATTGTATTACTGGATTTGAATTGTTCAGCAACAAAATAAATGATTCTGTGACTTCCTTCTCATTAGGTTCATAGCTTAAAACACAAAGCATATAGTTGTAATAATCTGGACATCATTGAGGGTAACTACATTAAATGATTCACAGTAGAATTACAAGGGCTATACACCTACTGATAACATACTTTGCTACGTTCTTCATGTCCATGTGTACTTATAAACCTAGTGTAAAAGAAGGAAAAAATGAAGTTACCAGACTCTTTCCAGTATATGCACAAAACCAGCATTGGTTTACTGCTCATACTTAACCTGATAAAAGTGCTCCTGAAAATCTGGTAGCTAAGAAATACTACCCCTGCATAAAAACTGCCCAGAAATAGTTTACTAGACAAATTTCCATATTGATCTGAACTGTTTAACCCAAGAATGCTCACCAATGTAAGAAATTGTTCCAAGATGTTCTTTAGTTTATGAATGAGGTCTCTCTATATAGCACTGCCTTTCACAATTAAAGCTATTACTGTAAAATGCAGGAAATTACATTCATGGTTAATTGCATAATTCATGAACTCAGGCAAAGTGTGAGCTTGGTAAATATGTAAAACTTCAATCAATTCAAGTAGAATGAAAGAGGAAAACACATTATTGCTGAAGCTTTATATAGTAAATAAATGTTGAGGTATGCATTTTGTTTTACATACTCATTTAATATGACAGGAAAAAGTTATGAACACTGTAAAACCAAATGGCAGTTACCTTGATACTTGTTGGGTTTTTTCTTATGATTGAGATAGAAAGATTCAAAGATTTCAACTAGTTATTCAATCTAATGTTGATTTTCTTGGCTTACAAAACACCTTACTGAAAATGTCGATAGCACTGTGCATTTATTTACATTTTTATTACTTTTTATATGAGCAGAGGTGAAATAGGAAGAGATAACTATCTCTGAGGTACAAATATCTTTGAAGGTCTAGAATTCAATATTAAATGGAATATACAAATCTAAGCTGTTAAATTGTTTTTGTGTAACAATTCAGTTTTCTTTTCCATTTAAAGACAGCTTACATGTAAACACAGAAAAAAATATTCTGAAGAGAATTAATGTATTGTTAAAATTAACATTTTATCCTTTGAATCAAGACCTATTTTAGCAATCTCGTCATGATCTTACAAATCTTGGTCATTCCAGCAGTATGGTATAAGCTTGTGACCATTAATGTAGGGCTTACTTGTACTGTTTGACTGTGCTTACAATTTTTATTGTATAGAGAGTTCTCTTTTTATCTTTCTTATCTTTCTAGATGAAAATTGAATAACACTGTTCCTCTTTTGAGAAACGTTTTGAATCGAAGCAAAAGGAAAATTTTCAGATTAAGAAAATGCTCTACCTTTATTGACATTTTTTCACATTTTTGCTCTCCTTCCTGATTCACATTTGGTTTTATTAGGAATGTGTTAGTATCCAGTCTTGCTTTTTTGATACATATATTTATCTAGTCATATAAAATACAGATAGATATCAAGGCCTTAAAGAGTATTGTACTAGCCTCTTTGAAAGATTCTTGCTTCAGATGAAGATGCAAACGCTCTAGCAATAACCTAGGAGCTAAAGAAGCTGCCCCTTGGGTTTGATATCTATATCAATACTTTCTTCCTAGAAGAGTTACTGAAGATTATTTCCTTAAAATATCAAACTACAGACTGAGGTGATTAAATATGGAGTCAAGAGCTTATTTTGAGAAAGGATCTCATAATCTCTGCAGACAAAATGATCTAGGAAAGAAAAGACATTACAGCTAAATGTTGGGAAGTTTCTAGTAGATAGTGATTTTCTCTTAGATGTGTTGAGCAACTGTGTTATTATGAACATTGTTTTCTAAACATTATCACTAATGAGCATAGCTGTGTTTTGCAGCAGATTGTTCCCTGTCAATGCATTACACATAAAAGCATCCCACACAGAGTCTGTGGTAGAGTACAGATTTTACAGCTAAGAATTATCCTTCTCTTGATCCAGCAAGACTAAGGAATTTACACAGAAAAACACTGACAGCTACAAATTAGTATGCCATGTTTAAGAGTCACTTGCAGTACTTTTAGACATAATCTGTACACGCATATTTATTTACCCTGTGCCTGACATTTAAAATGCAATTCAAGCTCTGCATAAGAGCATAGAAGATTCAAGTAAGCCGCTGCTGAGCCACACAATAAAAGTGAATTACAAGTCATGTTATCTGTGACAGAGCTGCCACAGAAGGAAGAGGGTAGTGTTTATTACTGCTAATAGTTCGAAGAATGTATTCTATTGATGGTGCAATATTCTGCAGCAGATGTGAAATCTTCACTATCAACTGATAAGGCAAAGACTTTCTTATCTAACAGTTTCCTAGCCTAACAATATAAAATTCTGATTGATATCAGTATAGCACAGCAAACAGCAGAATACTTGATTTTACAAGGTGTCCTGATCAACTTTCAACTTTTTAATTTGTAACCCTTAGCATATCTCTCTCAGGAGCTGCAATTTAAACACTTGATAAATATACTAGTAGAATATCTAACACAACAAAAAATAAATGCAAAATACTGAAAATACTAGAACAACTGTTCCTATACAAATTGCTCTTTAGTAATAATGAACTCCAGACCTTTCAACAACACACTGACTCCAACTCCTTCCTAGATTAAACCAAGTTCTTTCATGGTCTGTTACAATGTAGAGCTAAAGGGCTTGCCATGAAATATATGCAATGGTATCACTGAAGGAACTACTTGCCACACAAACTGATTATGCCATCCTGGTGTGCATCAGAGTACTCTGCTGTCTATACTAAAAATCAAGTAATTTTGCTGCTTTATTTCAAACACTGCATAAAAGAAGAACAAATACACAGCCAGAGCTTTGAAATGTCAGAAAGAAATTATCCCAGATGTGGAAGTTTCTTACACTAAAAGCTGCTGCAACAGGGAAAGAGGAGTAATAGACTTGTAAGAAGACCCAAAACCAAAGTTCAGCCAGAACTGCGTGCAATGGCTATAGTTCACCAGGGACAAACTGTCTATACACCTCAGGAGCTGGAACGCTAAAGGAGCTTGGGGTATCACTCTAGGGGAGACATGAAAGAAAGTACAGAGATGTTGCAATCGTTCCCTGTTGAAATCAGTGCAAATGTGAAACAAAGGATAGAGCAACACAGCACTGTTATGATTATCCTGTGTCAAAAACAATGCAGCTAACAGGAACTAAGCCAAAGGAATGACCCAGATGGTAATTGAAAGCTGAACTTTGCTTCATTAACTTGAAAATATGTATTACTTTCATGCCCTACATATGTTAAGGACTAAAGTCACTCAAGCTTCAATTAAACATGAAATAACATCAACTGTAACTTTATCTTTTTCCCTCCCTTAAAGGTAGCTTAATTGAAGAGCGAGGTCAGAGAACACTCTGTCATAACTTGTAGGATCTGTCAATAGGCTGAACCTGGACATATATTGGGTAAGAACCATATTCTATGCATGCTAAATTATATCTTAAGGTAGCTTTCACTGGTGAATAGAGCTTGTCTGTATATTTTTTTTCAATTCGTCTTTGCAGTCAGTTATTATCAACCTGTCACAGACTTCTATTATCAGTGTGTTTGTAAATCATGTTATTCTGTAAATTGTTCAGTGTGAGTTCTTCAAGTGTGCTAACAGCAGCCCTCAGTGAATAACATAATTGACAAAACCAAAAATATACCAACTAAGAGTGGGGACACTGTTGGCATGTGACCTTGAATAGGTTAGTTGAACCAGCCTCTGATACAAGGGGCTGTTCAATGGGGACCTCATAATGGAGCAGTGACATGCTGGTAACCTGCAAGGGTGTCATCTTCCCTAGGGGTGCTGATAGATTGGTCAAATATAAAGGGCTCAAGGAAACCCTCCCTTTCACGTGACAAGACTCAACAACAGAATGGAGGAGAGATGTGCACCTGTCACACAGAGCAATTTTTAAGCAGAGCACAAGGTCATAGTGTGTTACTACATTTCATTAAGTGAGCAAGGTGTGTGTCTGTTCTCTGGAGGAAAAAACCTCACTAAAAATATATTATGTTACTCTTCCTGTACTCTGTAAAACACTGGTTTCCTGTGCCTAAGAAATGGCAAAAATATAAACTGGGTACTGTTGTAGTTAGGAATTCTGCTTATTTAAGAGAGTATTTTAGAATCAGCTTTAACCATTTATTTCTCTATAAAAACTTTCCAAATTAGTATCCACTTTACATCCATTAGTAAAGTGACACAAATCTAAGAAATTTGGAAAACTTGGTAGAAAATAAAAAAAAAATAGTCTAAATAAGGACTGGTATAAAATGAATTATATCAAATTCCTACCACCTGGTTCAACACATTGCAGAAACCGGATTTTTCCTTCCTTGCATTCAGCCTGAAACCATGGTTCCATGGTTCCACCACACAATACCCTTGTCTGGGCAAAGGAGGGGAAAAAAAAAAGAGTGATTTACCCTGCCTGGGGGAAAAAATGTCCCAAGGAAAGCTTGGGAAGAAAAGTTTTCTAAAATTGTTAATGCAGTCTCAATATAGAACTATCATCGAAATAATGCTACAGCCTGGCAGGGACCACCAATCATTCAATGAGCCTTAGGTATTCTACTGAAAATGTAGTTCATTGCAAGTAATCTAATCACAAGTTTAGGGCTGACACTGGCCTTTCTACATAAACGTGTTCTTCCAGAGAGAAAAGATTAACACCCTTGGGCTTCCCTGACTTTTAACTATATAGACTATATTCAGGCACAATAGAAACAAGATATTGGAAATTCCATTCAAGGCAAATGGAAAAGATGAGATGTTGAGAGGTGAGAGAGGAAACAGTAGTAGCTAAGATGAAGACAACTGGAAAAAAAACAGTGAAAAACTGACAGAAATGTAACCAGTAAAGTGAAAAATAACTTCTTTAATAAGTGTGCTTAGAGAGAAAGGGCTTACAGGACACTAAATGAAGGAGGACTAAATGCAATCCATAGCTAGTGGTGACTTAAGATTAAAGTATGCAGAATAATTTTTGCATTAAATATGTAGTCTATAATGTAGTCTATATTGGTTATATTGGTTACAGTGTTCCATAGTGTTATCAAACTTAATAACTCTTTAAAAAATATTTTTTACTTTAGCATTCTCTCTAATTAATATGATGTGGTATAAACCCAACTAAAATCTGTGTTCCAAATCTTAGGGGAGTTGCATGGCATATATCCTTACCCTGCCTCACATAAAAATCAGAAATGTAAATAAGCTGCATGCAATCTACAGATGGATGAACATCTGAAGCTAATGTACTTGAAAGAGATCAACAGTTTGGAAAACAGAACTGTGTCACTTACTGGGTCATCAAATGGTAACCTTACAAATAAAATGGAAATAAATTATTATTTCAAATGCATTTTTATACAGATGAAGCAAAGACTAAAGTTCACAGTGTTAATTGCTTGAATCCTGAAAATAGTTACGAAACCAAATTTCATCATATAAATGACAAGGCCTGCAACTTTTGTTTAACAAGACATAATGAGTTTACATCTGGACATTTCTCCACAAATAGGAAAAGTCATCCTACATAATAAATCTGGTATTTTATGTCTTATGAATCTACAATTAATTCCTCCATACATTAATATTTCAGTGCAGCTTTGTCCTACACCCTACTTTGTCTATTTATATTGAACAACTAGCCTACAAATTTTAAAAGATTATTTATAATGTAATTATGATGGTATTTTAAATGTTTTTAATAACTTACTGTATTGAAAATTGTCCTCTAATTCTTACTCATTTTGTAAGCTGGCAATTAAATCATAACCATTTTTTTTTGTTCATGACCTGTCAGAAAACTCAGGACTCACTAGAATTTAAGCCTCTCATTGCTAAAAGTCAGCAGAAACAAAAAGTGTGGACAATAAACACATACAGAAATAAACCTAAACAACATTCTAAGTTTTTAAATGAAGAAGTTACATGCAAAAAGATGCATAGGATGTAACTGAGATATCCTGCTTACATACACATACAAAGCAGTTGAAATATTTCAAAAATTCTGGACTATATATCTGGTAGCATGATTTTGTGACCCATCATGACATTAGTCAGGGTTTTTTTATATTTTAGCAATATTTGTACAAGTTTATCAACAAACAGAATTTTATAATTGATGAGAGAAAGAAGTAGTTTTATACTGACAAATGATGCGGTCTCATTACAAACCCAATGAGAATTCTCTGTAGAATCCTTGTACAGGTGAAGAAATAACTTTTCTTCACCATTTATACTTCCACATAACATTAAGATTATATCAAGACTGTCTCCAAGTCAAAGCACCACACCAGTACAGAGCTAGTTGTTACAGTACTTCTGAAACCATGAAGCAAGCTCCCAAGAAGAACATGGAAGTGAGAGATTATGAAAAGCAAAGCATTTTGACACAGCAAGATCACAAAAGTGAGATACCTTCTTCCAAGAGCAAACATCCATATTGGAAGTTGTTTCTCTAAGTAATAATTATGTGAATTCAAGCTAAATTTAGTTATTGACACTATTTCTGTGGAAATAGGACAATACATAAGAGTTTCTTTCTAGCTGAAGTTTAATTTTGGGCAACTTCACTAATATAGAATGATTATGACTTTTTTTCTTTGCAAGGTGAAAATTAGGACCCTTGTCATGTTTGCATTTTATTCTATCTGTAATTCTGTCTCCCAAATACACAGTGCATATTCCTAATCATTAAAGAAATTGGCTTATTACTGTACCAGTGGACATGAGTATATTAGACTCATGTAAATGCCATTGCTGTTTCCATAGTAACTAGTCTATTTCAGATGGAGAACAGCAAAGGAAAACTAGAAAAGAATAAAAAATAGTTATGATATATCATCTTTCTAATGTTATTTTATATTTCTACAAAATTTCCTTGCATCCTTGGATCAGCATAAAGCTGCTCCCCTCAGCTGTCCAATTACCTTGTGAAAACTTATTCTAGAGTGGAAAGCTGCTGCAATATGGTTCTGACTGCTTTCTAAAGCATGACCAAAGTTAGAGTCTAGTGCTGGTCAGTGTGTTCATGGCTCCATTTCCATATCTACACTTTGTGATAAGAAGGAATTCACTACTCTTTTGCAAATGGTTTCACAGTAGTCAGCTAAACTAGTTTGCCTGGTAACTTGGTTTAAAGACAAAAATCGGGGTGTGAACTCCAATAAAATGAACTCCCCTCCCTACAGACATTATGGAGGAGCTGTACAGAAAAATCTCTTAAATAATTCACATAAGTCACATTATTTTTTCTTAGCTAAAGTAAACACTGTGTTTCCATTACAACTATCAGAGTAAAAACAATTGGATTTATTCTACAGTCCAAGAACCTATGACAAAATAACAAAGCAGATTTACATATTCCTTATTGCCTTTGAGTGATATCCATTGAGAAGGAAAAGGAAACTCTGTTTACTGAGTTGAAAATGAATGTAAATTACAATGGAAAATTAAGGGAAAGGATAAAAATTAGAAATGGTTGGAACTGATACACAATGTTATTTACAGTCCTGCATCTCCCTGCTAGGATACCGTGAAGGTGTGACTGACACAAGTAATGTTACCACAGTGACATTTTGTTTACCATCAATTTATGGTTTCTCTTATCTACTAAATGAAAACTGTAGTTCTATAAATCACAAAAAAAGCACAGCAGTGCATGCATACAAATAATAAATACTAATGTTTAAGCACATATATTCTTATTCTGTTTGTCCTGTGTGGTGTACACACCTATGGATGGCCAGATGCTCAGGCTACATTCTGCAGGGATCCTAGTCTAGCCATGTGTCATCGAACATCCTCACCTAGTAGGCCATTTTCATCAAATACCTTCAATAAAGAATGATTACTAAAGGATGATGAATTATCTGTTTTCTTCTATGTGATAAAACACATATGGGTGGATATATATACATACACACACACACACATATATATGGTTTCATAAATGCTGTTCAGAGACTGTTAACATCATTAACAGTATATACAATGATAGGGACCTCCTCCCAGATATTTCTTTTACTGGCAAGTCTTTCAAGAATTATCAGAAACAGCTTAACAAGTCACCTCTCTGCAATTTTTGCAGCACATTAACCACATTTTGAAGTCACTACCTGAAGTCCAGAATGCTGAATGATTGCTGAAGGGCTTCACTGAAATAAGATGATGTTAAATGCAAGCATCAGAACTTGCAAAAAATGAGGAAAGAATGAGTACCTGTGCTGTTCAAATGTCAGTCTGCTATTAAGTGATAATGAGCACATATCTATAAAGATATTTTTATTTCATCTGTCTAGAAACAGATAAGGTAATGAAATACTGTGCACTAAAGACAATTTTCTATAACAGAAGAATGTATCTTTTAGGAACGGATATCAAGTGAAATATAAGATATCAATAGATACTTCTCTTTTCCATATCCAGTGAGTTTTACAAAATTGCTCTGGAGAATGTTTCTTAGGCCATAAGATTATCATGACCTATGTAGGTATCACTAAAATCAAGATTTGTCCTCTTTCCCAGGTATTTTTGAAAAGTCTATTCACTGTTGCATCTAGATGTACCAGTATTAAGAGGCACAGTAAGTAGGTTTCCTATTACAGTTCAACTGTTTTCTTAGTGAGTTTATTTGTAAATATTCTCTGTTTAGAGAATCATCCATCAAATAAAGTTGGCTTTCTGAAAAATATAGAATTATAAAATTTAGCTTGCCTTACAGCAAGAGAGAACATGTGAATTATTTTCTCAAGTCCTTTCTAAGTGTATAATTAAATTAGTCCTTGATATGATGATTTAATACCTTTAATATCAATAATAGAAACCTACTTCATAGAGTGAAATTGGAAATTAGAGGCTAAATGTTCACAATGAAATGTTACTGCTCCTTTCAGTGCTTCAGCAGTTTCGTAACTCATGGAGACTCTTCAAAAAATAATCAGATCATTTAAAGTATTAGCCTCACCTTTATTCTATTCTATAACTTTCAAGTATTTCCATTTGATCATATAGTGGCTACTGAAAAACTATAGAGGAACATATTTTGACAGTTTGTGCTCTAAAAGACTTTAAACAACTCAAAGAGAGACATTTCAGCAAAATAAACATTTCACTGAATAAACATCAGATACATAAAATACAGAAGTTTATATATCAACTGTTTCTGTGTTCTCTGGTTTAAATTAAAAGTTCTAAAAATATAAAGTACCAGGTGAAGGAAAAAGCACATTCAGAATGTTGACTGCTACTTAGTTCCAGCTGCTCAAATTTGATGAAAATATTGTAATTGTTTTATAAG
>VWZD01006880.1:2669-194036 GCA_013396695.1 Sakesphorus luctuosus
ACTCTCTCCCTTTATTGACTTTCCCCACCCCCCCGCCCCCACTGTTATTTTCTTTTTTCTTTCTTTTTCTTTTATCTCTGATAGCACTTCTAAGCAGGTTAGAGATGTGGACATATGCAATAAATACTCGGGTGAATGTCAAAAGACAGAGATTCCAGCAAGTACAAACTGAGAAAAGCCCAGACTGTGGAGCTTACAAGATAGGGTGCCTGATGCACTGACTCTGCTAGAAGCAAGTCAGTAGAAGTGCATGTAAGATAGGTCAATCCAATAAATTTTGGTTTTAGACACCGCCTCCTTACTACAAGAGGGAAGAAATACGGGTGAATATGAAAGCTGACAGAGAAGTGGGAACATTTGGTCCTGCAGTGCAAATTATTACTTGTGGCAGCAGCTTTTTGGTCTGTGATAATTGAATGGAAAATATTTGGTATCCAGGCTTGTACAGTCCTGTGCACATTTAGCCTACAGCATCACTGGTCACACTTCCCAAGTAACACGCAAGGGCACAGCAGAACCCACCAAGTCCATTTTGCTACAGATTTGTGTCTTGAAGACAAGCTCCTGGATATCATCTGACATTTGATAAATACAACTAGAAATTCAGTATTTTTCAGTATATTACGAATATCACAGGAGAACGGAGAACAAACAGAAAGACAGTATTATCTCTCTTCTCACTGTGCCAAAGGAATTGCATCAAGATCTTCCCCATGTTCTTCTCTCTGAGTGAAACAAACCTCCATCTAATGAAAGACACCAGGAGACTGCATGCAGAGGCTCAAAGCACAGTCCCTTGTGAAGTGATGTCACAGTGACAGCAGCACACACGTGCTGAGGAGGGGCTCAAGCACAAAGCAGGACTGTGTGACTGATTTAGATGTGTATTGAAAGGGCTGTGCTGAAACTGAAGAGACAGATCAGATGTGGCAACAGTCCTGACTTAAGGGGACCTCACCCTGCCTGGAAAAGACATAACTCTGGTTGAAACTGGGGGGAGTGGAAATTCATAGAATAGTTAGGGCTGGAAGAGACGTTAAAGATCACCTTGTTCCAACTCCTCTGCCGTGGGAAGTGACACCTTCCACAAGACCAGGTTGCTCCAAGACCCATCCAACCTGGCCTTGAACACTTCCAGGGATGGGGCATCCACAATTTCTCTAGGCAACCTGTGCCTCCCTCACAGGGAAGAATTTCTTCCTAATATCCAATATAAACCTACTCTCTGTCAGTTTGAAGCCACTCCTTCTTGTCTATCACAACAGGCCCTTTTGATCTCTCTCCATGTTTCTTGTAGGCTCCCTTCAGGTACTGGAAGGCCACAATTATGTCATCCCAAAGCCTACTTTTTTCAGACTGAACAGTCCCAATTCTCTCACAGAAGAAGTGCTCCACCCCTCTGAGCATCTTGGCAGCTTCCTCTGAACTTGCTCCAACAGGTCCATGTCCTCCTTGTGCTGGGGACCCCAGAGCTGGAGGCAGCACTGCAGGTGGGGTCTCACCAGAGCAGAGTGGTAGCAGAGCAGCTGGAGAGACTACCAGGTGTCTTCTAGTAACACTCTGCCAGCTGACATATCTTTTTTTCTTAATCTTTTATAAGCCTTTCCTGAAAAGACATGACTCAAAACATGGCTAACATCTCTTGAAGTAGTAAACTTTGCTTTTGGCTACATGACTGAGGTGCAGCGTTTGGGGTTTGTAAAGAACTGCCTGATTTGCATAGGCACGTTATTTCTTATAAGCGGAGCCGTCAATGCTGCCAATAGTTGGCAAACAATTTCGCTTGTAAAATCCTGATTCTGCTGGGATAAATTATTTTTCAGTGCTCTGAAATTTTTTACGTCGGGCCTCCATTTCAGGGTGAATACTTGCAGTTTTATTTTACAATTCAATGTGGTTTTTTTACCTTGCGGGGGGAGGGGGAGGGAATTCATCTGTTATCGAGATAATTGTGACATGATGTCCCTGAATCCTCACAATTGTTCCCTGGGACAGGACAAGATTGTCACTCTTTGTAGCAGCAGTTTGACTTCTGGACAGGGAGAGACACACATGTCTCTGCAGAAAAAGAGCTTTGCTTATGAAAATTTGCCTAAATGTTGTTAAAAATGCATAAGCCTTTGAAGCGTCTCTCTTCTACTGTGCTAATTTGAAACCCACTAGGGTTTTTTGGCAAAAGCTCTGATGCTCCATCTCCATGGGCATGGAGGTTTAGAGTTGAGTACAACATTGCATCCAGCCCTTTTTAGGGCTGATGCAGAAGCAGAGCCAGGGCTGGAGCAGCCTGTGGCTCTCCTGGGTCTCACAATCCCTCTGCCAGCCCAGGGACCATCTGTCCTCAGCTTGGGGCATGTAGGCATGGGCTGGAACAGTGGGTCCCGGAAAATCAAAAGGATGGAGCTGGTTGGAATAGTGGAGGGGACTGAGATTTCTGGAGGTCTCATCCAGGGACTTCTACATTTCTGATTCAAGCCAAAGCCTAGAGGCTTTGAAAAGCTCTACAACTTAGGAAAAGCTCTACAAGGTAGGAAAATGAGGATAAAACATCAATTTCTCAGATCCACGTGTAAAGCTTAGATTTAAAACCTGGTCTCTGGAAGTGCCCAGGTTTAGGATGGCTCAGTTACAGCCCCAGGAATAAAATGTTCTGGTTAAACTCATGTCAGTTCCACCCTGCCTGCCCCAGAAAGGTTACTTTTTTCTAATTGCAAGTGCTGGAAGTTTGGGTTTACAGTCTAATTTTTTTTCAGTAAATCAGGAAATCTGACTGTATTTATCACAGTTGCAAGGCAGAATTCAGAAGAGAAGTTTGCTTGCTCTCTGAGGTTGTAAAGGACCCATGTGGCTTTAGAGTGAAGGACAGTAGTTAGAATAAAGACAATGGTTTGAGTTTACAAAGATGCTAATAAATACTTGTGGGGTTGTTGAAGACAACAGCGCTCGCACAAAATTGGCAAGGGAAGAAAATGATCTGTCTGAGGTAAATATAAATCACTGAAGAGTGACCAGGCTGAATCCAAATGTTTTCTGTTATGCTGCAAAGATATAGATCAAAAACATATCTAATCAACTTGTCTCATTACATTAGAGAGAAGTCTCATATTCAGAGACGTTCACAGGCCAGATGAAGTTCTTTACCATGAAGAATTTGTCCAATCTGACAATTTACCATGGATTAATACCTGTGGTCCTTGTATTCCCAGAGGAATCTGATGATTTATGTCTGAGGTATTTTTTGCATGCAAAACAAGTGCAGTGACACCCTCCCTAACAAAGCACAAATATGTGAGATGACAGAGCCAATTGTCTTGGGAAAGGAATTTTATCTGCCTTAATATCTGGTTTGGTTGGGGAAGGTTTAACAAGGAAAACCAGAAGACCCCCACCTTGAAAGGCTTTTGGAGAAATAAAATGCTTGTGTTAAAAGGGAACTGATGGAATGGTTAGCAGAGATAGGGCTTGGGCCATCAGAAAACCCTGGTGTTTGCCCAACATCGGTTCAGTGGTCAACGTGGACAGTGCCACCATTTGCCCTGTGATCCTTCTCATTCTTCCAAGCAACATCAATTCTAATGAGAAATGGGTGTAAATTAGTATCTTCTAAAAGCAAATAATGCAAGAAAACTGGCTGCAGGTACAAATTAGTTTTATTTTAGCTGTTGTAACTCAGGGTTTCAGAGAACAGAACTACTGTGCAACATAGAGAACTGATCTATTCTGATCACAGCCTGACTGTATAACTCACACTGATAAATAGCTTCTTTTACACTAAACATCTGTGGGAAAGGCTGCTTCCCATGCTGGCCACATGCCTGCTAAATAAAACCCAGAGGAAATTGGCCAGGCGGTTCTGCATGCCATTGTGAGAGAGGTTAAGGCTCAGCAATGACCTCTGGTCTCTTGCCCCTTGAACTGATGGAACTAGAGGCACCATGAAGCTGGCAATGCTAAGTCTTCGCTTTGCTGTAGAAGTGCCTTGACCAGTCAGGTTATTCTTTAAAGGGATTAGCTATCACAACTTTGCAAATGAGTTATAGGTGACCAGAGTCCTGCTTTTCCTCCCCCATCAAAAACAGAGGGTGTGAAAATGCAAAGTAAAAAAGAAAAATTTTGTAAAAAATAACAATATTAAAATGCAGAAGCTAGACTGAAATATTTTTTCAAGCTGGTTGATTTATGGAAGGGAGTTTTAATAATAGTAACTTACCAGTTACCTAATTGGTTGCATGTAGAACTCTGTAAAATTATAGACCAATAGTATTTTCTAGTAAATTTATTCATCTCCATAAAATAACCAGTGATCATCTGTGAAGCAAGTACTAACTATGCTCTAAAGACAGAGTTCAGTGATGAATGATCCAATTAACCAGATTGCAGAACTCTTTTAAAATCCTTTTTTCAGTCTTGGTGAAGTATGGTGGTGCTTTCACAATGTGTCCTCACAAACCTCTTGAAGGGACTGCAAATAGAAAAGTCACATTGCAGTATGATTTTGCAGTACAGTGTTTGACCATGGAAAACAATGCGTGCTCAGACACAGTCAGTGTACAGGAGGACAGAAATAATTTCAAAGAAGAAAAGAAGTAGTTGTGAACTTAGTGGTAACTCAGACCTCTGATTTTTTAAGTGCTTCAGGACTTATTTACGTTTAGGCAAATTTAAATTTCAACATATTTACATTTAAATCCATTGAAGACAAATAACTGAAGTTAAGATTTGTATAAAATTTGAGATGATTGTGTGTATATCTCTAAGTGGTTACTCATGAAGTTGAAAGTGCTAAGTGAGAAATTCTGTTTTATTAACTTGAAAGCTATAAATTGAATTTAATAGTTTGTGGGTCTTCAGTGAAAGGAGGTTGAAAAATGAGGAAGGGAGTGTCCTGTTTGAACAAATCAGAGAGCTGATTTGCCTGCTCTTGGGCAAAATTTCCTTAATGCTTGATATTAGCTAATAGTTTTTCCTGCAGAGAAGTGCAAAAAACCCCAGAAAATTCCAAAGAGGTTATTTATGGAATGTAAATACTGAAATCCTTAGTAAAAAATCTTGCTAAGATGCTTGATTTTAAATGTCATACTTAAAAGGTCTTAAAAGAAAAGAAAAAGCCTGCTTTATATGTGAGCCTGAGTTCACCCCAAAGAGAGTTAGGCATACACTTACCACTAATCATTGCAAGCAACCTAGTAGGAACTGTTTGCTTATGTACAATTGGTGATAAATTCCACCTATATATGTTAAAAGTGACCCTATTCTAGGCAAACAAGTCTAACTTGAGCAATTGCTGTACAGAAATTGAAGTTCTCATGTCCTTCTGTGCTTGTCCTTAGTTTTGTGGGTATTAGTCAGACTTTAAACAATGATTGTGTTTTTCATCAAAGATAAGTTCTCAGACAAACAGGAAGAGGGTGTAGTAAAAAGTGAACATAAACCATATACTAGAACTGCTGGCATCCAAAGATTTTTAACAGCCTTTTCTTTTTTGTTATGTCTGTATTTGCAGCATATCCATCTATTTTTTTCCTTTCGTTGCTGTCCCTTGGCACCAGTAAATCATATATAACACAGGGTATCTCCATGTCCAGACTGAAAATTTTTATGCAGTAGTTTTTTCATTTGCATGTCCTTTATGAATTTGCACAGTTTGTGTCAGATACAGTTGACTTGAAAATGATGGCTTCAGGAGAATGAATATCTTGAGTAAAACAGTCTTTCTCTACATTTATCCAGCCAAATAGCAATGAAATTTTTCCTCTGTGTGTGTTTCATGTACAATCTTACAGTAAAAACCCTTCTGCAGTTACTATGTGTAATTTGAAAGCAATCAACTGATGAAAAAAAGCAACTTCAAAAAAGAGTCATTGCTCTGCAAAAGCATTCACTGAACCCCTCAGCGAGGCAGCTTTTAACTGTGGCTTTCCCATGCCAAATAAGGATACTGTAGACCAGACCAAATCCTCCCAGAGGCTAGAAATAATTTGACCATCTGAAGAAATCACTTGGGCAATAGAGATATTCAGCCCTTTTCCATCTCTTAATTTGTCTCTAATTTTGGCTCACACAGTTTCTCTATGAACAAAACTATGCAGCCTCCTGGAAGCTTTTTAATTTAGATTCAAGACAGGCTCTGTTGCAGTCCCTTTCTCTGAAGACAAAGCATTAATAGTAACAGTTTTTTTGCTTTTCTTGTTTGTTCAGATTTATAATTTATTCTAGGATTTGTTCTGTAGTGTGTTTGCATGATATTTCCACAGACTGAACTGAAGCCAGCATATAATATTGTCATATAAATAGAGTCTGGCTCCTTCAGCTGTGCACTGCAACCACAAACAACCTACTTTAAGCAGCATTGGAACTTGGTTAAGCCACCAGTATCTAAAAAATCATACTGAAAAGTTGCCCCCAAAATATTGCCTGCCGTAGGTGGCTGAAAGCTGCCTTTCTGTCCCATTCTACACATGCTCTTTTTACCTCAGTGGGAATCTTTAGGTCTGACAAATTGGTCTCAGAACTGTCTGAAGCGGTTCACCTTGGTTCTGTTGTGCTGGAGATTGTTTGGCTCTCAAGGATGTGAGATACTTGCAGGGTCTCAGAGATGCAGCACTAGGGTAAGTCCTGAGGTCAAACCTTGCATTTACCCTTCATTTTCTAGCAGCTGCTTTGTTGTTTCCTTGAGGTTGCTGCTACCCCTTTAAAAACAAGAATCCCAGGAATTTTCTGTTGAAACAGGCTTCCCCTCTCCAAATCCAATTATTCTATTTCAGCTGGGTCATTTTCAGCTTCTGCCACATTTTTTTTTAAACTGAATTTATTAAAAAACATGGCCCTGCCATGGGGAAAGTGAGGGGAGTTTTATCAGCCTGACTCACAGCTCTGCTCCAGCGACCCTCATGGCTCAGGAGTTTGGCAAGTTCCTTTGGAAACCATGGGCAGGGGAAGCACGGCAGCACCCAGCCAGACATGGACTCGCTCCGTCCACGCAGGATGAAGGGCGAGCTCGGGCAGCCCTCGCCCACCCAGGGATGGAGGGGACAGGCAGCGCCCGGGAAATCCGCCCCTGCCAAGCAGAGCTGGGCTTCGTGGCTGCATTCCCACCAGGCTGCTTCCAGGGGCGCAGACAGGCAGGGACACCCCCAACTGCTGGCTTCGCTGTCCACGTTCGCTGGCAGCACCTGAGCCCCAGATGTGTTCTGTATAGGGATAACAGCTGAAAGGACGCGGCAAGGTGGACGTCGAGGGAATTACAATAGGAAAAAAAAAGGAAAAGTACTGAGAATGTGGAAGTGGGAAACCAAACTTCTGTGATTTATGTTCATTTTAGTTTATCAAGAAAAGGAAAAATTCCACATGCCAGATGCCCTTGTAACCTTGTTACTACCCCACCATCTACATATCTAAATATATCTAAATCCTTTGTTCACCTTTGCACTGCTTTAAGTGGAAGGCAGAAACTCCAGTGCCACAGATGCCATGAAACGTGTCCCACAAGCAGCGGCTTTAGAGGGTGACTGTTAAATGGCCCACCTGCTTGCTCAAGGTGAATGATCCCAGAGAAAACATAAGAATTATCAGATTGCCATAAGAAATCATTTTAGCTTAAAAGGAATAAATATACAACACTTTATTAACTAAAGGAAAAAAAACCCAAAACACCAAAAAAACCCCAACATCAAAACAAACCACCACCTCCCAAGCACTTTGATACAATTTCCCCCTCTAGCAATGTTACTCTCAAGTGTCAATTAGTATTCGAGTTGTAGCCATGTGTAAAGACACATGCACGGGTAGTGAATGGGGACAATAATGGATCACGTTGCCTTCTTCAGAAAAGTGGACACCTGCTCTTGGAAAATATTAGGAAATTTTCAAATACAGTAGAATTAAATGTATTCCCTAGCTTCAAAATAAAGTACAACAATCTCGTGTAATTTATATTTTTGCTATCTGCAGAATGCTGTTATCTGGGTTTAAATGGGGATTATTTAACACAGATCTATTTTATTTTAATTAAATCCTTAAATTTGTCTTTCAAACACTTCTTGGTCTTTCTATTTTAGTGCTGTGGGCAGACACATTGGATCTTACTGCAGCTCTTCATGCCACCAGGTGTGAAGACCTTGCCCACCTCCTTGTGTTTCCCAGCTCTGCAGGGTGACCACAGGCGCTGCCCCAGCTGAGATACTGTGGGAGCCTTTTGGTAAGCCTGGAGGCACCAGTCACTGCCTGCAGGAGGCCGTGTGAGCTGGGACAATGCCATTTCTCTGCTTAGGTGTCTTTTTGTCGGAGTGCTCAGCAAATGACTTTAACATTTTGCATTGCAGCACAGCTTTGCAGTCAGTGCTGCGCTGCTCAGCAGAAACAATGGACCAAATCAAGTAGAGAGGCTTTCAGAACCGAAAAATGCATGAATTTTTGTTGTGAAATCCTGTATAAATTTCCTTAGCAGTTGTGCCACACACAGTGAGGGAGGGTGAAGATGTCTAGTTCTGACAGCTATCACTGTTTCTTGCTTTAGCACAGGATTGTATCTCTACAGCTGGAAAGAGGCTCAAAGTTTATAAAATGCCTGAATCTAGGTCAGGAAATATTTCTGCTTATTGCAAGCTGATTTCCCCATCGGATGTATGCTGGAGGTGTTGAGAACACGATGTTGCTGCACAGCTGCTATCTTGTTGCTCTCCCTTCTGACAATGGAGTTGTTGTAAACCAGGAAGAAGGCTGGTGTAAAACTGCCTCCTCTATTAACTGATACTATCCTGTGCTCCTGTTGTCATGTAAGGGTTTAACCTAAAGGAAAAGAACATGAATCACAAACTCCTGTATCCCAAGGGGTACCGGCCAGCACACAGGAGGGGAGAGAGACATGCAAGACACTGGGTGCGTGATCAATCCATCAGTTGTGCATAGGGTTTTCTGGTGTCCCATTTCACTGGTCCTCTTTCTTCCTTGCATACTACCATACAGCAGTATGGTAAGACCCCTTCCCCTGTAATGCTAATTTTTATGCCATGGAGAGACAGATTTGACCTAACCCCTTGCAAATCCTGAAAACTGTTATGTTAAATAGACCCACCTGGGGATTGGGATGGTGGGAAGGAAATATGGGCTCACCTGCAGCCCGTATGTGTCTTAGAAACACCTTTCAGGTCATAAGCCCTGTCCTTAAGGGATCTGGCACTCCCATTGCCAAGCAAGAGGGTCACAGTTTCAACCTCTGAGCTGTGGAGAATATCCGTGGCAATTTCTCATGCTGTTTTTCCCATGGAAAAACATGAGGCAGTTTTGCATCTGTGTTCTTGAGCACTTACTCCCTTCTAGACCTCATCAGTGTTGGAGGTGAGATAGGCCTTAGCTGAGGAAGAAGAGTTAGCAGTTCAAGAGGGGTGAAGTTTGCCTCTGCCTCTGTGCTACTGGCGTTTTAGGTTAGTGGTGGGCTTTATGGAGTCATCCTTGATTTTATACCATGGAAGCAGATGTTACCACACACAACATTCAGTTTCCCCATTCCTGTCATACTCTGACGTTTGTCCTAGTAGTCCTAATCAGCATTTGCTGCTTTCCATCCCAGAGACAGCTGTTTTTCACTGAATGAGCTGCATGTTTTTACACCACGTAAAACCTGTACAGCATTTATCTTCTGAGATTAAAAATGTGCCACAAATCAAGATTTGTAATGTTGCTATGATTGTTTTCCTTTTTATAAATTGTAATCACTTGCTCTCACTTAATAAATTGTGTCATCTGAGCATCTATTTTGTTTATGCTTGTGGGGTGATGGGCTGATAAGCCCTGATGGGTTGAGGGAAATGCCTCAGCCTCCTGGAGGGATGCTCCAAGCAGAGGACAAAGACTTTCAAACTGATAAGATTAACATAGGGTGGAGTGTTGTTAAATAATGACGTGGCCTCCCTTTGTGATATCTTCTATAACCACCCAAGGAGCCACCTCCCCTCAGGCATCTGCATCACCCCCCCAAAAGATTGACTTTAGTCACACAACCACCTGAAGAAAAAAAAGGTATAAAAAGAGATGCAGTTTAAACTGCAACTGAAAGGGGAAAATGCCATGTCTCTGCTGGGGTGGCTTCTAGCAGCTTGTCTGGCCTCCTCCTAGAACAATGTAGGGGGAAGAAGACCATGTGCTTTCTATTTTTGTATACTTCACCTTCTTAACTTTACTTTCTTCTACCTTGATACTAATAACAGTAACTTGCTTTCTTACAAAGCTTATTCCTTTATACATTCTATCTTACATCTTATGCTAACAGCTACTTTGATTCCTACTTTATAAGCATCTGCTTTACGAACTGTGTTTTACAATGTGCAGTTTCTTTTTCAACATGTATGTAGATAAGAAGCAGTTCTGTTCTTTCCTTTTGTTTTATGTTACAGAGAGAGTGGTGTGCAAGATATTTTATTGTCCTATGTTATTGAAAGAGTGTCTAGATAAGTGTTTTAGGTGGCTGTGCTTTTAGTTAGTAGTTCTTTGTTGCTAGCTTTTGTCTTCCGTGAAAATGGGATACATTATTGTATTGTAACTTAAGTTTGGTGTGTTTGTAAAACGTGTTTTGTGCTGGTTTCTTTTGGGGTCTTCTGTTATCAATTAAATACAATCTTGCAGCTGAACGTTATCACTGGCAAAGCAGAACCCACAATAACTGTCACATATTTGTATTAATAAATGTTATTTCGGGAGCTGTTGTGGGCAAAGTTCTTTATTAGCTATTAAGTGTGGCTTCAAAGCAGAGGTTAGAAATCCTTCCAGCCTGTGTGCTATCCCTGTTGGTAGGCAGTGCTGGGTTCATAAGGCTCTAATTTTTCTGGAAGCGCTTATTTAGCTGATGAGTTCTCCCTGGCTTAAGTGTGGCTTCATATCAGAGGTCAGAAACCCTTCCAACCTGTGTGCTGTCCATAGCTGACAGGCAGTGTTAGGAACATAAGGATCTGATTGTCTGGAAGTGCTTATAGGTAATAATTTCTTATTAATACAGTTAAGACTAGAAATCTTTGCATTTCTGTCTCCCTCCTCCCTTTCACGTGACAATGCTGTTTCTTGGTTCACCTTAGCTCTCTTTTGATTTCAATCATATGAAAATGCTCAAACTCATAAGACTAGCTTGCAAAGGGACAGTATTCAAAAATAAATCTTTACTGTCAATTCTACAAGAAATGCTGCTGCATATGGGTATTTGGTTGCACATATATTAGAAAATCATGTGGAAACTGGTATTTTGTAAATCAGGAACTTAAAGAGTTGAAGAGTAAAAACTATTTTGCATTTTATTCTTCTTTTTAAAACAAAATGATCTTTTTTAAAAGCTGTGTCATGGAAATGCAGTGAGTCTGGGTTTTTTACCTCTTTCTTTTTTTTTTATTTCCTCCCACTCTTGGATGTGGTCACACAAAATCTGAGTTTGACTCAGTCCCCTTCACTGATTTAGCAAGGTTAAAATTTAACAAATGTTACTTGTGCAAGCAGGAAAGCTGCACCTCGGGATGGTCAAAAGACAGTCAGGATGCTCTCTATGGAAAAATCAGCTGTATTAAATGTGAGAAGGACATTTGAGCCCAAACTTCCCAGCAGCCCTGCTTTAGGTTATGGAGTATTGCCTGCTATTTTGTGAATGGAACGTGAACTGTTTGCATGTGTCTGTGTGTCTGTGTCAGGGCTTTTGTTTATGCGTTTGGTCACTGTTTCCATTTCAGAAGAAATAAGATAAATCCTTCTGACATTCTAGCTCTTTCTTTTCTTGGCTGTAACTCTTGGTGAATACTTCAGATTTGGCAAAGAGTTTTGTCTGCCCTAAAACTACATTTCTCAACATTTGCTGGTAACAGTTTGCCAACTCTAGTCTGGACTGCAAAGGTTTTTAAACATTTCAAACATTAAGAAGAGCCTGCGTGGTTTTTTCCCCAGCTCTCTATTGTTCTAATAAAAGACATGGTATCTTTCAATAAGCCTTTCCTACCATTATAGATCATTATGGTTCTGTATCTGCATATAAGTAATATTATGCATGTCTTTATTTCTGTAATGTTCCTTGAAAATGTTAATCATATGCTTCGCTTAAGCATTTCATAAAAGTGGAATTTTTAAAGGTTTAAGGAATAAATTTATGATTGTTCATTACCATAATCTGTCAGCCTCAATAAGCAAATGGCTTTTGAAAAATCATTCCTCTAGGATGTATATACACTTTCTGGTTTTCTACAAACTTCAGAAAGTCAACGTGAAAGCTGCTTTTTGCATCATTCATGAATCTAACCAGTGTTTTATTAGACTTCTCTTTACAGTTGTTTACCTGCAGCTGATAACAACATTGTGTATATTATATCGGATGTGAATATCAAGAGACAGAAGAGGACATTGAGATAGTGCTGAATGTTTTGTAGGGTCTTGGTTTTGGATTTTTTTTCTTTTTTTACGGGAAGATATAGAAAACAAGTGTTAGAGCAGATGCTCAGAGTTCTTAATTTTGTAGCTATAGATACTTATGCAAAAAAGAAAACAAAAATCAACTCTATTCTCTTTTTGAGAGAGAAAGTTGGAAAAAGGGACAAGGGCCATACCACAGGATTGTGGCAGTCCCAGTCATCTCAGTGCTGGGTCTTCATTTAGGTGTGAGACAGGGAATAAATGCCTTTGCTTTTATTTCTGGCTTCAAACAACTTCTCAGAGAAAGCATAAACAAACTGCACAAACTGAGGTGCAGGGACTCAGTTGGGATTTTTTTTATTAATGTTATATATTTTTATAAACTGTTATATACTTTATTTATAATGTTATATAATTTGTGTGACAAAGTATAGAATTATCACTTAACAATGAGTGTCGGTAGAACTTAAGTGGGTTGAGCTCATTACCCAAAAGCAGATTGAACATTTGAAAATGTTGTTCAGTTTCCCCTCAGCAGCTCCCAGACAGCAAAATCCTCCTCAACTAATCAATGCAAGTGGAGCATGGCCATTTTTAGCTATTAATGTATGGCATCTGACTCAGCAGCACCTCAGTCTCAGGTGCAGTAAATAGTAATAGTGCTGCTGGGGAGAGGCTTGCAGGTTCTGAAAGGATCATCTGGGCATTCTGTAGCACCATCTGCTACAGCCAAGCCAGGGGTTTGTCAGACTAATCACTACCAGTGATGGATGTGCTTTCTCTGAAGCTATTTTTAGCCAAACAATCTGAATACAGGATATTTGGTAAACATCAGCATCCGGTGTTTATCAAAATGAAACCTCCTGCATGATTTGTAAAACTATAAATAAAGCAAGAAGTTCCTCTGCATTGAAATTTGAATCATTATTTGCTTGAATGGCTGCACAAACAGCTCAAAACCCTGGCCATGAATGAATACAAAGCATATGACAAGAAAGGCAGATGTTCCGTTCACTTCTGCTCGCTGGCATCTGATTGCTGAACTGGTTGCTCTTCAACCTCTATTTGAGGTAGTTGTATAGGAAGTTAATGATAGCACAGCTTTTAAATTAAATATGAAAAAAGTGCTCAATTTGCAAGTTGGAGATCTAGATTTTTCTGGGTTAATTTTTGTTCAGGCCCCTCAAGTTGCTAGCTAGTTGTATATTTTGAAATATCCAGTCACAATTGCATCCTGTTATTGTGATGTGTAACCGATAAAATACATTAATGCAACATTTGGATGGTAGGAGAAGAAAAGGCAAGGCTGTGGGAGCACTCAGGGCAGACAGGCAGGACACAGGTAATAAATTCTAGCCCAAGGCATCTACATGCACTGCATAGAGCTCGCTGAAACAGGCCCAGCTGATGTCTAGGCAAGGCTGGCTGCAAATGGCTGCAATGCATTTAGATATAGGGGACAAAAAATTGTAGAAAGACAGTCACACACTGATGCACCTGACGTTCTAGCCTTCTGTCACCTGTAGAATCTGCCAGGTGCTACAGCAAATTCAAACCACTCAGCTCTCTTGTTGTGTGTGGTGCAAATTTAATCACAGAATGGGTCAGGACAACAAGGGTCATCTGGTCCAGCCTCCCTGCTCAGGCAGGGTCACCCTAGAGCACATGGTACAGGAATTGTGTCCAGATGGTTCTGGAATATCTCCAGTGAGGGAGACTCCACAACCTCTGTGGGCAATCTGTTCCAGTGCTCAGTCACTGCACAGTAAAGAAGTTCTTCCCCATGTTCAGGTGGAATTTCCTGGGCATCAGTTTCTGCCCGTTGCCTCTTGCCCTACTGCTGGGCACCGCCGAGCAGAGTCTGGTCCATCCTCTGACCCCTCCCTGCAGACACTGAGACACACAGATGAGCTCCCCTCTCAGACAGCCCTTCTCGAGGCTGAACAGCCCCTGCTTCCTCAGCCTTTCCTCATCAGAGAGATGCTCCAATCCCTTCATCATCTTCACAGACTCTGCTGGACCCACTCCAGGAACTCCATGACTCTCTCATACTGAGCAGCCCAGAACTGGGCACAGTAAAATTAACCATAAGAAAGATATACATAAAGACAGCATTTGCATTCACTTCAGACACATTTAAGGAAGTTTGAGCTTAAGAACCTGACTGGTTTTTGATGAAAGTGATGAACCAGCACACATACAGCATTGCTGTAGCAGAGGGGGTTTAGTTCAGGGTCACGGCACGGGCGTACCCGGCCCCCACGCGCCCTTCCCTGCAGCCCATGTCCTGTGGTAAATTAAATTACCATTAGTTTCTTCAGTTCGGAAGGCCGGAAGGGGCAGGCGGGCGGAGCAGGGGGAGGCTGGGTCGGCGCGGCCGCTGGGGGGCAGGCGCAGCCCGGCCACGCGTGTCCGTGCGAGCCGCGTGTCTGCCGGTCACTGCCCTGCCAGGGCCGTCTGCTTTCCAGAGCCTGCGGAGGAAAGGCCACAAGGGCGGGGTTAGCTCTGCTGATGTAAAAGTGGTGACAGGCATTACGTACGTTGAATAAATTTACACGTGCCTTTGCAGAGGGTAAACAAATGAATTTGGGCTTTAAGTCACATCTAAATATTTAATTTACTTGATGGAGAGATAATCGGAACAGAAAAGGCTGATGAGGAGCAGCTGAGGGGGCTCAGCATGGAGAAAAGGAGGCTCAGGGTAGACCTTCCACTCCCTACAAGTACCCGACCGGAGGCTGTAGTGAGGTGGGGACCCGTCGCTTCTTCCAAGTAACAAGTGATAAGAAAGGGGGAAACATCCTTATGTTTCCATGTAACTAAACTGGAGTGAGTTGAACCAGTTTTAGTGGTGGCTGCCTGTCACGAATCCCTGCTGGGGCGAATCTGGGGCTCGGGTTAAAGCTCCAGGCTGGGCTCTGCATCCCCTGTACGGCACATGTGCCCTCGGCTGTCGGAAAAGTGAATGTCAGGCCAGAAGGAGGAGCACAGCGAGGGAGCATTTCGCAGTGAAGGATGGAGGGCAGCCCTTCTCCGTGCCCACCAGACCCTTCAAGCCCTCTGCTAACTCTTGGCCCCAGGGTTAATGACTGCTGCCCGTGATACCCTCCACAGGGGTCTGACTCAGTCCCTCAGCAGAACACCTGAGCAGGCAATAAGGGCCAAAGCAGTGCGAAGCTCACCTCCCCGTTGGGAATGTGATCCGTGGGTATCAGTGACCTGGCATGTGGCAAGGCCAGGCAGCAGCTGGCCACACCATTGGCTTCTCAGGGACACTTGCCCAGCCCATCACACAGGCACTAAGTTCATGTGGAAGTGTCTGGGAGTGGTATCATCATGGAGAGATGCCTGGCTCACTTCCCAACACCTTCCCTCCCTCTGACCTTCCTTCCCCAGTGTCACTCAGTGACAAGCAGATGCCCTTTGGGATGGGACTGCCTTTCTCTGCAGCAGCCAGGCACATTCATATGACACTTGCACCAACAGTCTGCAATTTCAAAGAACAGGCTGAAGGAAAACATTAAAAATAGAATAATAATGCTTAATGTCAGGGTGTATTAATTTAAGATAAATTCAGAAATGCACATGTTTAGTACCAAGGAGGACTTTCATGGTTAAATAATATGGCCTCCAGTTTAACTGGAGTAATTGAATTTCCCTGAATTAATTTGAAAATGAGCTATCATGAGC
The DNA here is from genome assembly GCA_013396695.1 of Sakesphorus luctuosus. Classification (NCBI taxonomy): domain Eukaryota; kingdom Metazoa; phylum Chordata; class Aves; order Passeriformes; family Thamnophilidae; genus Sakesphorus; species Sakesphorus luctuosus. The sequence goes on from VWZD01006880.1 coordinate 18,732, forward strand.
TATAAAAGTGCACAATTAGATGGCCCATTTCATCTTAGATAAGCTGATCATATCAGCCTCCTTAGCCAGGCTGAGTGAATTGGTTAATTAAGTATAATAGTTGATCAGCAGGCATGGACTTTGGGGGGGTTTAGTTTACTTACTCTGTATGGTCATGCATAGTAAAAGCTCAGCTCTTCCATGCTCTTTTCAATACTTTTCTAAATATTTTAAGTTCCACTGCTGGAGAAAAGAGAAGGCTTCTAAAAAAATAACAGAGTAGAACATTTATCAGAAACGTCCTGGGAGATGCAAAAGGTTCATGTGAAGTTTGAAGGGATTTCTATCTCAGGTGCTGGGACTGCTTTCTGTAATGTGGATGCTTGGGAATGTGTTAAGGATAAAAGACCTTCAAGCTGAGACACAGCTTTCCCTTCTTTTAGTTTTAGAATAGATCATGGTTTTAATTCTTTTTGTTGTTGTTTTTGTTGCATCTGTACTTCTAAATAATGCATGGTGGCATGTTTCATGATAATTATGTTAAAGGTGTGCCTTTTTATCAGTTTACATACACCTTCCCAGGCTTGCATTGCAGGGACAGCACACAGCGAGAGACACATCCATTAATATTTCCCCATGTGGAAAGCACACCCTAAAAACCTACATTATTTAACCTATATTTCCTGGTCTGGTGAAAGATGTCTCTGCCTGTGTAGGGAGTTTGGACTAGATGATCTTCAAAGGTCCCTTGCAACCCAAACCATTCTATAATAATTTTCTTTTTTCCTTAACTATGTTATGGTTTAGCTTGGCAAAATGCTAACTGCCCAATACAGAGTCAAAGGGTCCCCTCCCAGGGAAAGAGAGTGAGGAAAAAAACCCCTAGAAATGGAGCTTTGAAATGGCAAGGTTTTATATTTACACAGAAGAAGAGAAAATTTAAAGCAGAATATGATATAATACATATATATACAAATGTGAAAAGAAATAATAACACCTTCACTGAGTCGCTTGAGTTAATAACCCAGTTTCCAACCACTCAAACCCCAGAAAACCTCCCAAAACCTCTTCCCAAGAAACCTCCCAGCAAGAGAAAAGAGAAAATTAACAAGAAAATGTTCACCTCCCTAGATAAACACAATGCAGATGGCAGCAAGGCCTAATTTCAGGAGTCAGAGCAGCATGTCCTCCCAGGGGCTGAGGGAGAGACCCAAAAGAGAGAGAAACTCCTTCCCTCTCTCTCTTTTTATCCCCTTGACACTTCTTGATGATGTCAGATGATATGAAATACCTCTTTGGTTGCTTAAGTCAGATGATGTTTGTCCCTTCTAATCTATGTCACATCCTTTGAGGCCTGCTTAAAACTGAGGCCTGAATAAGGCCTAAATTGAAACTAAAGCCAAAACTACCACACTACCATTTTTACAAGTATACTTTTTCTGGGCTTTTAGACTCATATGGTTTTTTTGATATGTATTTATCTTATATGAGCATGCTTCATTGCACAAAGCCTAAAGAAGTAACCAGATGTTTGTTAGCCATTCCCCATACACCTTAGCAGATCATTACCCTTCCAATCCATTCCAACAGGTGTCAGACATCCAGAGACACTGTAATTAGCTTCCAGACATAGTTTATGAGCACCTTAGGTGACACAGCATTTTTTTTTACTGGAATAAACAAGTAAATATGTGTATTGAGGCCACCTCTTTATTCTAAAAAGCTTGCAGAACAGCAGTAGTGCTTTTTTGTTCTTGGGTCATCTCCTGTTCTGTCTGTCCCTAGATAATGGTGGAGTTAGATTTTGAGCCATCCATTACTGTTAGAAGCAAGCAGAGCTGGGTAAAAAAATATGAAAATATACATGTCATTGTGTAGACAATTTCTCTTATCCCCATCTCCTAAAAAATATTTCATGGATCCCTCAAATGTTTCTGAATCCAAAGGTAGAAGGGAAGAATTTATCACTTGCTTTAACAAATTGAAAATTAAATTATTTGACTTCCATTTGGAAATGATATTTGGTAAAATAACCTCAGAATGCTTTATTTTCACCTTCCCACCTTCTCTAATCAGTTGCTAAGGCTGCTCACCAGTCAATCCCCATCTTTCTTCCCGGGCATCTGTTCTTGTTTGCAGAAGGTCATAGAATCATAGAATGGTTTTGGTTGGAAGGCACCTTAAAAATCATCTCATTCCACCCCCCCTTCCATGGGTAGGGACACCATCCACAAAACCAGGTTGGTCCAAGCCCCATCCGACCTGGCTCTGAACACTTTCAGGGATAAGGCAGCCACAGCTTCTCTGGGCAACCTGTGCCAAGGCCTCACCACCATCACAGGGAAGAATTTCTTCCTAATATCCAGTCAAAACTTGCCTTCTCCCAGATCGATGCCATTCCTCCTTGTCCTGTCACTCTGTGCCCTTTGAAATTGTAGGAAAAATGACTGCGTAATAGATGAAGCCCACTCTCTTGCTGGAGTGGTGACTTCTTCCATGCAAAGGCAGTCAGGGATAAATTAACATTGGTTGAAACAACTAATCCATCAAACTCCTATTCATCAATCTACATAAAGGCTGTCAGGACTGTCGCCATGCAGGTGCTGTCAGTGTTGACTCAAGGGAAACTGAGAGGTCCTTGCTGAAATATGAATTTTGTTGATAAGGTTGAGTGTCCCTGGTATACACCCAGCAGCATCAATGTCCAAAGGACTAATATGTTCTTTCTGCAGTGCTGCAGAAATGTGCATTAAAAAGTGAGCAATATGGAGGATGGCAATAAAACACCTGAAAGTGTTGGTGGCCTGTTGGGAGGTGCCTTTCCCCTGTCCACCTCCCTTCACTGCCAAGAGCAATACAAGTACAAGTATTGATTGTCAGTTACAAGAAAATTGTGCAATGCATTAAATGTATTCATAATTTTCTTAATATTTGACAATTATATCATCCATCTCTGAGTTTATTACATAGGAGATGTGCCTACAGAAATAAACTGTGTAATAACTTACATAGGATGATACTGCCAGGCTGATATTGAAGATTTGGGAATATGAAGCTATTTCCTTATTTGCAACCCAATCAAGAAAGTTTGATGCTTGTTTTGTCATTTTGAGTGCTTGGTCCAGCCTGTACTGAGATGACTGGTAATGTGTCTGCCTCTTCTTTTTGGGAAACAGCTCTACAGTTTGATAAGATGTTCTGAGTTTTCTTACAATAATTACTTTCCTTTTCTTGGCACTTCAGTTGTTTACATCCGCAGAACTAAGAGAAGTCCTTCCGAATGCTTTTATAACTTGGCATGTGCAAAGAGGCAGTCTTGTTCCAGACTGGGAGGAGAAATAAATGCATTGCTTAACCAAAATCTCTTTGCTCAAGGAAGAAATTGGCAGTTTGAAACTGACAGGTCACATCTAGTCCCATTTAATATTTCAGAGGGTCGCTTATATGATTGACAGATTCTAAACAAGGGGGGCACTTTAGACTGCTGGTATAAAATTCTAATGGATGAAAACAGATAATGTGATACATAATGAGACAGGTGATGAGGATAAAATATTTTTTTAAGAGAATTTGATAGAGTTATGGAGGATAAACTTAAAACTAATTTCTTTGTCTAATACTGAAAGTAAACATATGGATATTTTTCCACAGTTGTTTGTTAGTAAATTGGCTGATCAATTTGATCAAAAGGGAAAGCTTAGGGAGGGGAAAGAAAATTGGAAAAGTAGCATATACTTTTGGGGTACATTTTCAAAGACAGTTAGTTTCTCATAGAAAATCCTGCAAAACTCCCTTGTTCATCTCTAAAAATCTTCCTTTCTCATTGTTTCAGAAATGAAAGTTGACTTTGCTTTACTGGAGCTTACACACACACACAAAATGATCCTTCTGTTACAAGAAGGTTATTTTTATAAGTTGAACTTCTTTCTCATATTTGGCTGATCACAAAAGGTGCTGTGCTGAGCTCAATGGCCTCCCTTGTGGAATGTCCAATATCTGAAACTGCTTCCTTCTGGCAGATAAAAGCATAACAGGAACTGTGGATTTAGTGCACACTGAGACCAACAAAAACCCTCCCACTGATATAGGGACTAAGGGTGAGGCACTAAATCAGTTCAATGCAATAAAAACAACCACATTAGTAGGTAAATATGGTAAATTTCATGCCATATCACTGGACATAAATAAAGCCAAGTCTTTTCAATTTCATTAGCTTTCCTTCCTGAAGAGTGTACATTTTCCATCCTCAGCGCAGCAGTGCTGATCTGCTATTTCTAGTGTATTACACACACCAGTGGCTCCATGTATTTGAGTGTTAAGGCCACAATTGTCAAACTTGTCTGAATGCGGTGAGACAGCAGATCATCCCTCTCCTCGGAATGAGACCTGTTGCTGCAGAGATCAATAGAGCATTAAATATCACCTCTTGAATAAATACCATGAGCCCAGTGCAACCTCAGCTGGTAAGTATCGACCACAGAATGCCCTAAGATGAAATGGCTGATCTGAGAGGCTGTTTTAATTATGGGATCTCTGTCAGCAGTCTGAGGAAACAGCACCATGGGTAACTCAAAGATGAGCAGAGAGGAGAGCAGAGCTTTGCCGAGCACTGACCATGAGTGCGGGTGACCAGCGTGGGCACGGCTCAGGGTGGAGGCAGGGGTGCTGCGGGCACACACTTGCCTTCCACTCCTAGTTGATGGGTCTGTGATGGTGGTGGGGAGTTCCCCACATTTCAGCTCAGTAAGCCAAATAGGAAATAACTTAGAGGCTGTAGTGTTTGTAAATGTTGCCTTTCCTTCTGGAACAGGTGAACTATAGAGGCTGTAGCCTCCAGATGGCCTTGAGTGAGTAGTGGCAGAGTCCACCTGCCTCAGCCATGTCAGCATCTCTGCACAGGCAGCCTGTGAGACCTGGCTTTATTCTATATCTCTCCCCTGCCTCGGGAAACAGGGAGATTTGCATCCAAGCTGGTGAAGCTCTGCTTTCAATGTCTCTACTCCTATAGATTCTCTCTGTCTTTTCTAAAATGATTGTAATGTAATCTATGAATCAGTAACTGAGAGTATTAATTAGTACTAGTGTACATTTGGATTTGGATATTGACTGCATAAATGATAGCATTAACATTCTGTTAATCATCTCCCAACATGCTACAGCTATTTTTTTTAAAGTGTGTGTTTCTGTGTAGTCACCTCATACACACATTGAATAGTTAAGGTTATTCTGAAAGCAAACACATGTGGCAGTCTGCGCAATAATTCTTGGTATATCACAAAGATTTTTATTACAATATTCCTTCAAAAATGTTCCCACAGTTACAAAATGGATCTTTATAAAATGTGAAGCCAGTCTTCCCCACCACTGAAATACTTCTTTTTAGAGAGTGCATGAGCTAGAATCAGGTTAGAGCCACTTGTTTTATGTACCCGCTGAGATATTTATACACCCATCATTGTGTATGTATTGGTGGAATTATTTAATTTTCCAGCTGCTTCTCCTTATTTGTAGTGAATGTCATCTACCCTGCTGAATGTTTTTTTAAATAATCTATTAATATCAGTACAGTTCTCCTGAGTGAGTGTTGATTTAAAACCAAATGATCAGAGGACTAGAGCATAGCCTTGGCAACCAGTGCAAAGAAAGAAGGTAGCTCTGAGCAGAGTATTGCTCCAGAAGTTCTCCAGAGATCTCTTCCAACAAAAATTACTTTGTTTTTTGTGATTCTCTGTTTATTTGCACCACTGACAAGTCTCATTTTGACATCTGATTTAGGACTTTTGTTTGTATTAAGACCTTGTGATTATTAGACACTTTTTATTTCTTGCTCAGCATTGCTGATTTTCTGCAATTTAAGGAGAAAATAAATTACTTCTACATACAGGTACATTTGACATCTTAAATGTAGATGTTATTAATAACAAACAATAACAATTCTTGGAGTAGTTAAACTGTAGCAAAACTACAGCTGAAAAGCTCCTGCTTTGGGTATTAAGTCAGAGCCTTCTTTATGCTCTGTTGGATGCTGGAAAATTGAAAGTTTTTTCGGTATATAGAAAATTAGTTTTGCAAGCCACGCGGATTACACAAGCACAATGACAGTCCTTGTTTCTTAACAAAGTAATTGGTTGCTAATGTTCACGGAGACTAAAAGTATCTGGAAAATTTCCCTGGCAGACACTGGGAATCTTGTGCCAACTTTCTCCCTCCCTCCTTCTTGGGAAGGCAAAACTATCTCCAAAATAACCCTGATGAACTTTTGTGCGGTCTGCTGCTACATCTCCTGAGTAGGCAGACAGTGTGGATCTGGCTAATCTAGCCAGGAGAGAATAGCTACAAGAAAGATTTTTCAACTACTCATTCACTGTATCTCTAGCAGGTTGTTTCAGGGTCCTTTACTTTCTCTACACCTTCTCCCATTCCAGGAGTACTGAAAGGTGGGTGCCTGAGGACGAAGAACCGTGAAGCAGAGCAAGGTTCCCAGAGAGATGGTCATTCTGAACCTGCCCCAATTGCTCTGGGTTATCTGCCAAACCTCTGCTGAAGATGCTGACCTTAAGGCCAGGCTCAGGTCTATGCCTGCAGGGAGAGGCGTGGCTTCCTGTCTTGCAGAGCTCTTTTTCTGTAGTTGCTTAGTAAGCTTCAAATATGGCAACACTGAAAGCCAGAAGACTGTCTATGTTGGGTTGTACATCAAGCTCACTGATTATTTTTAGAAATTATTCAGTAATTACATGGTAATTTCACTGGTGCTCCCTAGCTCTGCTTATGATTTTTTTTTTTTACTTCATATTCGCTTTGCCTGTATGACCTGTGAGCTTATAGACTTTTATCATATCATCTGCCAGCCATCTCTCCTCTAAGCTGCCTTTCTCTCTCCAACGCTGTGAACTGTAGCATAGCAGTGTCCTCTGGTTTTGTTCTCCATTCTTTTCTAAAATTTTCTGACTTTGTGCTCATGTTTTGGTCAATAGTGTCTTGGGTTGAGCTGGCAAAACACCAGCTGTCCAAGACAGAGTGAAAAGTGTTCTTCCCTGCCCACAACCAGCCAAGGGAAAAAGAAGAGGGAGAGGGAAAAAACCACTCCAAACTAGTTTATGCTGAAACTAACTATATGTATTTATACAGAAAATAGAAAATTAAGAGAAAACTACAATATAACACACACTTATACAAGTTACATATAACAAGAAATAACTTCCCACTCCCCAGTTAATACAAAGTAAAGTCTATTACTCTAGATTCATAAGCACTCTAAAAGACACTCTGCAAGAAAGAGAGAGAGTAACAACAAAATGTTTCTACTTCCCTGAACTCAAACAAAAGGCAAGTAGCAGCAGCTGGAGCAGGGCCTAGCACAGCAAACAATTCTAGCAGGTCCTGTTTGTACTTCATCCAGATGGAACTGACCAAGCCACACCCACACACCGACGTTTACCCCTTCTGAGATGATGTTCTAACATGGTATGGAATACAACACCATTGGCTAGAAGAAGTCAGCTGTTAGCTAGCCCAGCTCAGCTCAAGTCAGCTGACAATCCCAGGCCTGGTCTGAACTCCAAAGCCCAAATTTAGGCCCATCAGCTGAACTCATAACAAATAGGCAGCAATGAGATATATTTAAAGAACCATCTGTACCATCCATAAGGTCTCCATGAAATGACTGTTTCTTTCTTGAGGACCTATCACTGTATATATATTGTTGGGATTCTTTCATTTTATATGTACTTAATTTTATGGATATTGGATATCATCTGACATTTTTTTAAATCCTTGTGCTACGAAGTTCCTCTGCAGCTCTTTAACTGTCTAAGAATACTGTCACTTCACTGTTCAGTGTATTCTGTGGACACATGTATCTATGAGGAGCTTCCCACGGTCTCTGCATGCATGCTCGCTGGCTCAGGGTGCCTTGTGAAGGAGACTGCATTTAGGTTTCATGAAGGGTAAGGAAATATTTTATTAAATTCACACTGAAGAACAATTTTCCTGGCCCTTTTCTTTGACTATCTGCAAAATTAGTTTGGTAACTTCATATCTGATCCCTTAATCGTCACTGTCTGTGGACCTCGAACTGCCTCCCCCATTGCTGCCAGAACCGAGGTTGGGCTGGACCTTCCTCTGCCCAGCTGCAGCTTCCAGCCACCATGAGTGCAACTGGTCCAGCCTCAGCTGCAGCTCCTCCTTTTGGAGCCATACAACTGGCAGGTGGCATGGACAGCTCCTGAAAACAAAGATCAATAAAATCACCAAGAAGTGAAAGACTGAGGTTCGTAATTTCTTTCTTCTGAGCTGAACTCCATAGCAAAAGCTGAGGCAGGTTTGTCTTGTCCCTCCTCTGCCTCCAAGCTTGCCACTGTCTCCCTGGACAAAACCTCTGCAAGCCTTGTACTTGCAACCTCCTCTCTTCTGCAGAGCCCATTTTCAACAGCTCACTTAGATCTTCTTTCTCCCAGGTAAGTCAGGACTGCCACATGCCAGACCAAGGCCTTCCCTGTGGTTAAAACCACACAGGAATGCTCCTGGTGGAGTCCATTGTTTTCCGAGGGGCACAGTCAGGCAATCCTGTACATCTGCCTTTCATTTAAATTTCTTCATTCAGGAAAGGGTTCTCCAACACTTAGCAGTGCAATCAGACCAGACACATCATTCCTGAAAGCACCGGGATTTATAACACACTTTTTTGTTTCACTTTAGTACATTTGGGAAATCACATTACTTAGTTTTGTAATCATATCTGCTGGTTGATTGACAGTACCAATTTTACTGAGTTTTATGGCTTCACTTCTTGCTTTGTTATCATACATCCTGGATCATGTGGATATGAGAATCTCATTTGTAAAAATTTCCAAACCCCATGAGTCTGGAAGGAAACTGGAAAGTAAGAACATATTTCAATGTGTAAAGGGAAACAGAAAGACCAGAAAGTTGCTAATGTACCTAACATAATCACATGTTCCTTTTGGAGACAATAAGGGCGTGTGGCCATAGATTGAATGTACAAATTAATAACTTGGAATTAGAAAGACTGAAATAAGGTGTTTCTTAGATCTTGGTGTTGGGATTCATTTGCCTGTTTGAAAGACAAAATGAAAGTGAGGTATTTGGCAATGCAAAGCTCTAGTATGGGAGGAGTTTTGTTTGGTTTTTTTTTTACAATCTTACACAGGCAGACCAAGATGAATTAAAGATAAGATTCTTTTTTTTTTCCTTTAATGAGAGACATATCTGAGGAGACCGGAAAGAGAAGTATCTCAGGAGGCTGTAGAAAGAGGGCATTGCAATGTCTATTGATTGATAAACAATCCAGAAAGTAATTGCACTGAATGCTCATAAACCTCCAAAAATACCACTTGAACAGAGGAAAGAGACAATCATTATTAATATCTGCTTGTCCAGGCTACTATTTCACTGGGGCTTATTCACTATTTTCTCGAGACGTCTCACCTGTATTGGCATAGGTTATGGTATTGAAAGTGCTTCATATGTGCAAGTTATTCCTTCTGCTAAAGGAAAAATATTTGAGGGCTTTTAAATAGTCATTAAAGAAAAGTAGAACATAAAGGGAAAGACTGAGCAATACCTCTCCAGAATACAAAACTGAATCTAAATACTTGAATGAACAAAATTAGATGTTACAGTCTCCTTTTTCAGCTGTATGTGGATTTCTCTGTGCTAAATGGTCCATCAAACTATATTCAAACTCCAGCCTTTTTTACAAGCATTGTAATACGGATTTTTAAAAATTATTGTGCTAGCACTACAATATAATACAGAGCTGAAATATGTGTAGATTATCAAAGACATTTCGTAACTGGGCTTAAATAGAGCTTTTGGAGGAAGGCACTGGTGTCACAGCCATGTCAGAATTCACTGGTCCATCTCTTAATTTTTATCTAAAAATCAATTTTATAGAAAATGAGACAATCCTTGCAGCGTACATTTGTAGTAGTATATGCACTGTGCTAGTAGCACATGCCAGCCTCTAGTCTTGCAGTAGGACTGTATCAGAAGTATTATTTGGTTTTTCAGAAGTGCCTCTGTATATCATCTCTTGGTGTCAAAATCTAACATAGCCATTTATGGCATTGCATGCTTTTTCCAGGAGATACTTTTCCTGCAGTGAACCTTCTCTGGCATCATAAAGCAATGATAGATTAATCCTCTTCCACAGTGTTTCTGCAAGTAGGAGTCAATGTGGCTTCAAATATAGAGAACTGGTATTATCCAATCTCTCCCTTTTTGTCAGTTTGGGGAAACTTTGGTTTTGTTTTTTTATGAAGACTTGCCTAATCAGGGCAAAAAGGATCAAGTATCTGTGAATACAAAGCAGGAACATGAAGTATTAGGTTTTCACTGGACTCCACCTGTGAAATGATGCACAGTAAAGAGGTGTCTGTGTTTTGGTTTGTGATCAACGTTCTTATATGCCATGGCTGTGGCAATTTCTGTAAATAGGGCTGTACATTTATCCTGCATTTCAGATAGAAACCAGTTGCTTTTTGAAATTTGGGAGTAAGGAAGAGGCTCCTTCTCTGAAACTCCTTGCTTTTTCTGCTACACCTCTTTTTCTTATTTTGCTCTGGAAGTAAAGAGAAAGGGAGGTAGAAGGAAAACGCTAAAAAAGAACCTATATGTAGCTAGTACGAAAAACTTCTATATTCATTCTGCATCAGTATTTGCCTCCCCAAAATGTTCACAACTCTTAGATTAAAAAGGATTTATTTACAAAACCATAAAAAGTTAGCATTCTCAGTTCTGTCTACTGTGGTATGAAGCACTTTATGAACTTGCTGCAGATGCTGACATTTCATTCCTGTTTTTCTCAACCCTTTTTGGGGAGTTTTGACAAGCATTCTTTAACAATCAAATACACAGATCAGCTCAGAAGAGAAGAAAGAGTGCAGTTTGTGTGACATTGTTATGTTCTTAAAGTTTCTGTGCCCCCCTCTCTGAGTGACTCACTTCCATTAAATGAAGAAAGTAAGATTCAAATGGGTGAGGTGACGTGGAGTTTCAGATCACTGATGTCCACATCATTTTATCCATTCCCTTCAAAGATTTAGCATGGAGACACACTGGAAATCGTAAAAAGCACTGACCTATGGACTCATTTATCAGCCTTCAGAGCTTTGTAGCAACACTTGATAGGCTCCAGATCTCCATCAGCAGTATCTCTGTGGATGAGCAGCACGTAATAGCAATCGGCAAGTCCCAACAACATCCCCAGTTCAGCCCCCAGAAGCAAAAATCTGCCAACGCAGTGAGCCAGGGCAGTAAAGGAATGCCTGCGAATGCCCACTAAACTACATGACTGAAAATGAAAAGTCCCCAGAGCTTTTAAAAAGCTATGGAAAGAGAGAGAGCATTTCTCAACGCTTAGTTAATAGGAATTGGGAAGGGAAAGGAAATTTCCTCTACAGCAAGAACCTATTTTATTTCTAATTTTTGGTCACATTATTTTTAAGATAGTCCCAAAACTGGGACAGTTATACAAAGCAGAACGATACAAGGCCACTATAGCACAGATAGAAATAGTAAGGCAGTCAGAGAAAATTACTTTTTTATCTGATTACTCTGTTTTTCCTCAGCTGGGTCAAGTTCTCCCTATAATTCTGTTTCTTCTTCTCTCTGTCTCAAAAAAAAGGACTTTGCTGATCACATATGATAGGATCATCAAACTTGTGAAACACAATTGGGTGCAGTTATGCTATCTGCTGATAAATTTTACTTGAACCTGAAATGCTCTTTAAGTAACTCCAGAAAGGCAGTAAGAACTGGATACAGATAGGTCAAGAAATCTCTAATAAAAGCTTAATAAATCATTGTTTGCTTGTAGGTGAGACTTATTCTCAGAGAAAACTCTTCTTCCCTTCAAGGAGAATATTTCACACTGGTCCAATAACACTTCAGTGAAAAACAGCTCTTCTGCTCCTTAGGTGTTGTTCCATCCCAAAAGTGAGGCCATATTGAAAATGTAAATTTTCTCCTCAAGCTCTGCCATTTTGTACTTCTCAAGTGGCAGAATTCTAGGGAAAACCCGTCATGTTTTATCCTACGGCCTCACTGTGCAAACTCATCAGTACTTAAGGAAAAGAGGATTTGGTTTTAGATTTACAGGTAACAAATACTTAAAAGCAGCACTGAAAGCTGATTTGAAGCTTCCAGTTCAGTTTCCTAAGAAGGCAAACTTTAAGTGAATGCCCTTTGGCTAGCAGGAGTTGCTGATAAAATCTATAATTCACCATTAGAAATCTATAGGTTCTTTATATCTGCATTTTATACTCAGAGATTTTTGTGTTCTGTCTGAAATGAAAGATGAAATACCTTTGTCCAATGTAAAAAATTATTAAGAGATGTTACAGAGCCTGACTTATCACCTGTTCATCCCAGTCCAATAAACAGAGCGGGGAGAAAAGAGATAAAATAATGACATCAACTGCCATAAATGATAGTAAAAGAATTTATGAAGAGGGATTTATGACCTTAATACAAAACCACATGCAGCTAATGCGATTGCCAACTCAGACCAAGCAAACAGAAGGACCAGTTGATGCCACTTAAAGTGAAAAAAAAACTGGTTTCACATTGCTTACTGTAGTGTCATTTGCTTTGGAGTTTACTTTTTCAGCCTTTAAGTAGCTCACGTGTTCTGTTTGAATTGTCTAGGGTTCTTGTTTTACTTTGATCCAGAGGTTTTAATTTAGGTAATTTAGTATAGCTTGTACAGAAAAAAAAAAAAAGGAAATAAAATGCTTTGTTGGTGCAGGGTACATATTTTCTGAAATTAGTACTGTATGTTTTAAGGCTTAGTTTTCTGCATGACAGTGGCATAAATGAGTATCAGGCCCTATGTTCTTTTACAACTAATGTGAATATAACACAAGGGTAATGAGTATAAGCACGGAAGAAAAGAGTCAGATCTGAAGCTGATCTATTATGTGTTTCTTCTTTTTTCCTTTTTCATTCTGAATCACTATGGCAGAAGATACAGCCCCAGACACTCATACAGCTATGTAGCGTATGCAAGGCCAAACAGGCTAGACAAAATTTTGCATATGATCATAAAGAGAAATAAAGATTAGTTGCTTAATGTCAAGTCTGTGCAAATTTCTACCTCTTTGCCAAAGACATAATTTGGCTCTTTAGAGATTTAGTCTGTTTAGCAAGAAAGAGAAACTGATAAATAGGCATTATTATGTTTTCCCCTCCACCAAAAATGGCACACAAGGAAAGCAATGCTGAGCACTGCCCTGCTGTTTCTCCAACGTCTTCCTCAGAGGTAATTTCTTTCACTTTTCTTTCTTTCTTTCCGCTTTTGTCCTTCCTTACCCCTGTTTTCTGTTATTCTGCCTTTCTTAAAGCAGCCACCCATAAGCTCAAATTGGCACTAGGACCTAGTGAGTTGGCTACTTCTAGTTGTGCCTGATGCCCCAGCTGAGAGAACAGGATTCTTTCTGGGGCTGATTCTGAGCCACCGTGTGGCAAAGACACACACGTGCCCAGAGGGACACTTTCTGGATTGACCTGGTGACCATGGACATTTTCCTGGAGATGCTCTGGTCAGGTCTCTCATAGGGCAGAGGTATTTTGGGACCAGTGCCTGCTGTCTGGTCTTAGCACATCCGTGGCACCTGCCAAAGCTCCTGGCTGAGCATACCATGAGGCAGCCTCGCATTGGGTGGGGAATGGCCATGGCTCCTCTTAGGCAGCAGAAAAGAGTGAAAGAGTGCACAGCATTAGCTTTTGGTTCCCTTTTCTTGTAACGATCACTTTGTGCCTGAGTAACCTTTCCACAGAAGATTGGACAGACACCTTTACGTTAAGGTCTGCCCACCCACAAATGCCTCTCTTGGCCAGGGCTGTTGGCTCCCTCAGCTGTTTATGCACCAGAGGGGATGCGTGTTTCAGATTTGCTCTTTTTACCGTCAAACTGAGTTTAAAGTAACTTACACAAAATGTCACACAAAACCAAGGAGATCTGACCACCACAAAGCTCAGACAGAGCAAGTGAATGAAATGAAGGGGTAGGGATAGAGGAGAAGATGACATGGCAATAATACAAAGGTGTTAATCAGCAAGAATAAGGATGGGCAGAGATACTTGTCCCACCTTGCCCAAGGGACGATCTCCTTGAAGCCATGCTTTCACTTTGCTGCAGCACCAGCTCATGTCTGCCTCGCTCTAAGGTTAGAGACATTCTATACCAACCTAGTAAGAAGGATCTTTGGAAAGATTTTAATACTTTAGCTCCTGTGCTTCCTAGGTAGCTAATAAAGATGCTATAATAGAGTTAATGAGGAGAGGAGGTCATCAGCTTTAATGTTTGAGTGCAAAATGCTGACTTTTCTCCCACCTCCACTGATGCTGCACAGTGCAGTGACTGGCACAGTTTACTTCGTAAAGAGGACTGTTGTCCAGTGATAGGAAGACATCAGGCCATGGAAATGATCTGGAATGTTCTAGAATGAATGATAGGATCGAAATAAAACATTTTAAGAGATGCACAACACAATTCTTAAAAAGCCCCTAATGATTTTATCAGATTGAGCAATAATGCCATGGAGGTCAGTGATATAAAAGAAAGAAAAATATATTTGTCGACCGTATCTTCTTTTGAAAAATATGTCAGTACTCTACACTGTTGTGTTACAAGGTCTGTGGCAAAGTTCATGCCAAACTAGACCTCACCTACAAAGCTGACAAAGAAAGAGTATAAAACGGGAAGAAATTTACTCAACTTTACAATTTCCCTCAATCAGACACACCTTAGGATACATTTGGTTGTTTAATTTGAGGGCAGACAGAGTGAGAATCAGTTTGAAAGCAAAAGTCACCCAGTACTGACTGCCTGACTGACACTCAGATTAATTTCAGTAAACGTAGTGATCCTGTGGGAGGAGAGATGAAGCCAGGTATGACTAATCTGAATGTCTAGAGATAATACTTTGCTCCTAGTTAGAGGAATGTGCTTTATCCAGCCTTTCCTATGTGATGTTTTTACATCCACCATTACAGTTTATTGTTATTATTATTATGCTTTTATATGTCTGGAAATGCACATGGCACCTTACACTATTAAACCTGCAAGTTGCTGCTTCTTGCCAATTCAACTGTGAAACACAAAGCAATAATATCAGTGATATAAAAATTATATGTGGTTTTCTATAATCTGTTTATATAGAAGAATAAATATCTTCATATAAAATATTCTGCTCTGTTCCTTCAAAAAGACAGTGAGGATTCCTAGCAAGAGAAGGAACTTTCATTAATCAAACAGAATTAAAAAAAAGACAACTTTGAAGATTTACTATTTTAGCAGTCTAAACTGGTTATTTTTGAAGTGAGATAAAGGACACAATATATTGAAAGCAGAAGTAAGGATAGAGTTCACAGCTGCTGAATTGGTTAATATAGCTTTTAGATGTTTTTAATGAGGTGGGACCTTTAGAGATACGGTTCCTTCCTTCCTTCCTTCCTTCCTTCCTTCCTTCCTTCCTTNCTTCCTGCCTGCCTTCCTGCCTGCCTTCTCTCCTGCCTTCCTTCCTGCCTGCCTTCCTTCCTGCCGGCCTCCTTTCCTGTCTTCCTTCCTGTCTTCCTGCCTGCCTGCCTTCCCTCCTGCCTTCCTGCCTGCCTCCTCCCTCCCTCCCTCCCTTCCCTCTCACACCCCATATGCATTAGGAATTGGCATTTCCCTAAGAGCTGAGGCCTTTCCTTGTGTAACAGCACTGCATCCAAGTGTGGTGCGGACCTGGAGCCTTGCCCAGCAGAAGATGTAGGGAAAAGAAGGGGCAGGAGGTATTATTCACCATGCTCAGCTGGCAAGTTCCAAATCAAATGGGGGATGCAAAACTTGTGTCAATTTACAGCACAAAGCCAGCTACTGAGTCATCATTTTAGCTTTCCCATCTATGGGATACCAAACATTTTATCGCTTACTCGTTGACAAATTACTGAATGGAAGACATGGGAAAATGCCTTTTACAATTGAAATGGCTTTACCTGCATTCATATTTTTGCAGCCATGAATATTCTAGCAATTGGATTTACCAGTGGGAATGGCCACTGCAGCATTACAATTCACTGCAGTAGTGGAAGATATCCATGAAAATTATGTTTGCGTTCATAAATATCATTAAAAAGTCAAAGAATTACACTTAACAAACACATAAGAGGAAAGTGTCCCCAAGGCATCCAGTCTGGACCAAGCAATGTATGCCTTTATCCTACATTCAGGTCTCTGAGGCCACAAATGTTCACCCAAGTGGTTTCAGGAGTAAGACCCAGCACAACTGATGGAATTTTGATTCTAAGCAAGTCAGAAGAGACTGCTTATAAACTGTCTGAGGGAAAGCTGACTAATGAACAGTTTCAAGCAGATAGCATGCTGCTCTTCAGAAAATGAACCATTGCCTCCAAGCTAAGGTACCCTTGTGGCCAATGCTGCTTTCCATTGGCTCTGCAGGAAAATGAAAATACAAAGAGAGAGAGGCAGCTGGCCACAGATGTTAATTAGTTAAATTGCTCCATGTTATTTTTACAGTACATTATGAATAGTTTTTATTATTTCACAGACATCAGTATTTCTAAAGAAATATTATGTTTTTTTCCTTTATGATGTGCTTGTAAACTTCCTTATTATCTCCCCTGTCGTAACTCCAGCAAAATTGTCATTGATTGTGGTGTGTGTGAGTCTCAGTGAGATCTTCCACATTTGGCTCTTGTTACTTAGAGTTTAATCTGTGCTCTTAGAAATAAATATGTTCATTTGCCCTTCATGTAATTAGCCTCACAGATTGAAAGCTGCAAGTAATTTTGAACTTGCTGTAAGTAAAAGCAATAAACAGTATGATTGCCAAGCTGTTAAATCTGAAATACTAGAACCTGAAATTTTAGTATACATGATTCATAGCCTTGTCTGCACTAGAAGATTCATGTTATTTCGTGCCTGTGCTGTACTGCTGTTCCTTCCCAGGACCATGCTAAGTATTAGCTAGTCCTCTCTTTGCACCAAGGCCTTTCTATTCCTTAATTCACATGACTATGTGAAATGTGCAGCTTTATTGTTCTCCTTAATTTTATAAACAAGAAGGTTTTTTCAGATGTTTGGATAGTGGAAACAGGAAACCAGAAGGTGATTAAAAATAATGTTATATTTATTTTATTTTTAAACTTCCACATCCTTGTGAAGGTATTTGTATGATGACTAAATAACTGGGTTGGCAAAAGCAGGAAAACTCCAATGACTTTGAATTCTAGTTTATTGTCTCTAGCCTGACTTTCCAAGTACTTCCCACTTTCCAGGTACAATCTACATGAAAAGACTGTAGGGCTGAATTGTAACCTAACATGTGTGATATGTCCTGTTATTTCAAATGGGAATGCATGCAGGGAAATCGTGGAGGGAGCAGAATTCTGTGGGATGCTTTTTCCTTGATGGTTCTATATAGCGGTCATTAAAAGCAAGGCTGAACCACATGGACTCTCCAGGGATAAGCCACCCCTTCCACACTCATAGCTGACACTAAGGGAAGTGCTAGCCTTGATTTTCCCATTATTGACCTCCTGAGAAGTAGCTAACACTGACCCATAGGAATTCTAGTGCCCTATCAGACACGGAATCTTCTCTAGTGAATATTGCACCCTCTGCTCCTGGCCTCATGAGCAAGTTCTTCCTTCCTCCTCTCCTCCTCAGCCCTTCTTCAGTTTTAGTCCTAGTCTCCTTCAATGTCCATTTTTCCTCTCTCTCAGTCCTAGCCTAGCTTTTTGTGGGTCATTAGGGAGCTGAGTGTTGCTGGTACCAAGGAGGGAAGGGATTCTATACAGTTTTTTTTTTTGTATGAACCAGGCAACATCTTTGTTCTTAACCTCCTTAGAAATAACTGAGTAATTCTAAATGATCAGGTGTGGGCACAGGTAGACAGCACAGCATGTTTCAGTATAGGAGATTTAGATATGCCAATACTGTGGTGCGGAATTACCCTATATTTAAAAATCTACCTACCTCCAACACCTGGACTACAGAATTCAAGTTCTTTACTTCATTACAAAGTATATCTACAGAATGTTTTATGCAGATAAGAAGTATTATTGCTTATAAAGGTGATCCAATCCCTTGGTGCTCCTTGGTGTGGGATCCATCTGGTTGACCGTCTAGGAGTTAGTCATTGAATCTTAGTTAGGCATGGAAGAAGACAGGCACCCTCTAGCAGTGCACTATGTTTCCACAGTCAGCATCTCAGTCACATGGAGCAAGTCATCCTTGAGCGCTGCCTGTCTCCATCAACTGGCCACAGTAGGAATTTAGACAGTGAGTATAGTTAGGCACCCAATGTGTTAAGTGTCTGAAGTGAGGTAAGGTAAATTCTGCCACAGGAAACTTTCTAGTAAAAAAGATGATTTGGAACGATCACTATGTGATAAATGTGGGCCTAATTCGTGTCAAAAATATAACAAAGTATACTGTATAGCTTGCCAAATCATTCAGTGGGATTCTGGAAGCACTGAATCTGGGCCTTGCACAATATGCTGTCAACTTAGTTTAACATACTAAAGGGGAGTAAAAGAAAAAAAGCCAAAGTTAATGACTAAAAGCAGCCTTTTGATACAAGGTAGAAACAATGTAAACAAAAATTAAGCTGGGTACTTCAACACAATAGGAGACAGATGCAATTAAGACAAGGAGGAAGTACCCCAAGACAGAGAGATTAAAAAAACTGAGCAGCTTAGCTTCTCAAATAAAAATTTAAGTTAAGAATCACACCAAAGAAGATACCAGCCCCCCATGATCACGGAGAAGCAACAAGAAGAATCAGATGAAAGGATCTCAAGATGGAGAAAGAAGAAAATCATTTATTGGAATTGGTTAAAGATAAACCTGCTTGAACTGTATAAAAAAGGAGCCTGCGAGCTCAAATGTGTGTCACTGATGGAGCGGAGACTCCCAGTGCACCCAGCGCTGTTTACTCTATAGCTTTCATTATTTATAAAATTAAACTGCCCTTTATACCAAAATGATTGGTTATTTGGGTGATTGTTTATAACAACTATAATACATTTGGGCTTTTCATTTAAGCTTATAATCCTTAAAATCTCAGTCTCATGACCAGCCACATAAAAACCCAAAGCAGATTTTAAGAGGAGAGTGGAAGAGGCAGCCTTTCGGTAATCAGAAACAGCCTGATACCATCCTGTGTGATGATAAACTCAAGCCAAGATCTTTATCAGACCTGACTGTTTGGCAAGGGAAAATGTGGACAGGATGTAGGGGCATGTTTTTTACTCTTCCACTAAAGAAGGCAGTGGGGCTGAACCAAGAGGACATGGTTACAGTTTTCTCCTGGTACAGGGCCAAAGCAAAGTACCTTCCTTCAGGCAAGTGAGAAACAAAGAAAAGTTTAGGATTAACTCCAAGAAGAGAGATACCACCCTTCCCACACAATTGTCACTGTGGAATAGTGTTGGTCTGTAGGACTTCAGGGTTCATATGCAGTCAGGATGCTATGATGAAAAAGACTCAGTAGGTTGGCACATACTCTGGGTGAACCATAATATCCTATTTCTCAAAAGAATAGTTTCTTTTTATTTTGGGTTTTGATCTATTTTTGAAGTTCAAGGCATTATGAAAGAACATTAATTGAGTCCAGAATGCTTAATCTCTGCAGGAGAGTATTTGAGTCATGTTTCTTTTCAGCTAAGAGAAGCTCAGTCTTAACTATGACCAAAAAATCAAGCGCTCTCAAACATAATGCAGGGAATATCTTCTTATTCCAATCTTTTACAACAGGTTAGATTATTTTTTTTAATGTGTAATATTTTTTGAGTATTAGAACACTCAGAATCACTGTGGTGGATATTCTTCTCTTACAGTTTCCTTTATTCAGGTTTCAAAAGAGATTGAGCTGTAAGCATTATAGATCAAGGTTTGTGTTTCACTCTTCAAGAAATTCAGCCCCATAGTTACCCCTTGTATTGTAATGAGCAGTGACTCAGCTGACATTTAGCAGGGCAATTCCTTTCTTTGGATTTATTATCATTTGAGAATTACAGGCCATCAGCCATTGACTGCTCATGTGCAAAAGGCTGAACGTCTTGCTGATGTTTAGTGGCAGACAGGATCCTCAAACAGTAACACGTGATTACATCAGCATTGCTGAGATCCAGCTGACTGCGCTGAGCACTTGAGCATTGCAAGCTGGATCCAAGGGCAGACAGTTTTCAAGGTCAATTGCCAGTAATATTCTTTCCTAGAAGTTATAAATTATTTCATAGGGATATTATAAATTGTTTCAGAGAATCACAGAATCACTGAGGTTGCCAAAGACCTTCAAGATCATTGAGTCCAAACTTTGACTGATCACCACCTTGTCAACTAGATTAGAGCACTGAGTACAATGTTCACTCATTTCTTTTAAACAATACCTTATCTTTTTTACCAAATGCACTGAAAATAAGTGTATAAATAATATTGATAAAAACAGTTGCAGCTGAGTAGAAACATCTGTTCATATAACTCTGGTTTTCATGGCTACTACTTTTACAGGACACAGATACCTTTTTTACCTATAAATAAATACGTTTTTAGGGTTTGGATCAGAAGATCCAGGATTGCCATCCTGAGCGTTTTTTGGTGTTTTGTTTTTGGGTTTTGTGGTGTTTTGGTTTTTAGGCATTTTTTTGGTTTTTGGGTTTTTTTTAAGGTGAGAAGCTAAGATCAGTGCTTTGGGTATATTCTTCGCTATGGCTCATATATATTATGGATATAAAGCCAGTATAAATAATGTCTTTGCTGTAGCAGTGATACTAAATAAGGTAGAAGGACTGGCTGGAATACTGGAGCTGTAGACTATCCTCCGTTGCCTCAAGGGGGGAATCTTTAAAGGAATATAATATTGGCCACTCTCTGGGAGTACCAGAGAGAGAAAGATTCTCATAGCCCTCATGATTTTTCTCCTGGAGGTCTGAGAAATATGTTGTAAAGAAGAGGGCTGCTGTTCTTCCCTAGAATCCCCTGTGCATTCAAGCAGATTGTTTAAATTCTTGTCTCAGAACAAAAGAAATAATGGTTAGTAGCAGTTAGTTCTTTTCCTCTATGTTTACGTCACTGACTGAATATGGGTAGGTTATATTTTATTTGGTTGGTTTTTTTTTAAATATATCTAATAAGTTCTTCTAAATTCCAAAATCTGCTGTACTTTATTTTGTAGGCCAGACTGGTTCATCTTTTCTCTTCTGTCTTATTATAGACTATATCTGAATGGCTTTTATTTATTTATTCATTTATTTGCATTTTGAACATCATTAAATTTAAAGTGTATGAACTGAACACTTTATTTGATCATTTATTTTACCAATTTGCAAGGAAATAAACAATTTTGAAGACAAGTGGTATGACTCCACCTGCAGTTTTCAGTGGAAGAGAAGATCTACAATATTCTACATTCACAGAACTATTACAGTAATATGGCATTTTTCATTAAGGTAGGTCAGGTTTTGAAAGCAGGCAACCATGAGAGCATAGAGTTCCAAGGTTTCAGTCTGGTTGTTTTTTCTTTAAAAATAGCTAGTGTGTCTCAACCTTGTACCGAAACTTGCTGTACAGACACTTCCTTTGACATCTGAACTCCTTGCTGGACTTCTGTATCTCAAAATCATATAGAGTAAACCTGTTTCCTTATAGCTATTAGAAAATCAAGAGAAGGTTGCCATCTTAATACAAGATACAGAGTATGTTAATAAGCATATATAGGATCTGCATAGGATGCTTTTTTTCATACAAGTTGGAAAAGAATTTTTGTTGTTTGGTGGGGTTTTTTGCCCCTCAATAGAGTTTTAGAAGTGGTGGGGTAAGAAACAAATTTTTTTATCATTGGCTTTAAAAGAAAAATCACAGCAGAAAATGTTAAAAATAACTAATCTAGAATTATATGCCTTACATGTAATTTCTGGGGTTTCAGAACTGAAACTAAGAGCAAAGAGTCCAGACGGAATGATTTAATATAATTAATTCAAAATTTCATTATTTTCTCCCTGGATTACAGCCCTATACTTCAACAGATTAATAGGAAATATATAACTGAAATTAGTCTCAAACTATTAAAAACGGATTATGGAGTTTTATATCCAGTGAACTGTAAGGCTTCACATTTTAATCTGACTTGCATTTTGGTGGAAGCTTGGAATCTTGCAATTTGCCAGATGTCAAGGGGTTTAGGGACAATAAGTATGCAAGTAATCTTTTGGACTCTTCATCTTCCTTCTTCTGACAATTAATACATTTATTATATTTCTATTTATATTCCATGAGGAAGTTTAATCATAAAAATGTATATTCATGCTTTTCTTGTTTTCAACCACTCAAGGAGCATTCACCAAAACTATCAGAATCTCTCAACCTGCAGCAGTGACAAACACTACATCCACAATGAGTCAGTGGGCATCAGCAATTCCCTATGACAGCACACGGATAGGTGCTCTGGCAGGACTGAGGCTGCCATGGCTCTATTCTGTGAAATATACCATGCTAGGGATGGAAAAAAATTGGAAGCATGTGTTTTTCAACACATGCAAATACAATAGAGCAGGCAATTTCCTATGGAAATTTCTGTAACCCAAGTGTTGTGGACCATAAACTTCAATCACAACTCCTCCTACCTCATTTGGCAGGCTACTAGTGCAGATTTACATTACTCTACTTATGGAAAGAAAGCCAGAGCAGATGATTTCTGTACAAAACACCTATCAGGACCTAATGTGGGGTGATGTTCATTTAGATTGTTTTTTGCTCCAAATGTTGCTAGGCAGATAGACAAAGAATCCATTTGAGAGAGTGCATTGAGAAAACAAGGTTGGAAGTTAGAAACCCTGAGCTCTGTTTCTAGATCTGTTATGGATTTGTATTATTTGTATTATCTAAGTCATGTCATACTTGGTTCTTCCATTTTTTTCTGTACTTCCTTGGGATATTAAAGCATAACTCAGAAAGGCAGAATAAGGTTAAAGTACTTTTGAGATCCCTGGTTCTGAACACTTGTTGCTATTGTTCAGGCCTATTGGCCTATTCCTAGTGTATTACTGAGATGCTATGAAATTCCCATCTGCTTTATTGAGGTGTAACAATCTGTGGAGATCTTTGGTGGAGATACATGATAGTAACTACTTTTGAATCTGCAGGGATGTGTTTGCCATTGAGTAACTTCCTTTTCAGTCTCTGAGTTATTAATGAGAAAAAGAAGGAAAAGTATCTATGCTATTTTCTACCTGTGGCCTATACACTACTGTCCATTTGTTCAGACTCAAAGGCAAACAAACCTCTCTGGCCTTCCAGGGAGGAGTTATTTGTATTCAAAATACTAGACTAGTATTTGATTTCCACCAGTGTACCCCATTGGGCAGCTTCTCTCATGTGCATTTCAATATTCTCTCCTCATCTGTGTTTATTGTGAAAAACTCTTTCAGGACTGTGCTGTGCCCACTACCTCGCCACCTGCCATGTCTTTGCCAAGCTTCCCAGGGACCAGAGCTATAGAAAAATAAGCCAAGACAGTTGCCCAGGGAAGCTGTGGATGCCCCATCCCTGGAAGTGTTCAAGGCCAGGTTGGATGGGGCTTGGAGCAACCTGATATAATGGAAGGTGTCCCTGCCCATGGCAGGGGGTAGAACTAGATGACCTCTAAGGTCCCTTCCAATCCAAACCCTTCTGTGATTCTATGATTCTATTATGCTGATGCTTAGGATAAAACATGATCTACATGCTGGCCATTTGCAATACACGAGTGGCTCCTGGTGCCACGTATTAACTTGCTACTTGAAAATTCTGGGAAACAGGCTTCATGCTAAGCTTTCAGAATAATAGGGCAGCATATAAGTTTGTAATGTGGAAGCTCTGTTAGACATTTCCTCTCTGAAGCAGCATGTTCCATGTCAAGCACACACCAAGTAAACAAACAAAGGATGAGTGTGACTCTGCATTACAACCATGCAGTCTTCCCACAAGTGAATTTCCCTATGCTATAGGACTGACCTGCGTGGAGAGGCACAGTGCAGTATAACAAATGTTCACTTTCTATTTACATGTTTAGGCTTTGCCTAATGATAATCTTGGTTATAAAAATTGTGGTTGCTTTCGTCACTCAGACATTTACGCTGCACTGTGGTTTTCATCCAGCTGAAGTTACAAATCACTGACCACAAGTTTGCTATTAGATCTTTGATTACATGGATGCTCGTCACTCCATAACAAACCCATTGCAGAATCAGCTTCCAGACAACACTGCCCACACACAGTCTGCCTGTAAAACCCTTACACAAGCATTTGATGCATGGAAAGATTAATACATAAAGTAAGAAATTGCTGGGCTATTGAAATGTGCCCTATGAAAACCATTTCCTTCTCTCCAAGGAACTATAAATCTGTAGAGAACATAGAAGTTATACCAAAAAAGGTTTAGCTCCTATGAAGACAAATATTCTAATAAGAGGTCACTGTCTGTATAATCACAATGGTCCAGCAGGAGATTTTCCTTTCTTTATGTGTTTCTGCTTTACTGTCCAAAAATTTTATTGAGGAATATTTTTTATATTTGGTTTTGTTTTGGGGAAATGGGGTTGCCATCACATTGCTCGGCAGCAGTGTGACAAGGCTCAAACATCTCAATGATGAAACACAAACTTCTGTTTACATGTTCCATAGCTGGGGCATTAGAGTTCTCCTAACATAGGCAGAGTTTGCATCATCTACCCAGACTAAGCACGCTTATTAAGACATTGAAAAACAGCCAAGATGGAATTTTCCTAGAGAGTTTGAAGACTTGGAGAGACTACTGCTTTTTCCATATTTGTGGTTTCAGCAATTGAGTGGCAATGAAAAGGTTTTGCAAGTCTTCTTTGAAATCTGAGACTCTGACCAAAATTTGCTCTTAACGTAGAACTTTTATTCAGGAAGTTTACTCTGGGTCTACATTGTCAGGGCTCGGCCTGGGTCATCAGCTCCCTGGAGACCAGATTCTGGGAATGGCAGTGGCTCCCCTGGGATGGCAGAGCCCATCCCACCACCCCAGACAGGAGCAGGGATTTGAATTGGAGTGGTTTTAAATGGCGGAATTGTGACTGTGATGGCTGATGGCTTCTACCTGCAGCAGGCAAGATTTTGAATCATTAGGTCAAGTAGTCCAAAAGACTGTTGTAACCAATCTCTGTTAAATGAACAGATATAATCATGGCAGTCCCAGCTTCTACTAAACTTTCCTCAGAAGGAGCAGTCTCTTTCTGATCATTGCAGTATGACTCAGTTTTCTGCACTTCATGTCCCATGGAATTGTTTTGAAGAGATCTTACTACCACTAAAACTAGAATTATGGAGCTTTTTCAATTTTGTTATTCTCATGATTCTCCTTTGACACATGCTGGTACTGTGAGAAATAAAAAGGGAGGGTTCGTTGTGGGAGGTGGGAAAGAAGGGGTTTGGTTAATTAAAAGGTTCTGTGTTAATTGGGGTTTTTCTGAGAAAATGGGACTGGCCCTTTAAGGGAGGTGGGGGGGATTTCTCCACATGCAGGTTAGACAGGCGAAAATTGGCGGGAAGTCTGTGAGGCTGCAGTCCCAGCAGGGGGGCTGCTGCCAGGGCTTGCGGCCGGTGTTAGGGCCTGAGAGGGCAACTGGATGAGCCAATCAGCGTTGATGGCGCAGCAAGAAATTGCCCAAAGAAGGCAGTGAAGAAGTGAGGATTTCGAACCAGCGTTCAAAGTGCCAAACATGGACTACGGAGGGCTGGACTCCTGGAGGGGGGAAAGGGGCGTGGCGTGAAGGGAATAAATTGGGGTGACCCCTCCCTTCTCCGTGTGCTCCTCGGTGATTTGGCTGTGGGGAGGCACCCTGTGTACACAGTATTGGCCATTAAAACCCTATTTTTGCTTTGCTCCTTCAACGCGTCTCTCTAAAAATTCTTCAAAACAAGATTTTTCTCACAGTACAGTATTTGAAATGACAACAGCTTTGTGATAAAAGAACTTAATATTAGCCCTAAAACTGTGTTTCATCAGGAGCATATCACACATCTCCTGAACAACACTGAAGCCACGGTGGGGAGACCTCTGAGCTGGAGGAAACTGTCATAGCTCCACTGACTGGCAATTAACTCAAACTGAAAACTTGATTCTCAAGGTTTAGAAAACATTGGAGGGGAAAGGTCCATCTGCTCTCTTTCACCCCAATGTCCTGCTCATGTCTGCTGGTACTGACTTAGAGTCTTTTATGAATATGCTGCCTGTGCATCTTGCTATTAAAAAAGGTGCCACAAGGGTCTCCAGCCTACTTGGAGACAGGTGTTACAAATAAGATGTCTTTGCTGGGTTTTCTTAACTTGGTTTTTAGCACTACAAAGGGAGCTCTCTGTGCTTACCAATCTGCCAACAGGAGAGAAATGATACTCTTATCTTGCTTACACAACTGGGAAGTGCTCCAAGCACCTAGAAGCAAGAGAACAGCCTGTTGTTACAGTAAGGAATGTGGTTTCTTCTTCCTAACCCCATGTTTCTCAATTGTGGGAGAAATAAGTGAAGAAAATTATTAGGATGGCTTTGCAATTATGCCAAGGTGCTGAGCAGCTGTAAGAAAACAAAACAGAAACTTTGCAGTCTGATAGGCTAATTTTGATACATACAGGAGTTTGTGTTTGGCTGTCCTGTTCTGACAGCATGAGGGAAAGATTTCATATATCCTAGTCCATGACCCATAAAATACAAAAAGATAACATTAGAAAGGGGTAACAGCATGCTATCAGAATTGAACTGGCTGTTAAATGTAATTTAGAAATAAGCATTGTACAATCTTTGTGATTAATAGAAATAATGGGAGAAGAGAGCCTAAAAAAGACTTCTCTGGGATCATTAGAAATTCAGCGCTAGTCCTTCTAGGTTCTGTGAATGACTTGAAACAGCCAAAAATGTATTTACCAGTATGTGTTTTCACTGCTATAAAGCCAATCAAATAAAATAAACTCAATTAGCAACATTATTCTGTTATTGCATTGTCATTGTCAGAGTTTTGCACTACCCAGTGGCTTCTCAGAAAAATTTCTCCCTTGAATCTTGGAATAAGACCTTCCTGTGCCACAGGGACTCAACTCTGCTCTTTGTTGAATCCAGCACTATCCTTCATCCTTAGTACAGAGACTGCACCACTGGATCCAAGCAATGGGATTAATTGCGCATGTTTCTGAAATCCCCTGCAATACAATCCCCTTTATTTCAGTGAGAGCATTTATGCAAGCATGTCTTGGTTTGAGGGGAAAAACCAAAATGTTTACCAAAAAGCAGAGGAGAGGATTCCTCCACAATAATCACGTCACTCTCTATTAAATTTAAGAAAGGAACTTTAATTAGAAAATGGATATAAGAAGGATAATTTTTCTTAAGTAATATATATATATATGTAGGTATAGATATAACTGTAAATAGACGAGAGCAAACTACTCCCTCAACACCACAAGTAAGAGAAAGACAAAAGAGAACAACCCCCAAAACAGTAGGTTCCTCCTGGAGCAGTTATATTTATGGACAGTGTCAGTGTCACACCTTGGCTAGCTGCAGGGTGAGTTCTCAGTCTTTTTCCAGCGAGACAGCACTCAGATGAATTCTCTTTCTCTCTCTGTGTCCTTTGTCCCAAATGAAGAACGAAAGCTGGGAGTGGAGAGCCGCAGCGTGTCCCGGAAAGCAGCTGTGACTCCTCTCTCCCGGGTCGCTGCTGCGGTGGGGTGGGCAGCCGTGACACTGCAGGCAACAGTGAGACCGGAGCAGCAACTGAGGCCCCAGTGCTGAACCAGGAGAACATCCGTGGCAAGAAAAAAAGGGAACCAGCTCGCTAAAAAGCAGCAGTAGCAATGAGCAGGAGAAACGACTTCTCTCCCACAGCAGCACACACAGAGCTGCCACGTTCAGCCCGAGCTAAATGGAATGTCCCCCAAACCAAAAGAGGCAGAGTAAACCCGTTTCTTGCCACACCTTCCCCCAGTCTGCCTCCCACCCAAATGATCAAGCAGTTAACTACTTCTTTTGTTAACTAATGGCATGGGTAGTTAGTGACAGGGAGGGAATTTACATTATCATTCCAAACTACAACAAAGCAGGGAGCTGAAAACCCCTGTTGGGGCAGACACCTTTCTCAACATACTCCTAAGTTGTTTACTCTGGGAACAGTCTATTTTTCTACTGAAATGACAACATACTTCCTAGAAAATAAAAAGATCTGATTGCCAAAAAACAGCAGTTAATGAGAAATTCATGGTGAGAAGAGCAAACATCAGGAGAAAACTCATCTAATTTGTCATTGTGGAAGGTCCATGTTTTAAAACCATAAAATGCAGTGCATTGTTTTGGGAAAACATAAGATCCATATTGCATTTGTGTCTGCCTGTCAGCATTGTTAGCCATTAGAAACTGATTTTATCATTATATTTTTTCTCACAGTAGTAGTTTCTGCCCCATGAGTACCTTACTGCTGCTTTTGAAAATATTTTTATGCTGTAGAACAAATCCAGCAGCACTAGGAAATTCTCACTCTTCCTGATTTTAAAGCACATGGTGTATCAGCTTCAGCAGATCATTTCAGAAGTGTGTTCCAGTTATTTAAATTTAGGTATAGGGTCAGGGACAGAAAAACTCAGATGAGGCTTGACCAATTGAGAAGGGAAAAACTTTAAACCTGTGATAATACTGGTCACTTCTACTTGCTGTTGGGCAGGTAACAGGTTCTTACTGTTATGTTCTTTCTAAACAATAATTCAAACACCATATGCAGTCATATACTTCTACTTTTTAGAAATGGATGCTGACAGGGTTTTTTTTGCATTGAGTATGCATTTAGTCAGTGAATTCGCCATGAATTCAAGTAAACTCTTGAGGAATAATATCTGAGTGATTGAAGGCAGCAGAATTGTGATTATTCTTTTTGGAAAGCAAAACCAAAATATCCCAGATCTTTAAGAAAACTACCCTATGTGTGGTAATTTAGTATAGGTGTGCACCACAATGTGATACTGGACAAAATTCAAATTCCTCAGTAGGAACACTGTCTTCAGCCCACACTAGAAAAATGTAGTATATGTGTTATAGCTCTCTCAAGGTGTGAGATAGCACATCAGCTTACACACACCTATTTCTTAAAACCCCCAACTTTTTAGAACATTATAAATACTGTTAATAAATGGAATATATGGAGATAATGTACTTAGACTTGGGCAGTTTGCCTGAGTGAACACTACTCTGTATTTTGGTCAAGAAATTGGAATTATTCAAAATCAACTTGTTATTCACTAAATGGATCTAAACTGGCTCATGTGATATTACCTCAAAATATAATTGTAAAGAAGGACAAGCTGAGGGGTTGCTGACTCTCTCTGAACACCTCTTTCTCATTGTTGTTGGTTTTGTGCTATTTAACATTTGAAGTGTGACCTGTAAGGCTCTATAAAACCAGTTTGCAATGAACATGAATGCAAGGACAGCAGCCAAGAGCAGAAAGGATGAAGTCCCTGATTCAGAGTGATCCAGGTAAATGTGAGGCAATCTGGCAAACCACTTTCTTTTTGATACAACACAGTGCAGCTGCACACCTGGGAGTGAGACTGGAGGTCAGGTCACACTCCAGTAGGAGACTGTGGCAGCGGCGGGTCACCTGAACGGACAATCACATGACTGATGTAGCCAATGCAATCTGTGACTGTATCATTAGGGGTAGAGATAATATCCATTTTAGTATCAACAATGTCTGCAAGACTGAGGTGCTTCTTCCTGATTAGAAATGAAAAATCCAAGCTTTACAGTCAGAGAGTCAAATCTTAGGTCATAGAATGGTTTGGGTTGGAAGGGATCTTAAAGATCATACAGTTCCAACTCCTTGCCATGGGCAGGGACACCTTCTATTGTATCAGGTTGCTCCAAGCCCCATCCAACCCGGCCATGAGCTCTTCCAGGGATGGGGCATCCACAGCTTCTCTGGGCAACCTGTGCCAGTGCCTTACCACACTCATGGTAAAGAGTTTCTTCCTAATATCCAACATAAACCTGCTCTCTTTCAGTTTGAAGCCATTTCCCCTTGTCCTGTCAAATACCTAGGATGGGGATTTTTTAGATTTGAAAAAGAGAAAGCAGTGGGTAACTTGAATACTCTCAAATCAGTTCCTGCAGGGGCAAGAAGAGGAGTCCAGGGCCATCAAGGCACTGTGGTGCCCTCCTACAGCCAGGTCCCATCCCACAGACCCCATTAGGGCAAGCCCAGCCCAGCTGGGACACTGCTGTCCCCAAGGGCAGAACTGACAAGTGCTGACAGTGCATGAATGTGGTTATTTTCCACTGCCAGGTATTTGCCATGGCTAGCAACATTCCCGACTTTCCTTCTAAAACCTCACAAAGACTCAGAGTGTTGCACACATAACTACATAAGGAACAAAACTGTGCTTTGGGTAGGCCATGGTCTGTCTGCAGTCCCATCTGATACTGACCTTGTACAGCAGCCTCTATGGCAGGTCTGTTTTTTCTCACTAAATAAAATATGGCTGCTGACATGGGTTTCCTTTTAAAGTGCAGCAGCAGTACCTGGGCACTTTCCAGTGTCATTGCCAACAGGCCCCTCAGGCACTGGCACAGCAATCTGTCTTCCATACAGCAACAGAAGGCACAAACTCTTGCTCCTGCTTTCCATCCCACTTCTGTAACCCAGGAGTAACACAGAACGTATTATACCACGTAATAATACCCGTGTCCAATGCCTACAATGTTTCAACAACAAATGTAAATAACTTTTCTACCTAAACACATGACAAGGAGATCTACTACTACTGACAACATATTTCTGTAAGTGAAAAATGAAACCTTAAAACTTGTTAGCAAAATACCCTCAGATAGGGCAGATTTTCTTGTCCTATTCCATAAGGGTCATTGTAACTCATCTTACTAGCGGCTGGCTCACTCTGTATCTGGCTTTGGTTGTTTACTGGATCCTTTTGTAGTCACTTTCCAGAGAATTCTGAAAATTAAGATGGAAAGACCCTTAGAAAACCACAAAGGTGAAATCAAAACACAGGGTATGTACATTTTCTGTGAGAACTGGTTAATACATTCTGTGGACAGGTTCCAGAAATTTGAATCTGATGTTTTAAGTTTCTTAATGGCTACACTAGAAGGACATCAAGAGTAGACACAAAGCTGGATGTCTGGTGTCAAATTGTGGCTACCTCAACAACACTGCAGTGACAGATACACAGTTGTGGAAGGAGACACTCCTCATCTCCCTCTCTTTCTCTTGCTTACCACAAAATGTTTCCATGGAGTAAGTAGTTGTAATATTAGGGTCCAGTACACCTAATCGAGCCCTGTGTGGAGAGGTCTGACAGCTCACATCTCCTAGAGAGATTTGTTTTCAGCCTTCCCTTTCCATTGACACAGCCGACGTAGGGCCCACTCAGAGAGCACGAGGCACCCTCTGGGGCCATCTGGATCACAGGGTCTGCTCTGAAGACAGGGAGCAGCATGCCAGACACATCATCCGTGGACAGGGAACTCCAGACCAGCATCCTCAAGAGTCTGGGAGCCTCTGTTCACTAGGGTCAGGTCCTTAAAAATCTTTTAAATGCAGTCCAGGCCCTGCTCAAAAGGCTTCTGGTCAAGGACCAGCAGCCACAGGGATCAGAAGGGCCATGTCTTCTGAAAAAATGTTCTTACCAATCTCCTGTTGGTTGTGCTCTGCCCAGTGTGGTGCTGTGGCTTGTCTGGTCTCTCTTACCTGAATGCCAGAAGGGATTGCTGCTCCTCAAGCCTGTTTCTTTTTAAGTCTACTTCACAACTTCAATCTAGACATAAAACTGGACCATATATTGAAGGGAAAGGTGAGGTTTGCTCACCTCAATTAGTTTCAAAAAAATAATGTTACAAGGACCAAGATGAAAGGCTTTTATCAGTAGCTATTTCTCCTGTATTTCCACTTCAAAAATAGCAGAGAGGATGGAAGTGTACAGGTGAAAAAACAAATAAGCTGGAAGCTCTACTGATATCAGGGGGAATATCAAAGAGTTAGAAAGGTGATATTTCCTATGTTTTTTACAGTTTATGTTTAGTTTATGTCTCCATGACGTAAAAAAGGCCATTAAGGAAGTTCAGCATGAGAGATTATCTTTCAGCATTTGAGTTGATTTAATTAACAGAAATTGAGAACATATATTGCCTTCTTTGGACAGCATACTCTGAAATATATAAAACCAGAAATAATGGGAGTGGGGGTGGGGGTGTTGTTGAGGAATGGTCTAATGGTTGTTTATTTCAAATTCTTAAGTGAAGCTCTGGAAGTCTAGAAATTTTAACAAAACTTTGCTGATCTACAGAACATGAGATGCTGAAATTAAAGTGGTATGTTAATAAAACCAAGAAAAAAATTACTTTTAAATGATTGTGTGGAAACCCTTATTATTTTCTCTAATAGCTCATATTCTTGTCTCTCGTGCAGTCATGGTTTCATTAGCTCTAAAAAAAAATCATCCAGTCCAGCAGGATCTGAATCTCTAATGATGGACAGGATGGAAGGAAAAACCTAAAGTGGCCTTAATATGTAAGACAGCCTAAATTTGGTCCAGCCTTGCAGAGCATCCCAAAAGTAAATAAAAAATTAAAAGAATTGCAGGAGGAGCTTGGCTCTGACTGAAAGCCAACATCCTTTTCTTCATCCAATAGCTCTTAAATAGGCAGCTTTATTTTTGTCCAAAGTATTGTATTATTAATGTAACATGTGCTTTTGGTGGTAATCTGCAAACAACACATTTACTTCTGTGGTGTCAGGTAAAGGAAATTTTCCAGGTCAGATATTTTCATGTTGGCTGACTACTATGCCATCAATTAATTAGAAATGTTCCCATATCACTTGTGACAAATTATTACTGATAATACAAAGAAGAGGAGTGTTGGTGGGGAGTTGCCATTTTGTCATCCATCATATTTCTGGCCTTCCTCCTGCTTGGTGTGCATCCTCTTGCAAGTGGCTGCTCTGTGTTGTTACTGATTTATTTCTTAAACAGTCTCAGGTCTTTGCTTGCAGTGGTGACCATTGTATTTCTATATTTTCTGCATTGTTTCAGAGGTCAGCAGACTGCAGATTTACATGCCTTGCTCTGTTACACAAAGCATGTATATTCACTAGGAAAAAAGTCAACAAAAAAGAAGAGACTGTCTTGTGACTCTCATGTAGATAAAAGGAGCTGAATTCTTCTACATTAATTACAGCAGTATTCAAGGATGTAGAGTCTCCATGGCAACCTTATTGTCATACGGCCTACAAAAAGCTCCAAGTATCCTATGAAACTACTGTTTACCTTTTTAAAATGCTGATGGACAGGGAAAATATATATAAAGATGTATTTCAGTGAACATCAATACATAGCTGGGTCCATAAAAAAACCAGAATAAACCTGAGGTCTTCATTGTCCATGTTTTTTTAACCAGTCTCTGCACATGTGAAACTTTTATTCATGACAGTGCTGTTTAGGACCTGCATGAGGACTCCAAGGTCAGCCACGTACTTGCATGAGGAGCTTCCTCATTAACTGTGTCTAGGATTGTCATTGAGAAGAGCTATTGGTGGGTCCTGTCATACACTGTAGCAGGGAGCACATCTGCTGGGATAGGAACCTAGCAGAAATGAGTCAGAGCAGAAAACAAAATATACCCACTTTTCTTCCCCAACAGTGTTTAGCAACAGCATTTTTGTTCTTTCTTCTTTTCATACTGGCAATTGAAAACCTGTAGGCTTGACACCAGTATAGGGCAAGCAGACAGAAGCTGCACTAAACCCCAAATTCATAAATGCACAGAAAAAACATGACATTGGAGAAGATCACATTTTTTTGTGGAGACAAGACATGCCTCACAAATCTGCATGAGCCCTCTGAAGTGGATTGAGTGGAAGGAA
This sequence comes from Sakesphorus luctuosus, assembly GCA_013396695.1. Lineage (NCBI taxonomy): Eukaryota > Metazoa > Chordata > Aves > Passeriformes > Thamnophilidae > Sakesphorus > Sakesphorus luctuosus. Next base: position 52,659 of record VWZD01006880.1, read on the forward strand.
CACATAGATAGTAATCAAAGGCTCATGGTCTACTTCATCTCCAGAAGGCTTTCAGCAAGATTTTCTCCTTCTCCCCATGCAGAAAGATCTTCAAGAGACTAACTTGCTAAAGACTGAAAGGATAAAGTCCTCTCATGGATTAATTCTTTACTAAAAGGCAGGAAAGAAAACGCAGGAACAAATGACATTTTTGCAAAAAGGGAGAAATCATTGCAGGAATTGGTGCCAAGATGTCTGCTGTCTAACCTATTCCTAAATTATCTAAAAATGAGTAGAGAGTTTATTGTTAATTTGCAGATGATACTGTTTCAGGACAATAATCAAAAAAAAAAAGAAAAAAGTGAACTGCAACAGGCTGCAGAATGTTCTTAGAGGAATGATGGGTGAATAAAATGGCATATGAAATTCACTGCTTTTGAGGTGATTGCCAGGAGGACAAACAACCCTTGCTTTGCAGATAGAATGACGGGCTCTGAACTAGCAATTACCATTCAGAAAAGAGATCTTGGAATTATAATAAATAGTTCTGCGAAATGTCAGCTTGAAGCTTGGCAGTGGTCAAAAAAGCAAATAGAAAGGGAACAAAAGCACAACCATCACTAGAATGATGTATAGATGGAGATGGTTACTGCATCCTCAGTAGGATGCGTAACTTTCACTCCCTCACCTCAAGAGAATATGAAACTACTAGAAAAGGTGCAGCAAAAGGTAACACAGGTGGTTAAGACGGGGGGCTTCCATACACAAAGAGATTAAGCTGAGTAGAAGCCTTCACCCTATAAGATAAATGAACTTTATGATACATATAAAGCCATGATAATGCAGAGGTAAATAAACGATGATTATTCATCGCTTTGCAGCACAAGGACAAAGGAGCAGCAAATGAATCATAAAAGCATCAGGCTCAGAGCAAACAAAAGCAATCACATTCATGTGCAATTCCTAGCTCAGATGTGGAATCCCTTACTGTTGGAGGCTGTGAGTGCCATAAATCTTCTCAGGGGTTCAAAATTAATTCAGACATGTTCATTCAAAAAAGTTCTTTCAAGAGTTATCAACAAAACAAGTCTGAGACTCAGAGTGAAGAAGCATTTGCAGTGTGGTTTTGTCTCTTCCTTAGGCCATGCATCCCATGCATCTCTTCTTAGTCACCAACAGAGACATGGTACTAAAGCAGACGTGCCCCCCAGTTCTTATGTTGAACCATTAGAATTGGACTAATACACACATTTAGCAAGTTTTCCTCTGGAAAAAAAAGGATCTATCCTTCCTACACAGACACTTAGCTTATCTCTCTCAGTTCTGTATATGTTTGCTTTTAACAGATAGCAGACTTCCCTAAAGAGTCTTGATCCTTGAACTGCAAATGTAGCCTATTCCCTTCCTGACTATTGAACAATATTCCTGAGCTCCTGGTGCAATTCTTGATCAAAACAAAGGGAAGAACTCCTCTCAGCTGCAAATTCTCAACAGGTCAGATGTGAGTGGAAAAGCCAATCAATCCTCCATTCATTGCCTCTAACCAGCTACTGTCAGTGTTGTACATACCATTCCATACCAAACTCTTGGGGAAAAATAGTCAAAAGCCAGCTGCAAATATACTCCTTATATTGTTCAAATGTATTTTAGTCATGAAATAATCTAGACTTGGACCAGAAGGGAGATTAAAAAAATCTTTAGAAAAAATAATGTATGCTGTCCTGATGATGACAGAGGGACATTTTCATCATTCTGAACTTCTGTGTGGGAACTCACACTCTTGGCCATGCAGTACTGTAGTTTTTCACCAGAAAAAATAACATATGCCCAAGGGTGAGCACAGGGAGGGTGGCAAGCTGCATTCTGCAGTTATGGATTATTAAAAGGATTGTTTCTTTCTCTCTAACTTCCCATCCAGTATCTGTATGAAGCCACGGTATGGACCCAGCATGAGTTCAAAGAACTAATTTCTTATTTATCATCTTTATAGCCAATTTGAAGAGTGTGGACAGGGTGGGGGGACTATAAAAGGGATGAAAAGCTGACAAGAACATTGGGCTTAAATAATATAACTCAGTGGTTCAAAATCCTGCTTTGTCAGCCTTTCTGGACTGAGTACTGAGCCCAACTGTTCTACATCTCCAACTGTGACCTGGGCAATGTGACAGGATTCAGCTTTGCAGATAACACCAAACCAAGGGTAAGCAGTTGGCAAGGCAGAGGCGAGTCCTGCATGAGAGAGCTCAGCAGCTGGAGAAACAAGCTGAAATGACCCTCCTGAAGTTCAGCAGAGACAAAGTCAGTCTTTCACCTGGGACTGAAGTAGCACAGGCTGAGAACTGACTAGTCAGAAGGCAGCTTTGCAGAGAAGGAGCTGGTAGCTGACAGGTCAAATGTGAGTAGCAGTGCACCCTTGCAGCCATGGTGCTCGGTCCCAAAGCTTGCAACCAGCAGTTTGAGGGAAGTGATGCTTCTCCTAGATGCACCTCTTTTAAGACCCCAGGTAGAGGACTGGCAAGAGGAACACCAACACACTGGAGCAAGTCTGGGGACACATTGTGAGGACACCAAGGGGCTGGTGGACAAGATGTGCAAGGAGAAGCTGAAAGAACTCTGCTCTTTCAGACTGGAGAAGAGAGGGCTTCAGGGCAGCTAGGACAATAAGTGCCTTCTTCAGCTATCTTCTCAGATTGCTAGAAGAGACAGACAGAATGGTCAGAGGTGCACAGCAAAAGGACAGGAGGCAATGTTCACAAGTCACAGCAAGGGAAATTCCAACTGTAAGGTCAAAATATCACAATTTCAGTGTTTACACAGTGGCTCAGATTGCCCAGTGAATCTGCTGAACCTCCATGCTTGGAAATACTCAAAACATGACTGGACAAAGACCATCCAACCTCATAGGGGGAAGGGAAGGCCTCAGGGTGAGCCAACTGAGGCCTTCCAGTACGTGAAGGGAGCCTGCAAGAAAGATGGAGAGAGACTATTTACGAGGGCCTGGAGTGACAGGACAAGGGAGAATGGCTTCAAACTGGCAGAGAGTAGGTTTAGATTGGACATTAGGAAGAAATTCTTCCCTGTGAGGGTGGTGAGGCACTGGAAAATGTTGCTCAGAGAAGCTGTGGATGCCCCATCCCTGACAGTATTCAAGGCGAGGGAAATTACTATATGGCTGATGGCATTTTAAAGAGTTAAAGGGAGTTTCCTCCTCACCCATGGATATTTATAGCTGGAACAACAGCTGGGGAGACACTGCAAAAGTGTTCCTTGTCTGCTTTATTTTCTGTGAAATCATTTTCATGTAGTTATTTTGGTAGGTAAAAATACCCTATTTTACCCTTTTCTTGGTTTTGGATTTCTTTTACTTAATATTCTTTCATGTTTGGGTAGAAACCAACAATTGTTACCTTTTACTCAGGAGATCAGGAAGATTCGGTCTTGGTTAAATACATATTTATTGAAATTTAATAGAGCAGAATCACTCCCACCAGAGCTATTAGTCTATCAGCTAAGTATGTAATTAAACTTTTTTAAAGCATCTTATGTACTCAGCAGACCAGAATGACAGTACAGAAATTACTCTAGTCTGTCTGGTAAATAGGCAATTATACCTTTTATTCAAATTTTTATTTACCATTTAAGAGAGTCATTCAAGCTCATTAAATTTTCTACAGACTGTATTCTTGTCCATCTCTGTATTGTTTCATTTATTCAACTGAACTGAATATATAGTTTGAGTTGTTAGTGGGGTGTGCATGAAGAAATATATATTTTCAACCATGTCATGAAAGTTTTAGTTGTATAAAAACATTGCATTCAGGGTACATCAGTTACCTTCTGCCTGTTGCTGTCTCTCTGCTCCAAGCTTCCCAAATCCCTACCATGAAGCTTACATCAGCATTTTGACAGTTAATAAAGATCTGCCACAAAAATAATTTGCCTTAACATAGGAATGATACATAAATAAATAGTATTTCCATCCTGAGTAATAACACGATAAATATGCAATACAGCTCATAGTAGTTGGATGTGGAAGCCTTACACTATAAGAAAACAAATCCCAGCTTTTCCATTTGTTTTTAGGACCATTTTATGGAATCTTTTATGAATGAAACTCCTCCTTATTTAGCAAATACTTGCACACATTTTCTGACTTTGAAGTGAACCAACAACTGCCAAAGGTTGCCCAGAGAAGCTGTGGATGCCCCAAGTGTCCAAGTGTCCAAGGCCAGATTGGATGGGGCTTGGAGCAACCTGGTCTAGTGGAAGGTGTCCCTGCCCATAGCAGGGGATTGGGATGAGATGAGCTTCAAGATCCATTCCAATCCAAACCATTCTGGATTCAGTAATTAAGGATGCATTTAAGAGCCCTGCTTAAGCATGTTCTCAGTCTAAATCAATTTTGGAAACATCAACACTGAAGAGTGATCTCTTTTAAATATTTTCTAGAGACTTCTAAAGTGTTTTTATTACGTTTTTATGTGCTATGTATGCAATTTTAAAATGCCTTAAAATGCAACTTGATAGTGTAATTTTCTATGAAATCTGAAGGACCACCTGGTAAATGGATTGGTCCAGGAGCAGTGATCTGCAAAAGTAAACAATCTGGTAAAAGTTCCAACTTTTAGGTGTTGATCCAGCAATGCTTCCATGCACAAGCTTAACTTTATCAAATAGGTACTCCCATAGTAGAGGATGCAGTGAGACCATTCACAGAAATATAAAAAATGAGGGTTTTTCATATTTTTAGTTCTGTACAGAAGAAGAGTAAGTACAAATTGACAAATGCCCACATCCATCATATCCCAGATGCCTGTAAATACCTTACAACAATTAGTCAAGTATTTCACTGTCAGAAATAAAAAAGGCAGCTATTTTTGACCAACAAGTAAAATATCATTTTAATATTGCCCTCTCTCAGCATAAACAACTGCATTTTTTACAGGGATTTTTAAAAGGTTTTTGTGAAGCACAGAATTTAGGCAAGAAGCATTTTGAAACTTAGGAAGATGATGGTGGTGGGCTTTATAGTACAATTTGAAAAGACCTAGCAGGAAACCCTGAGCTCAAATAATGGCAATAAAAAAGCAGCTCTTGTAGGAAACAGAGGCAAGACTACTAAAATCTGTAAAATGACCTCTGTTCTGGAAAATGTGGATGATGCTGATTCTCTTTCTTCCTCCAAATAACAAATAACCTTGGATATATTCAGCTATGTTCCAGCCTTCAAATGTGGATGCTAACATGAACTATGCATTCACTCTTTTATACTGATATAATAATGGAGAAAAAAAAAAAGACTTTTTTCTTTTTAATTCTTTGTTGGCAAGTGACTAAGATTTTTCTTCTGTGAATTTTAGTTATGATATTTCTTACTATAGCACAATTTTATCAGCGATCTTTGTGTTAAAAAAAAAATCTTTCTTTTACTATCATGCTGACAAAGCCAAAAGTGTTTTACATTTAAATTCATTACTTATTGATTTATTCCACTTAGACTTCTACAAATTCTATATCCAGTAGAATTTGAACCATAATATAACCATAGATGATACAAATTCCCTGCTTTTGCAGATTCTGTTGATGGTATTCGAGGCAGTTCACAAAACAATAGTGAACTAAGCCCTCTGTGCTTGGACTGTTATTGTCCAGTCTAATTTATGGTTTGATAAACAAGGAATACAAAGGTTAGGGAGCTCACAAAGGAAATCCTTGCCTCTTCTGAGAATAACACCCCTTTTTTTTCTTTCAGCCTTCTGTTCTGGTTACTCTTTCTGTTTCTCACTGTGGCTCCCAAAAAGTAATTGGGATTTGATATTTGATTCTGTGGTTCAATACCTTCCCAGTTCATGAGTTTCAGTTTGTTTTCCTGAAATTTTCACCTTCTACAAGTTTTGTGCATAAACATCACGAGCCAGATCCTTATTTGCTGCAGACTGGAGTAACTGCTCTGATTCCAGTGGCTCTATGGCAGTAGTGAATTCCAAAAATAAATGGCAAGTTTCAAATATCTTCCATTAATTAGTGGGTTTTTTGTTAACCTGAATGTTAAAGCAGGATTTATCTAACCCTCAATAACACTGATTTTCTTATGGGTATTTTTTTTTAATACCAGGTGCTATCATGCCCTGTAAGGATATCTCTGTCAGACGACAGTTAGAATATCACTGTTTCCTGAAGAGGTCACTCCTTGACTGCTTGTCATACAAAGTGCAACAGCTATTACTGACCAATAGTATTGCCTTTAGGAAGGAACAACACTATTTCTTTTGTGAGTTATGGTTATGAACCATATCTATTATATGTGCCAAAGTACTTTGTAATGTTTCAGTAAAAGTATTACAACATCCAACTGGTGTAATGCCATGGCTATAATTAAGTAGTCAACTCTTATATAGACAGAAGTATTTTCTGTTCTGAATAGAGAAAATAACATTGTGTGATAATCATCTGTAAATCCAAATTTGACAATCACTTTATTGTAACTAATGACATGTAAACTTATTCATAGGCTCTGAAACACATTTGAGATTACTTTCATTCATTGTCACCATTTTTGTTAATCAGTGTTGCATTACTAGCTGACTGTACAACCAAATTTAAGAGACCTTTGGAGAAGATTTTCAGGAGAAAAATTGATTAAAAATGACCTTTCATAACTTCAGTTTTCCAGCTGATTTCCTTGAAGTGACCCTCATTGGTCATCAACCAGTTCCAATAATTATCTCTGAAAACTGTAAACAGGTGAATGGAATTTTAAACTTGTGCTTTATAGCAGGAATGTCTCACAAAAAGAGAAATAACAAATACAGTGTGAAGGTAGGCATCTTAGACAGGGACTCCTGATAAAAAAAAAGGAAAAGGGATTACATGTGTTGTGCCTTGTGTAGGCATCTGGCCCAATTTTTGCTTTCAAAAAATCACCTAACTAGGAAAGTTGAAAAGAAAAGGAAGCAAGGGTTAACTCAGAGCAGTTTCACAGTCCTCCTCACCAGGCAATCCTGCCAATTCCCAAGCCAGAACAAGACATCAGGAGCAGAATAGGAGCATAGGTGCGTAACAAGGTGGCTCTGTGTGGAGGAAGTTGTGGTTTAACATGTTTGCAGGACTAAGCTCAGTTACGGTTGTCCATATTGACATAATGTCATTGGTTTTCATGGAATTGCCCTGAGCTGGTGGGAGAGTCCAGGCAGCTCTCCTGTAAGTGAATTACATGATTCCATTGGTTTATTCTTGGTAAAATCCCGTAACTATCAAATTTGGCACATGGACAAGCTCAGTGCTGAAGAGTTGTAGAGAGACAGTTTTCCAACAGAACAGATTTTTAGCCACTCAGCATCAATACATGGATAGAGGATTTCCCTATGTCCCTTTCTCCTCCATCTCCCACCTTCCTGGGACCATAAATAAGTCTGTACAGAGTGTTGCTTTGATGACTTAGTGACAACAAAGTCCTGTATTCCAACAGTTTTCACATGCTGTCCCATTCTGGTGTGTAAATAGAAGCTTCAGAAAGAATGTCCCTGCAGGTGAGGGCTGAAGTACTCAATAAAATGTCAACCCTACTGTATCCAGTGCGCTTGGATTAATACAGGAGGGAAGAGCTTGCTTTTTCCCCACCCTTTATAAAAATAGTTACTAATTGCATATTGGGTAATCATTGTGTGATCCACTATAGCAGGATATTTCTGGAGAGATGTAATTAAATCCAAATGTACATGAAGATACCTTCTCTTCCGATCAAGTTGGTAATCTCTTGGCTTAACTCCTACAATCCAATTTACCAAGTCTTTCATCACTCTGAAAAGAATTCTTTCAGTTCCAAAATGGAATCTATATGGCTTGATTATAATGGCCCCTCCCTTATGATTATAGGCCTGTGCTGTTCCAGTCCTTTGCTTTTCAGTTCCACATCTTGTGTTGCCACATGACGAACTCTGCAGAATATAATTAACAGCTGTTGTGCTGCTGGCAAGGGTGACATTGCAAAGTACCTCTTTATTTAAAAGAAAAACTTTAAAAAATGTTAAGAGATTGAAAACCTCTTACCTCCAAAGTTAAGGCATACCACAAAAATGGTATTTCAAGCAATGGGCCATTGCTTGAAAAGAGATCACTTGGACTGTTATAGTAGCTGTTTTCCTCTTCAAAAAATATTACTTAACAGAAGCTTCTGAGCCTTGATCTCTGTAGGAGAGAACAGGACCTCCAAAAACCCAAGTGTATGGAAAGAATAGAGGGTACACTTGTCACTTGTTAGACATGTTGTTATTAATGGTATTTTTATCCGTATTAATGGCTCCTTTATTCAAGTAAGTTCTTCTTAAGGCAAAAGTTACTGTGAGATGTCTGTGGGGCATTTCTCAGAAGGATAAACTTTAATCTTCCATTTATTAGTTCTTGGCACTTACTTCTGAATCCCTGTGCTTTTCTGTCTCTAGCCCCAAGATTTGAAGACTGTCAACTATGAGATACCTCAGGGTTTGCCTCACAGAAGAGCCAGAACACAGTGCCACCACAGAAGAGCATAGGAAGAGTCCTTGACAATGGCAGTTTCCCACTCTGAATCCAGTGGCTCCTATGGACACCGTCTCTTAGCCTTAGCCAGAAGCACAGGATGTCCACTAGGAGTCTTGTGATGCTTTTGCAACAAAAGGCCAGACTGCCAAGAACCAGGACAAACAGCTCTGGTGTTTCCTGCTGTCTCCTATCGAAGAGACTTACCCCTACTCACTCTTCTGAAATAATCCTGCTGTAATGTCTTTTGAGGCTTGGAAGTGAGGGGTAAGGCTTGGAGTCACCCACTGTCCAGCCAAAAGAGCAATAACCATGCTAAGAGGATACCACTAGTCCATGTCCTTGTCCTCCTTCTGCAACATCCAACCACTCTCCGGATATAACTCGGGTGATATGTATGAATTCTGCCTTGCACTTCAGTTTTCTTCCTCCAGCTTCACTAAACTTCCATGTGGCTGGATATTTTTGTATGTTTTTTGTCAGAATTCAGGCCCATTGCCTATTTATACATGTGTGTGTTTGTGTGTCCGTGTGTGCATAAAACTAGCGAGGACCTCAGCACATGAAGGACATGGACCTGCTGGAGTGAGTCCAGAGAAGGTCACCAAGATGACTGGAGGGATGGAGCACTTCTGCCGTGAGGAAAGGCTGAGAGTGATGCCAAAGAGGTTTCTGATTTTTGATTTTCCACATTTTTTAGATTTTAGAAACACAGTAGATATAGCACTGTAGATTGTAGTGGGTTAGTATTTAGCAGCTTATAGTATAAGGTCCTTCTACCTCTACCCCTGCTCCAGAACAGGCCGCTAAGATCTGCCAGCTATTTAGTCTCATTCTCAAGGTACCAGATTAGAAGCTATCAGAGAGAACATAAACACAGAGCAGANAGAGAACTGAGATTGTTCAGATTGAAAAAGAGAAGGCTCTGGGGTGACCCAATTGAGGCCTTCCAGTACCTGAAGGGAGCCTACAGGAAAGATGGAGAGAGACTATTCACAAGGGCATGTAGTGGCAGGACAAGGCAGAATGGTTTCCAACTGGCAGAGAGTAGGTCCAGATTGGATATTAGGGAGACATTCTTCCCTGTGAGGGTGGTGAGGCACTGGCACAGGTTGCCCAGAGAAGCTGTGGATGCCCCATCCCTGGAAGTGTTCAAGGCCAGGTTGAATGGGGCTTTGAACAGTCTGGTCTAGTGGAAGGTGTCCCTGCCATGGCAGGGGGTTTCAGATGAGATGATCTGTGAGGTCCCTTCCAACTCAAACCATTCTATCATTCTATGATATAGATGCATATATATGATACATATGCACATATGTGTGTATTTAGCATATTACTAGGAAGAAGAGCAATATGTTTGTATCTTTTATAGATACACAGAGTGTGGTGGCAAGGTATCGCCAGTATTGTCTTTCCTTTCTCACCAGAACTTGAGGATGAAACCAGTCTAGCTAATATTTCTAGTGCTGTATTCAGGATGTCACTCAGGACTATACTTAAATGAGGAGCTCAGCATCATTTAGACTCACGACTTGATTCTGTCACTGTTTTTTCATAGTGGATTAGAAAAGTTCTGTAATGTAGTTTTTCTACCTTATTTCCTTGCAGACCAGGGAGGAGAACACTGCTGTAAGAACAGTGAAAATACTTTTATTCTAACGTCCTCTGCTTCAAGGGGCTGATACCATTTGCTTGCATAGAGCATTGAAAACAGGATACACAAATTGTTCAGCTGAGCTTTTTTGGAAGCTGAAAAACATCTAGCAAGTGTGAAGATGTGTTTTGTCCCTGCATTTTATTAATACAAATCACTTGCTTCTATTGCCAGTTCTAGGGAATTAGCAAGCTGCCAAGGTGCTAATGAACATACAGTCTGAATAGTATTTCCAGTGCTACTGGCCAGGCTCATGAAGAACATTACTGAATATAGATGGTGCTGTCTTGCCCCTTCTCTCTGCCTCCATCTTGAATGAGCTGTACTGTGATCCAAAGCATTTGTCATCTTGCTTGAACCAGAAAAAATAGAACATTTTGTTTTGTTTTTCAATGAAAGCACTGTGCCACTTCTGAAAGCATTCTTATGTAAGAAAGAGAAATAGTCAAAGGTTTTCTTCCACATCCTGAAGTTGCTCAAGGAAGAGCAATTGCATTTTGACTAGGGCAATTCTAACACTGAAGCTAATAAAAGCGGCCATCTTGAAACACGTGGCTTTGGGACTTTTCATAATTGTAGAATTGTGATTATGGTAGTTTGGTTTCTTTCTCTTCCCCATCTCACCAACTCCTCACCTACCACTGCGGTCCCTCATTTCAATTTATGTAAGAACTCGAGGTGTAGACATACAGGCAAAAAGGATTTTGAAAGGCAAGGCACTGACTCCAGCTAACAGGGACTGGGTGTGAGTTTAATAAACTAAGGTTGTTATCAAATACCACTCTCCAATTTCAATCCATGGAAACAGGATACTGAAGGAAATGACCAAGGCTTATTAGCATAGGGTATCTGTTGGGCTAGTGCTGTTCCACCACTGTTTCTGTGAACAGTGTCTTGGACTGCCATATTTATGGATAAGATATTCCTTTAAGCTTCAAAATGAAAAGTTAAGCTTTCTCCAATGCAAGGGTTTCTGTCAAGTCATGCAATGTTATCATTGGGAGACACATATATTTTGCTATAAACATGAGGATTAAAAGAATTTTATACAAATGCTGGCCTTTTAAAAATAGCAAATAGGTATCTTTGCCCAAGCAAATATGTTAAGAATATAGCACTACAAATGACTGCTTGTTGCAATCCTTATAACTATTGACCAGGGACTAAAGGATCAGCAGAACAACTATTTTCTCCCTCCTAAGTACAGAATTCTCACCTACACGCTCCTCTTCATTTGGCATCAGTCTTAGGGGATTGCTTTGGCATCAGTCTTAGAGGATTGCTGCTACTTGCTTTTTCATCTTTATTCAAGCAAATAATTGTATTAATTTGTGATCTAATTTACCACCAAAGGTAAATGAATAATCTTTAGTCTGAAGTTTGTTTCTCTGAAACATTTTCCAACACATATCTTCTTGGCAAAGATGAAAAGTAAATTCAGCGATGTTTTTCCCTAAGTTCTCTCAAGGTCACAAATACCAGCCAAGCATCAGTAACTACAACACACACTGATACGGGAACTTGAGGCTACACACTCTATGTCAGGATGCTGCAGGAAAAGGTGACATTTGGCTGTTTGCACTGTACATTCCTTTGGAAAAATAATTTCAGTAGGTTCATTACATTCTGCTCTTATCATAGAAGCTAAATAACAGAGGGCAAACTGAGATAACACACAACATGTTGGGAAAGCACAGGTAGAGCAGACTTTGCAAGAGAAAATGTACCATGCCAGGGTTGTTTGGACTGTAACATATCCTTCACTAGCAACTGCTGCTCCAATGGAGGCCCTTTTTTAACCTATCCTCAACATAAGCTTTTAAAATCCCACTCATCATTGAATAGTGGAGGCACCATGACTGTGCTTTGAATAATTCTGTTTTAAACTAAACAAGCATTCTGTTTGGAGCAGAAACTTGAAGTTCACTGAGTTCATTGATTCTTAAGTGAGTATATTCATCTGCTTCTCATAAATAGTTCCTTAATGTTAGCCTGTGCTGTGCCTTCAGAGGTCTTACTTTGTCTGAATTGAATCTGACAAAGGCCAACACTTCCTATAAAGTTTACAGCAAAGTCATATATACTTGTAAACAAACCAACTTGATTAAAGAGAAGATAATATGTAGTAGTTTCTAAATGTTTTCTACCAGTATTGTATATAATTTCAAAATTCCAGGAAATTCTTTGATGTGGCATCCCTGAATGAACGTCAGAGAGTGCTTTAAGTCATATTAATCATTCCCTGAATTCTGGGCTGCTGGAATTTTGCTAATGCATGAAATTAAGTATTAGAATATTGCTAAATCTTGGCTCCTGGTAATAGCCTTTGACAAACTGTGGGGATTTATTGCTTTCTGGGGTACATCACTTTTCCTGGCTTGGAGGTCACAGAATCACAAAATCATTTCGAGTCCAACCTTTGATTGATCACCATGTTGTCAACTAGACCAGAGCACTGAGTGCCACAGCCAGTTGTTCCTTTAATACCTCCAGGGATGGTGACTCAACCACCTCCCTGGGAAGCCCGTTCCAATACTTGACAACACTTTCCATGAAGAATTTCTTCCTCATGTCCAACCTGAACGTCTCCTGGTGCAGCTTGAGGCTGTGGCCTCTCCTCCTGTCACTGGCTGAATGGAAGACTGACCCCTAACTGGCTACAATTTCCTGTCAGGGAGTTGAAGAGAGTGATAAGATACTTTGGTACAGAGCTCTCCATACGGATTCAATTCTTACCAGCAAAACTGAAGGCTTAGCTGTTCATTTAAAATGTTCTGTAGAAGGAATGTGAAAAATAACAGACACCAAGACATTGATGAGATATTTTAGCTTGGTAATCTCCGGCTTGTTTCTCATTCCCTTACATACCTTCCTCACTGACTGTCACCATAAAAAAAGATGCTGTTCACAAAACTTACCATTGTGCCCTAAAACCATGTGCAGGATGAAATTTTCAAAATGAATCTTCTGAAATTTAAAAGGAAAAAAAAAAGAGGAGTTCTTATACTTCTGATTTTGATACGTACATCCTCAAAAACTATATAAGCATTTAAGAAAGACCACTTAATTACTCAGACTCTGAATCTTCACACCAAATGATGAAAAAAATTGATTGATTGTGAGGGAGAAGGTCTGGAAGTAAAAAATCGTCAGTGCTAATGCCAAGACTTCTGTGGTTAGTGAATTTTCTCCAGATTGTTGTTACTGTTTGCTAAGCTTCAGCAAGGACTACAGATTAGTTTATTAAACAAATATTTCTTTTGGAAACCAATAAAACATACAAGTCCCTGTGTTTTGAAAGAATTTTTATCAAGCATTTTTGAGACACTCCTTGTTCTTAATAGAAATAATGCAAAACATGTTCCACCATTTCCCTTCCTGTAGGCAAATGCATGCATTCTATATATGTAGAATTAGAATAATTTTGTAGAATATAACCACTATTCTGCAGAGATTCTATCTACCTAAACACATTAGATATAACTGAGGGGGCCAGAAGAGTTTGTTTGCTTCATAGGAATTATGGCAATGCTGTGTGATGCTTTCTGCCAGCTTTACACAGCAACAGGCAGGACTACTGAGTATATTCCTCATGTGACAGAGACCTGCAGTCTGTGCAGAGAGGAACAAGACTGTCTCATACACTTCTAGTTCTGCCATAAATTCTTCAGTGCCAAAGATACTGTCAGAAATCAGAAACCCTGAAGGAGATAACATAATTCCTTGTGTGGAGATAAGTACCAATATAATCACAAAACATTTTGGGGGGAAAAAAAAAGTAAGCATGGTTGGTGGGTTTTTTGCTGTTGTAGTCAATAATAGTGTATGTGTAACCATGCCAATCTACAACAGACTTAATATTAACGGAGTAGTCAGGAAGGATAGAGTCTGGTATTAAAAATCCATTTAAATATTGTATTGGTATTCAGGCCATCCTCAGAAAAAGATTTAGCAGAAAGAGCATCCCAAAGCAACAATGAAACTGATTAGAAGTGTGAAAAAATTTCCCTTTAAAGTAGGAGAAAAGATTAAATCTTTTTGACTAGTAGTGGGATAAGTAAAGTAAAGGAAGGCAGAAGGAAATCAGAAATTAAAAACTTGCTGCAGCTAAAGTAGTCATTGGAAAGCCTTTCATTAATTTCAGCAGAAGTTGGAGTATGCTATCTGTCAGCTAGTTCTGCTTGTTCTTTCATGGTGTAGGAAAAGAAATGCACGGTGAAATAATATGTGCCATCAGAAGCACAGTGTATCTGTTGTACTCCCAACCACTAGACACTGACACAAGGAACCTACGGGAAAGGAAGGGTGAGCTTTACACTTCTCACAGGTACAAGAGCACATACAGGCACTGGTCCTGACTGTTGCTCAAAGGTGCCTAGTGCTCAGATGAGACTACCCCCCACGGCATTACAGGACAACATGGGACAGAGATGAACCACCAGCTTTCTGGACGCCCCTCTTTCCAGAACCAGAGCTTTATCTGGCTCAGCAGCTCACCTGCTGCTGCAGAGTGTCTAGGCTGTTTTGGAGATACTCTAAAGTTGGTCAGCTTGATACACACACTGGAAAACATGTAGAAGACTTACAATTCCTTGTGTTGTACCAGTTAGCTCAAGTTCAACACATCTTTAGCATGTATATAAGATATCCTGTTAATTGTTTTCAAGTGATTTCTCTAGAGGTAGTCTAGAGGTAAAGAGGTTTAAATGCTTGTCCTAAGCATGTGCCTTTTCCTCTTTTAAGTTTCCTCTAGTGCTCTATGTGTGATAATTACTGTTTCTAAACTGCTAATTAAGCTTCTGGAGACAGAGATGCATGATTATAGTGAGTTTCAAAACAGTAGTGCACTGGGAGCAGGATTTTCTCCTTGAACTGTGCCTGAAGATTAGCACTTGAGGGCTTGTACCCTTAACACAATGTTACCAAACCTGTATGCTTATGAAAACCATCTTTCAAAATACATTTCTGATAAGAGATGATTTGGCCATCATGTGGTGCTGATATAGAGTTGTATAAAGAGTCTCACTGTGGCTAGGACCTCAGCTGTAATCTTTTATTGTTCTTTGCTGTGAATTAGTCTTCCTTTAAAACCTCCTTCTGAGGACCTCAGCACAGCAGAACCAGATGACACTACCCTAACATTGTTCTCTGTCTTTTCAGCTTTCTACAAATGTGTTCCATGATGCTGGGAGCAGTGGAAAAAGGACAGAGTAGGTGACAAATTGAGCACATGTTCTTCCAGCAGATTTCTTCATTTTGGGATTTAAGGCTAATATCACAATGCCAGAGAATGAATTTTGTAACTTCCCATGCACACACACCTTCCTCTCTTCTAAGAAAAATCCACAGGAGGAAGAAGGTAAACCCTTGGATTAAAAGTTTCTCATGGATTATTTTCAACATTAGTATGAAGATGTATTTCCCTTTATTAGCTGGACTTTTCAACGGTGTGTCCCACTGACAGTACTGGGCAAATAATAATTAGGGTTGTTAAGTGTTAGAGAGGTTCAAAGGAATTATCCCCTGCAGACATAGGTCCATAAGGTTGCTAAGGGCAAATCTTTATGCAATTCAAGCACACTGGTTTACAATTACGGTGCAATTTTACCCAACATTTTTGGGAAATACTGAAATGTGACTTGCAAAGACAGCTGTGGAGGGGAGGAGACTGCAGGGGAAGGAATCAACTACAAAAACTGACAAACACAAAATAAATAACAACAAAAGGCTTTTCTAAGGCAGACTGATGATCATCAAAGATGATCATTAAAATCAAAAATCTGGAGATGTCAGTTCCTGGGAGGTACCTCCGGATCTGAGACTCCTTTATCTACTAAATTCTGTTCCTCCTTTACTACCAATACTATCTATTGGCAAAACTGTATTATTTTTCTAGCTTTTTTTCCAGAGACAACTGCAGCCTGTGACCAGAGGACGACACAGGCAGCAGATGCAAATCCTTTGAAATTGAGTTCCTCATCTGGTACAAGTTTTACTCTTAGCAACTAAGATCTAGCTGAAATTTCCTTTTATACATTTAACTTGGGTTGTTGCATAAACTGAGGGATACGCACAGCTGGGTAGTTAAAAACATGTGAAGTTGTTTGTTGACAGGCAGTTTCTGGCATACATTTGAAAAAACATTCTGTTGATAAACAAAACAACCAGCTTTCAAGTGATTTGGTTTGGAGGTTTGCTGTTATCATCGTAGATTAGCTAAATCCTGAAAAAAAAAATCATTGTATGTTTCTGTGTGAGCCTTCCCCTGTGAGCTGCCAGCAGCAGGAAGCCCTTTATGAGCAGAAACACCTGTGGATGTTTCTCATTTTTGTTTGCATAGTTCAGCCTTCCAAAGGGCATTCCTGGACCTGCAGCTCTTCGTGCACAGTCAGAGACCAACCCTTTGGTTTTGTCAGACCGCGGGGTAAATATTTTGTCCTCTGGGCCCCGTCTATGTGAATTCTCACATGGGGTGAGTTACGGCAGCATTTAAATGGTTATCCAAAAGTACTCTTGAAAAACACTCCAGCGCATTGTTTTGGCCTGGTGATGGAGAGCGTTTACTGCCGGACAAGGGCGGGTTCCGTGCCGGCACCGGGCACCGCATCCCGCGCCTGCCTCTGCACACCAGCCATGGCTTCGATCACAGTTTAAATCGCAGCTTACAAACTACCCCGCTTTAACCCGGGCAGGACACCCCTCGAAGCCCTGGCCAGGCTGATGCCGGGGACACGGGACGGGCGCTGCCTCTCGCACCGCTGCGCCGCCCGCGCCGGGGCCGAGCCGGACAAAGGCGGCGGGAGNGGCGGGCTGCGGCTCCGCGCCCGCCGCCGGCATGGAGGGAGCGGGGCGGCGCGGCCGGACCGAGGGGCGCCTCGCTCGGGGGGTGCTGCTCCCCCTTTGCCTCCTGCTCCTCCTCCTCCTGGCAGGTCAGCGGGGCCGCGGGTCGCGGGACAGCCGCGGGTGCGAGCGGGGCCGAGAGGGCGGCTGGGCCGGAGATATAAGGCAGGCGCGGGGACTTTTCCTCGTCGGCGATGGAATTGGTTGCCGGAGCGTGTTCCGCAGCGTGTCTCAGCACCTGGACACGGTGTACTGTGCATGAGCCCCGCTGGGGCTGCAGGGAGGGTAAACCTCGGGAGGACACGACGGAGAGGGGACCTCATTAATTGTGTATAAGTATCTAAAGCTGGGTGCCGAGGGGATGGACCAGGCTCTGCTCGGTGGTGCTGAGCAGTAGAACAAGGGGCAATGGGCAGAAAGTGATGCCCAGGAAGTTCCACCTGAACATGGGGAATAACTTCTTTCCTGTTCAGTGACAGCTCTGAACAGATCACCCAGAGAGGATGTGGAGTCTCCCTCACTGAAGATATTCCAGAAGCATCTGGGCACAATCCTGTGCCATGTGCTCTAGGGTGACCCTACTTGTGCAGGAAGGTTGAACCAGATGGCCTGCTGGGGTCCCTTCCAACTTGTGAACCTGCATCCTGCAGACGAGACCTGTGAGGTGCCCGGGCAAGGTGCAGGCACCTCGGTACTGCCAGAGCTGAACCAGGAGGTGCTGGCCAGGCACAGCTGGAGACATGAGTGCCTGTTCCAGAAAAGGGTAGCAGTGCAAAAGCCTGGAGCCATTGGCATGGGGCATCCCGCTAGGGCAGCTGTGCCAAAGCCTTGGTGGGTGTCCTTTGTGGCAGTTGTCCCATGCTGCTGTTCCCTCAAAGGAGGGCTCTCCTGAAGATGGGTGTCCCGCTGGCTGCCTCAGTTCACTTGCAGGGAAGTGGTTGGCAGATCACTGGGTCAGTTGTTCGTTTTTTCGTGCAGTCCTTTTAGAACTGGGGTAATCACACAGGTTTAGGGCACAGCTGCATGGGTTGGCCCACCTGCTGTGTTGTAGAGCCCTCTCCACCCCTCACCCTCACTTGGTGCTTGTTTTCAAGCAAGAGCAGGTTGAGAGAGCTGACCTGCTAAAATCCCGTGCGCAAGATTCAGGCTGTGGAATGGACCAGCAGCATGAGCCATTCACTGCACAGTCAGTGAGCAAAGGAGCCTTGGTGCGAGGTGGAGCAGGAATGGGAGCACAACAGCAGCTGAGATGAGCTAGCATTGACTGGATCCTGGCACATCCAAAGTTGGGCCAGCAGCGATGAAAGGCAGTAACAGCAGTGGGAAAGTGGGAATCCCTCTGGGTGAGCTGCTGCGCAGGGAATGTGAGCCACACTGGGAGTGCCGAAGCATAGTTTGCTATCTTCTCTGTCGTGGCAGTGTGTGACCAAATAGGTCACCAAGGGTGATGGTGTCTGGGACAGGGAATCTATTTGGAGTCATCCAGGCAGCAGATGAGGTCCTGAGAATGATGAAGGAGAGCCAGGGATGAGATGTGGGAAGTGTGGGATCCCCAGGGATGTTTTTACAGTGCAGTGGCAGTACACAGACTGTGTGGTGTTACCTACTTGTGAGGACCCAACTTAGGTTTTTGAAAACACTGACAGCACAAGAGGTCAGTACCTATAAAATAGCTTCTCAACAGCAATAAAAAAGTATATGTTCTTCCAAGCTGCTTAATTGTAAAGAGCTCTCTTACTGTTGATCCACAGTTTGCTTTGTTCCTCAGTTCAGTAGAGCATCACTGCTGGACATGCTTGTGGCCCCAGCTGGGCAGGACAGTCTTTGGCAGCAGGGCAGAGGCGACACTGCTGACCCCTATTCTGGGCACTGCCACACCACACTGACTATGGCCCTTGGGCTGGAGCAGAGCCAGAGGAGCTACTGCCAGCTGGCAAGGGGTGAGGGAACCTCAGGCAGCTCTATTTGGTACCCCAGGCTGGGACTGGGCAGAGACTTGGGGAGGTAGCCTGTCCTCAGACATCTTCCTTCTCCTCTCTTGCCACTCTGCAGGTCAGCAAGACAGGCAGGCTGGCCTCAGGTTTCCTTCTGGACTTTTTGCTGGAATGGAAAAAGTTGATCCGTGGTGTCTTAACATTTCAAAATGCTCTTTTTATTAATATAAGCAGCAACTGATGAGGCTGGCTACAAAATACCCATACACAAAGCACCTAACTCTGAAATGCAGAATGAGTGGGAATGGGCTGCCATTTAGGATTACAAGGTCAGGTCACACCTCGAGTGAAGTCCTGTGGTTGTATAAAACTGTTAGAATCCATTTTCTTTAAAGCTGTGCTGTACAGCATTTTGTTGTTTCTGCTGCTTGACCTCATGAGTGTTATTTTTATTCAGCAGAAGATTGTCTGGCTCAGTGTGATAATGACTGCAAAGCTTACTGCTGTGATGGGACTGCTCCCTACTGCTGTTCATATTATGCCTACATTGGGAATGTCCTTTCGTAAGTATATGTGTGCTTTAGAAAAAAGAAACAGTGTTGTGTTCATGCATTTGTTGTAAATTCAGCTTGTGGGAAACTACGTTTGGGCGGTAAGCAGTGGCAGGGTTTGGTTTTTTGGCTTTAGTTTGTTTTGTTTTTTTCTTTGCTGATAACAGACATTGGATTCTTCTGAAGTCCAATGTCACGTATGTTTTTGAATCACACCAGAAAGCTTGCTAAAACTGAAGGTCTGTCCTTAGTTTTGTGTACAAGAATATAATTTGTGGAAGTAAGCTTTAGAGGTAATGAGAACTTTGTTTCAAGCCCTTGAGATGAAAAGACCTGTGAATAAAAATTTTGTGGGTTTTGTTGAAATGCTTTGTCACAATACCTGAATCAATAGTGATTGAATAGTGATTAAAATTATTAGGATTTGAAATTCATTTTGCTTTGAAATTTTTTTTCCTTTTCTATTTGACTTGTTTTTGTTAAATTGTTTCTGACTGCTGATGGAATTTATTGAACAGCTTCTAAGTGAGGGTAATCTGACCCTTTAACACCGAGGTATGAGTAGCATGCTTCACAGTGCTTTCAAAGACACAGCAGGTGAAATGAGGTGCTTATGAGTATTTTCTATTTTTATCTAGAGAAAATTACAGGAGTAGACTGGTGATTTAAAAACATAGGCTCCAGTGAAGCTGTTTGTCTTTCCATCAGCGAGGAAGAAGAGAATCTTGCCTGCTAGACTCTGGCCTTAATTTGAGTGACAACCCTTAGGTATTACATTCACGTGCAGGGGCAAACCTAAGCTAAACATAAAACGTTGTTCTTCAAGATAGGGCATCTTACTTTCTGTTTCATCAATCCCACCAGTAATTTCCTTAACCTTTAGCTTGCAGTCGGTGGCTTATTTTTGGTTTATGTTCTTGACTAAAACCAGAAAAGGAAGAAAAGGCATGGCATAGAGACTGCCTGGTGCTTGGGAAGGAGTGTGTGGGAAGGTGG
The DNA here is from genome assembly GCA_013396695.1 of Sakesphorus luctuosus. Taxonomy (NCBI): domain Eukaryota; kingdom Metazoa; phylum Chordata; class Aves; order Passeriformes; family Thamnophilidae; genus Sakesphorus; species Sakesphorus luctuosus. The sequence goes on from VWZD01006880.1 coordinate 73,127, forward strand.
TAGTTGCTTTTTTCTAAAAAAGGCTCCTCTGTTGCAGGTTTTGTTTCAGCTGTGATACCTGGGGAATATTCCAGTGATCCCTTCAGCATATTTTATAGCATTTTGAAGGAGTAGGCAGTGTGATGGTATTTTAATATAGAATTGATCCACAGTTTTTAAAGCAGATCAGACACTTCCTGGGCTAAATTTAATAAAATTTTGATAGAGCACCAGAATCCTTGATTCATCTGGAAATGAAAAAGCATGTACTTAAGATTGGTTACTGTTGGAGAATGACAAGAGATTTTTTCCCCACATACCTCAGGAATGCCTGCTTTGATTTTTTTTCTTTTTTTTTCATTCCAAATTTGCTGTTGCATTTACAAGCATCAAAGAAGGTGCTCTTTTGGATTACCTTATTCCAGCTCACACGTGGTTAGAAATGATGGACATGAGCATAGGATATCACATTATACGAAGGAGGCTTGTCAGAGAGCAAATGAATTTCATCTCCCACTTCCATGTGAAAACTGCTGGTATTTTCTAGCCTAATGTCAGAGCTGTGCTTTGTTGGGGGTGGACCAGGGATTTCTTTGGAATGGCTGCTGGAATGTTCAAACCGTGCCTTCAGTGCCTGGTTGACACCTAGTCTTCTGTATGTTTATTTAACAAATATAAATGGCTATTGAATTAGAGTTGTGTCAGTCAGTGGGGCTGACACATTGGAGTGGTTTGTGTGTGTCTGGATGGGTTTGAATACTGGAGGGGACTCTTACAAGCGCTGTTTGTCACAGCATGTCTTGAAGGAGACACTTGATTCTTCTAATTTTTTATAGTTAAGTACTCCAATTTATACACTCAACAGTCAGGAGGCATTATAGTCCTCTGACCTGATATGTTGCATTATTAAGTCACAGATATTTTTTTTTCTAAAAGCTGATTTGGACGTGTCTTCTTTAAACATGTGTAATCTCATTTTGAAAACTTCAGGCATTAAAGAGTTGACCATCTGTTCTGGTAAACTGTTCTATAGTTCATTTAGTAACATTGCTGGGAAATTTTGCTGGGAAATGAAGGTCCTACTGTCAGCTTGTAACTTATCTGCAAGTTTGAAATGTGGCCCTAAATAGTCATCATGACAGTTCTGAACCTTATCACTGAGCCTGGTGAACTCTGTCAGCCTCACATGTAAGATTTGCTTTGTTTTGCTTTGCCCAGCTTAGGAGTCAATTCTTTGGACTTCCTTTGAGCTCCCTCTCCTATATTCACTTCCTTCTTTAAGGGTAGCTGGCAGGGTTGAGCACAGGGTTTTGACAGAAACCTTGCTACGACCATTTTTTCCTGTACCTTTCTTTGAGTACCTATCTGTGATGATCACAGAAGACATAAATTTAGCAATTTGTTCCAGCTGTAAGTCACAGTCTGCAAAGCATGTCTGCTGCTTTAAGGCTGCAAACTGTGCTTTGCTCAGGCTACTACCTTGGATTTAGCTGCATGGCTAAAGATTTTATTTTGACTTTAGCTATACTCTGTAAGAATTACCTCCTCTTTTCATTATGGGACACTACATTGTTTTGGTTTTTTTCTTAATGTGCAAGAGGTTTCATGTTGCCTCAACCCTAAATGACAAACTCATGAAATTGCACTAGAATTTGGAAATGGTCACTAGCAATCTTTCTGCTTACATCTTTCTGTTAACAACTGTGTATTGCAATCTTTAAAAGAACCTAATTTAATCCAGCACATTATGTGTCCTGATAATTCCATGTAATTATGTTCTTTCAATGTCCTTCATGGCCTTCAATATCATAATTTTTGATCCTACTGTCCACACCAAGCAGAGGTCTGATCTGTACAGATGCTTTCAGAAGTGCCTTTTTTACTGCCTGAACCACCATGAGGAGTCCTCAGTGTTTTCTTCTCTCTGCTTTAGAGGTTGCTTATGCTTCTTCATTTGCTTATGACAATTTTCTGTGCTCTCTCTATTCTTTATAAATCTGTGTGTCTTTCTGATGTTCCTGTTCTTTATCTTCTCTGAGATGTTTTTTTTTCAAGTGCAACTCTTTCTCATGGTTTTGGAAAAGCCTGTTGGTGTGCAGTAGGTTCTGTAGGGCTTGTATGACATGTTCCAGTAACTCTATCTTTAGCTGGACTACAAGTATAATCTGTAGGCATTCAAGATCTGTGACTGAATCACTTGTAATCCCATGAGCATCTCTAATGTAAAATAACACATCCTTCCTCCTCCTCTCTCCCTTTATGATGTCCTTTCTCAGAGCAAGTTATTAGAGTATTAAGGTTGCAGCTATGTTTCCCTTCCCACTAGTTTTCAGTAGCTACAGCATGTCATTATTTCCTCTAATACGTACATATATATATATGTATTTTCTCCTGTTTATTTGCTTGGCATCCAGTGCTTAATAGTTAACCCTTCTAAAAACCCCGGAGCTCATCAGAGGTAGATGTCAGTACAAAAGGAGTTTCTTCTGCAGGACCCAAATTTGAGTGTGTGTTTCTAACAGTGCTCTTTGTATTTGCTTCCAAGAGGCTCCAAACTGTCTGGCCCTTGTGCTTATCCTAGTGGATTTCCTGTGGTCTGATTTCCAGCTAAGTCTTCTCCTCGACATTGTGCCTGGTGTTTATTGTGACACACAGGTAGCTTTTAAGCCACAGATGGCTCTTTGGGCAGTGATGTCAGTAATTGGATGCTGTCAAGGCTGGTTCTCGATGCTGTCTTTGCTCTTCCACAGCACTTCACAGCCACACAGTTGGTATGAAATAATCCCACATAAAAGATGGAGCAAAGAGGACAAATAGTTCAGCTGCTCTTCGAAATGAATACTGCTGAGCTGAATGTTCAGTGGCAATGAAGTGACTTATACACAGATTTGGCCCACCACTTTAAGAAAACCATAGGTAAAATATTGAGGCATAGTGAGTGATCTGTATTTCCCTGGGTAAGTCGTTAAGGGATGTAAAGTGGAATGCTGGCTTAAGCAGAAGAAAGCTGACACATTACATCACGAAGTGTCTTCATGCATTGTCTTCAGAAATGTCTTCCTCTGAGGCAACTGTTACTTAGAAAAACAACACAAAAGAGAACAAAATACCTGATTCCAAGAACTTCAAAAGTAACTGGAGAAACAAGTAAATACTTTAGCGAATTATGATTTCATTATGGGTAGCGAGATGGTGATTTGCAGGAGGGTTGGTGGAAAAATGTTAGCAGAGATAGTGAGGATGCCACAGCCTGTTTAGTGAAATAGCAGGTGTTATTTACACAAACAATGTATGTTGGAGGGAGTGAGGTTTTTGGGTGGGTTTTGGGTTGATTTTTTTTCTGGAGTCTAGAGGTTTCACAATGCAGCCAGGAAGGAAGGAAGGCAGACAGACAGAATGAGAGGAAAAGAGGCAGAGAATACATTTAGCATAAAAATTGTGTGTGTACCTTGACCTGCAAAACTGAAGAAAAAGCTGTGTGTAGTGTATCTAAATGTGGCATTTGACAGGGAGTACTTTCTATCCAGTAGTACCTTTGATAAAAGCAGCTCACCTCAAAGAAAGCCATTTTTGTTCCTGAAGGGAAGAATGTTCCTTAAGCTGATTCACTTGGTATGGGAACATGGGATGGAGGGTGGTTCTGGAGGAGGAGTACACTGAAGGACAGAATTAACATTTTAAGAGTTAGGAATATAGAGATGTAGCCTCTGGAGTTCATAGAGAATAAAAGAAATTTGGGAAGCTAGGCATTCAAGGCAGATTTCAAATAATTAAAATTAGATACTTTAGGGCATCCCAGAGCAAATGTGTCTAGCAGCATATGGGTTGGGGATGGTTCTGTGTCTGCATGACAGTTAGATGGTGCTCTGCTTAAAATAAAATTGTGCTGTTCATCAATGTACTGTTCAAACTTTCTCATGACTGAAGCACTTTGGGGTAGTATGTTATAACTGCAATTTACCTGGCAGTTGCCATTTCATGCTTCTGGCTCTAGGACTTTGATTCCATGCCAGAGGTCTGCCAAAGGCCCAGCTCAATAGTTGTTTTTTCCATCTGGCTTGACTTCTGATCAGGAGAGTCTTCCTGAATAAGCACATGGAGCAGAGGCTCAGGATGCTTGTGCTGAGTACAGGGGCTTGGCTGTAAACGTGTCATTGGTAAGGCCAAGACTGAAAATTAACTGTTTCCCTTTCATTCTGTCTCAGAGGTGAATAGCAGTTCAGCCTTTTATTCCTTGTTCTTCAACATCTGGAGTACCTGTGGAAGCATGCTATCCACGCTTCAGCTTAGGAAAAGAGAGAGGTATCCAAGTCTCTCCATGCAGGGGGTTGATTAACCACAGCTTAGAGAAAAATCTAGGACCATGTTTTCATTTTAAGATCTGCTGGAGAGAGAATGTGTATTCAAAATGTGACCTTTGCCAAAGTGTTTGAACTACCAGTTGTTTTTTGTTCCATGCCTATTGTCCCAGTTCATATCCTTTAATGAAGAATGTGCCATCAGATTTACAACCAGAGCACTGTCTGCTCCTGACGATGGCTGCAGAGGAAACCCTCGTCAGCACCAGAAATAAAACACAGGGCGCCTTTTCTTTAGCCCTTTGTGTTTTCATTTCTGACCCTGTGTTGTGACAAGCAGCTCAAAATGAGGAAAAAACTGGTTTGCTTGCCAAACAGCAGCTCTCAAAAGATGGCTCCTGCTTCAAGTCTCCCACCTCTTTTTCTCTTGGATGTCTGAATAACTGTTTTGAAATGTTTGAGACTGATGGGGTTGGGTTCTTTTGTTTGTTTGATCATTTTTGAAAGTTTAGGGGGTTTTAGTTTAGTAAGAACTATAATACTTTTTTAGTGAAAACTAGAATTCGTTGTAAACATGCTAGTTCAATTGTTCATAAGAAAAAAGGCTTTAGCATGGTTTTGTGCTAAAACTTGAGTTGTTGACATCCCTGTGGATCATCTGTTTTTCATCATTTGGAAGATTGTTAGAATTTGGCCTGAAAATAGAAGCATTAAGGTATAAATCACTGAAGTGCTCTGTGGCTTACAGAAAACTCTAAGGGGGAAAAGTAAACATTCTTAAGGAATTTGGTGAAATTAGCTTGCTTATGCTGCTCTATTTCAAAAATATTTTTTGTTGAATAGGAGAGATAATTTTTTGTTCTTCACTTGCAGTGGTCTGTTTTGGAAGCCTGCAGGATGTTCCCATAAGGGTCAGCCATGTAGAAGATAAATGTTTTCTTAAAACTTAATAAGACTGACAGAAAGACTGAGCCTGGGGATTATGTTGATTACAAGAGGACTGTCCTTTCTTCATAAGAATGTTACCTTCTGTCTGTTATTTTATACCCCCTCATACACCTTTCTCTTTTTCAAATGGGGGAAAGGTCTACTTCTGAATTTGATAAAAATCTGTAACTTTGTTCAGTCCTCTGTACATCCACATTTTAAAGAAAATTCAGATAATATACTCGGCACGAGTTCAGCACAGTAGTTAAGTGCATTTGTATCTTCAAGGTGGTGAGTAGCTGTAATGGATAGAGTCCTCATCCTGTTGAAATCAATAAGCTAATTACTTCAGTGGGGATCTTGTGCACTTGACTCTAATGGGACAAATTGTAAGCTGAAGTACCTTGCTGAATCCAAGTGTTAGACATTTTTTCTTTCTGTGGATTTTTTAGTCACCATGGCACCTTCCATGTTCACTGCCACTTTATGCTTCGTTGCTCCTGGTTCAAGCACTGGTTAATAAGGTGTGTCACTGCTGGAGGGTCAAGAGATGCAAAGGACAAATACCCCCTCATCTGACTTATGCACTCCCTGCGCATCCAATGTACACATACCTCCATACCCCCAGCTGGGGAATTTCTGTTTTATTGGCTAATTTGGAGATTTCACTGAGCCCTCAGGATTCTCAGAGGATTAATCTGTTTCAGTTTGTACTGGTTGCTCTGTAGTGAGTAATATCACACTAACTTGGAGCAGGATTATTAATGAGGATACTTCTGGGTCAGAAGCTCTGCAAGAGGACCATTTGATGCTGCTCACAGTGTAATTGCAGCCAATCCAAATAAAACCTGTAGCATTAATTCAGTATTTGAACAATAGTGTCCTAGAAAAAGAAACTCATTCTAATCTTAATGCACCTCTTGAAGGGACAGAAACACAGTTCGGCACATATAAGTGAGTTATTAAAAATTAAAGGAAATGAACTGTTAATTCACAGGGCAGCCACAATTTCCTTTGAGATTGATAACCACAACTGGGTAGAAATTCCATAGTTAATATAATCCTTAGAAATCCAGTGATGTTTTCTCAATGATTTTTCTCTGCTTAAAAAAGAAATGGGTTGGGATGTTTGCTTTCATAATCACTTCTGCTATCAAAAAGAGGTTTTTCCCCTGCAAAGAATTATTTTTGTAAAATACAGGATTGCTCCAGGGACTCACTCCATACAGAAGTATTTAGTATGGAATGGAGAGGTACTAATGCCACAAACAGGGCAGGCATGTTTCATCACTGTGTCTCCTCTGTTGGCTCATCCACACAGATAAGAGATTTTTACTACTATCATTACATTGAGTTATTCCTTTTGCTCACAAAGGAGATTGGTTTAATTCTGTATGTTCCAGCTTCTGTCTCTTTATTGAGGTCTGTGGTACACTTTGGCACAAGCAAAAGCAGTACTAAGGATCTACAGCTGTTGTTGAAACACCTGTTCATCAGCTAAGATGCACTGAACCTTATTTTTAGGTGCCTCATAGACTTATGCTCTGCTATTGAAGCATAAAGGGAGTCTGCAAACTATCTCTGCTCCAGTCCTTCCTACAGTCCTTGGTCAAGATTATATAGTGAAGATTGCTGCTGCTCTGTAGCTATTTCCAGCTGCTGAGCAGCCTGTAGGGTGTCAGTGTTAGTAAACTAGGAATAACATGTAAAATGCAGCCCCAAATGTGTGTGCTTGTGCTATCACATTAACAGCAGTTGTGGTCTCTGATACCATGTGCTGCTTATTCCTGTTGTGCCCGTGCATTTGACTTTTTCCTTTCCACAGCAGAGTAAGAGACAACCTGGATGTAAGTAGTGTCCCTCCCTCCCCGCACCACTCATGTTTCCTCCTCATCCCCAGTGAAAGGAACAGAATAGAAATAACCATTTGGAACAGGAGGGGAGCAGTCAGCCTTGGAGAGTGGCATGTCCCTCTGTGGAGGGGGAGGCACCAGCTTCACCAGCAGATGCCTTGCACTTCAAAAGACAGAGTGCCCCACCCCAGGGCAGTTTGCAACCCTCTGGGCAAGGTAATATAAATTGAAGAGGAAGGAGGGCTGCAGACCCCTTATTCCTTGGTGCTTCTGCAATAGAAAAAGCAAAGCAGAAATATTCTGGTAGTGACTGAGAAGAATTCTGAAATGGAAGACAAGCAGTGGAGAGACCCAAAATTAATTACTTATGTATAAGTAGCACTTATAATATGATAGTGTTTAAATGGTACATGACAGCAGCTCTTAATTCTTTTATTTGGATCAAATACTTCAAGTGCCTGAGCTTTTGGACCTCTCCTCATATGCTGCTGTGGAATGTAAACTAAGAGAAAGAAAGTAAGCAGCCAGCATAAATTTAACACTTCACTTTTCATTGTTGGGACTAAGGCAATCCTAAGAGTATTTTTTACCAGACCTTGTTGAAATATATCTCTTTGAATCTTATAGATGTTCCTGGAAGACTAACAAAAATTTTGTTAGTGCAATAATTTGTATAAAGAATACATCTTTTTTTTGTCATCATCTTTGCTTTCCACTTGTGTAGGATTGTGTTCTGAATATAGACAGTGAATATGCCATGGATAAGCATATTCAGATGAAGGCCTCTTGGGATGGAGAAGACTAGCATGTGAAGAGTCCTTGTGTGCCATGTCCAGCACAGGAGTGCTCTCAGGTGTGAGTGAGAAGCCTTGGTGTTATTGTAATCTAAGCCATTATTAACCTTCTGTCTCGGTTTGAGGAGAAAAAAAAAACAAAAATGTTTACCCACAAGCTGGGGAGGGGTCCTCCTCCACAATAATCACGCCACTCTTTATCAAATTTAGAAGAGGAACTTTAATACAAGAAGGATAACTGTTCTTAACTGCTATGTATATATATATATATATATATGTATATTTATGTAAACAGACCAGAGCAAACCGCTTCCCCAACAAGGGAAAAACAACCAACCAAACAACCACCCAAACAAAGAGGTTATACTTATGGCAGTATCAGTGTTACAGTCCAGGGCAGCCTGCAGTCAGCAGTGAGGCGCAGTCCGGGCAGGCAAGCAGAAGCCAGCGGCGAGGCGCAGTCCGGCAGGCAGGCAGAAACCAACAGCGAGGAGCAGCCCCGGCAGGGAAGCAGGCAGGCCAGCAGGCAGAAGCGAGGAGCCGTTCCCACAAGCAGGCCAGTGGCAGGCAGCCCGGCAACCAGGAGTGAGGCACAGTCCCGGGCAGGAGTCCGGGCAGGCAGCCGAAAACCCACAGCCAGGAGCCGTCCCGGCCGGAAGGCAACTGACTCCCCCCCCCGCCTCCCAACCCTCCTTCCCCTCAGCCCTGTGTAGTCCCCAAAAACAAAAGAGACAACCTGCCCCCACCCAAGAAATCAGCAGTTAACGACTCTTTTTGTTAACTCCTGGCATGGGCAGTTAGTGGCAGGGGAGAGAATTTACATAAGAATCCCAAACTACAACACCTTCCTACAAACCTGTTTTGTCATGTGCAAATGTTGCCTTCTTCTAAGAAAAGAGATATTTTTGTCTGCCTTTCTGTTTGCCAACACCGTTCTTTTGGCCATGGCCTTTCCCTCACTGCAGTGTGCTAACCTCTTGCATGGAAGTCCCCGAAGACCTCGATGAGGCTGTATCCCACAGTAGCTAATATATTTACATGGCTGAAAGTTAGTATTGTTTATTCAGTCCACAGTGGTAACCCTGTGTTTGGCTTGGGAATAAACGGCCTATTTACATAAGCTGAAATTATGAAAATGGATGACAGGATCACCCGTCTGCTCGTCTCACATTGCTTTCCTCCAGTGGCTCCTTGCAGGGTTAATTTGATACTAAATTCCAATGGAGAGTGAGAGAATAGAGCTTCAAGGCATGGGGGTTGAATTGTAAGTTATGGCCTTCATACTCCATTTTCAACAAAATTTAAAATTGTCTGAAGTAAAGCACAATTCATCTTTGTTCCTGAACCTTCACAGTTGCTGAATGAAACTCAATAACTGAATTATCATATCTCCAGAAATGTAATAAATGTCAGCTTGACAGTAATGCTCTCAGAATTGCTATGTGACAGGGGTGCTGCAAACATGCTGGCATGTATGCTGTATGTTTCAAATAACACACTAACATTTAAGACAATGTGCTGAGATTAGGAGGGGAAAGATGGTATTTAACATCTGTATTTGGTCAGCTTACATGGTTGCTGTCTCCTAACATAATTTATTTTGCCTTAAAATTTCATAGCAAGAGAGGAAGTTTTCCTTGCTCCTCACACTCATCCCAGTCATAAATTTGGTGAGGATGAAATGGCCTCTCTGTGCTAGCCAGGGATGGATTTGATGACCTAGGAAGGTCATTTCACATTAGCCACAGAAGTAAGAGTTTGTTTTGGTTTGGGCCTGGGCTGATTGAACATTTTGAAACTCTCATCAAGCAGGGATACAGGGTCTCCCATACTCCTCTGAAGTCACTGGGCTGGCCCTGCTTACAAGCTGACCTCCAGGCTGGAATGTGCACAGCAGACCATGATCAATATTGCATATCCAGCAGAGAGAGTCACCTCTGCAGGTGAGCTGGCCTGTGCACTGCCAGGGGAACAGCCCTGGTTTGCATCACTGTCATTTAGAAAGTTACAAAGCAGCTTTTTTTTTTATTTCTGAATTGTGGATCAAAAAGTAGGGAGGGTCTTTTTTACCTCCTATGAGGGAGGTTTTCTTCTGTGTATCTGTCAGTAGTTGTTATCAAGAAGGATACCCCAGCAGGGACCTGAAGAGCCCCTGTGATCCCTTCTGAAGGGCTGGGAAGCCTTGCTGGGAGATCCCCCTTGGGCAGGTGGCTGATGGGAGGCTGCAGGGAGGCAGTTGGCATTGCCAGCCCTTCTCGTCCCAGTGTCTGCTAGATCATCAGATATTTTTAGGTGTCCAGAAAAATAACATCTGTAGTTTATATCTGTGTCATTTGAAATCTGTCAGATGCAGGTACAGTCAGGTCCCTTTCAGAGCACGGCTGTGCCGGAGATGGAAAACTGCTGCTTGGTACTCTCTTTCTATGGCTCATTGTATGCTGGGGGTTAGGGGGAAGTTGTTCGTGGCATTTGTGCTCCATAACTCAAGGAAAAGGACAGGTTGCACCATGAGCTCTTCCTCTGAGCTGCTTGCTCAGCAGGTGTCTGACCCTGCTGCCCATCACTGGTTTTTGCCTGCATTTTGTCCTCCCTGTCCTGCCTGTGTTGCTGTGCTCCAGGGAGGGCACAGGTTCAGATATGTTGGTCCAACCTCGTGTTCAGCCTTTGCCTGGTGACTGGGGGTCACTAGAAGAGCTCCCAGGAGAGTAGCAGTCCTTGACAGGAAGGACATGGTGCCCTCTTGGTAGGCTCCCAAAGCCTGTCCATCAGGATACAGCCCTGCATGAGGGAAAATAGGGTATATCTTCCAGCTGATATAAAGCAATTACTCTTCTGTGGGCCCAGTAGCTGAAAAGTAAGTTACCAGTTAGCAGCACTTGTTTAAATCTGAAGGCACTACCCCTCAGTAAGGGTTTTCACTTTGGCTTCATTATGGGTCAATAATTTAACATATGTTGCAGCTGCTGATACGGCTTTTTTTATCAGGTGCCCTTGTTTTCTCAGACTGAATGCTCACAAAAAAAACACTGGATGTGTGGGTATGTCAAACATGTCACCTGATTTATTACTGTTATCTGTCACTTGCATTGAATGGTTTTAATAACTGGCAGAACTAACAGCTCCTTCATAACTGCTGGTAATAACTGCTGGTAGCACTGCTGTAGCTGTTGCAGTATTTTTATCACTCTCCTTTTTTTTTATTTTCCCCAATTTGTGTCATGAGGTACAAACTCAATTAACCAGGCAAAACCCTCAATTAATTTGATTTATACAAATGTATGCTGGTGAAAATACAATCCAGCATGAGGAGAGCTATGAGATTTTTCTCAAAAACTGGTGAACAAAATATTTTGGGCTGTCTCTGGCCTGTCCACTGCAGGGGATTTCCTGTGTTCCTCTGACCATTCTCAGGTGCAAGAAGCACCATTTTCAGTATTGTCAGTGAAATCTTCATACTGCTTTACAAGAGCATCATGAACCTTTCTGTCCAGGTGCCTGTGCCACAAAGCTGGGATTGGACGTTTCTCCTCCCCTGAATTCAAATCTTCATCTGTGGATTTTGTGCTCTGACCTACTTAAGAAGTTGCTTGAGGCAGAACTTCAAACATGGTCCTGTTTTGTACCTAAGTGGTTCCAGTCCTGTTTTATTTTTGTAGGGTTTAGCTGCTTCTTCCTCAGAAAATAGCCAGTTGATTTTACTTTTTACCTCTGTCCCCCCTGCCTGGCCTGCCGGTGTGCTTGGAAAGCCACCAGGATGCCTGCACAACACTAAAACCTCAGCCACAAGCACATTGCCTGGGGGAGCTCCCCCACCCAGGCATTTGCTCTCAGACTGTAGCAGCTCTACACGGGGCCAGGAAGCGAAAGAAAAGGTCTGGGCTAAAAAAGGGGAGCTTATCCACTACAGGACCTTAATGGTTTGGGGTGAAAAGCTCACCTTTCTCTTCTTCACATTGGCTCAGCATCATTGCTGCTGTTACCCAGGAGGACAATGCTATGCCTCTCCTGCCGTACGGATGTGTGGTGACATGGATCAGCCATTCTGAGGAAGGTCAGGCTGCAGCCCCTGGGATGGTCAGGCTAGAATCACAGGGAGGTAGATATTTTGCCAATATTCAACCTAAACCTCCCCTGGCACAGCTTCAGGCCATTCCCTTGGTCCTGTTGCTGGTCCCTACAGAGAAGAGATCACTGTCCACCCCTCCTCTGCCCCTCGTGAGGAAGCTGCAGATCCTGATGAGGTCTCCCCTCAGTCTCTTCTTCCCCAGGCTGAACTGACCAAGGGACCTCAGCTGCTTCTCATATGGCTTCCCCTCCAGAGCCCTCATCATCTTCATAGCTCTCTTTTGAATGGTCCTGTGCCATGAGCACAGCCCTTTTATCTGTGCCATGTGCCTGGGGAAGCACTCTCAGGGGGCAGACAGGTGATCTTCCACAGGACACCACTGTATGTAACTACTCTTTCTTTAAAATGTTAAAAGCATTAAGAACTGGCTGAGATATCAAAAAGTTGAGGCATCAGAGAATTGTCAAGTAATGAGGGTTGCTTGCAGTGAGGTTCTTTGGGGACTAATACTAACACGAAAGTTTTCCAGTGCCAGTCATAACTTAGGATGTAAATGCAGAAAGCCTGGTCGTAAACGTCGTGTATGTGTAAGAAAGATACATTTTAAATGAATGCACTTTGGAAGTTCTCAGATGACAGATTTAAGAGTGTTTCTGTGACCTTAATTTGTCCCTCTCCTGTATACTTTGTGGCACAGCCTTCAATTACACAACTTTCACTGCGCACTAAGAATGTAATACTCATGTATATCTTGCCCAGCGATGTTTTCACTGTGTAAGGACATGAACATCTCTACAGATTTAAACTTGGCCCCTTAATGCCTTTTGCATGGAGCAGTGCAAAAGCCTTTCTCTGCTCTTGCTGTGGGAGATTCCAGACCTGTAAGTGGCTCAGGCCCTCTGATAGCCAGAAGTCTTTATTAGCTCATATGAATTATGTTGCTGACCTCGTTAGAGCAGTTACTGATTAAGACCAAAATTCATCACAGGTGATACCAAGTGAAATATTAGTTGGATAGCTCAAACCTGAAGCACAAGGGCCAGAGAACCGAGTGTGCCCCCTCCTTGGGCAGGCAGTACCTCCTGGCCAGGACAAACAACAACTAGTAAGGCAGAACAGGGATGCTTTTTTCTTGTTTTCTGTGGCATGACTTACCTGAACACAAACCAGATGTGTTCTTCTGAGGTATTTGCACATGAAAAAAACAATTAGCATACTAATTGTGTCATTTTTGTTGGGGTGTTTCAGGAATTCAGTAACAATACAAGGAGATGTGATCTATTTAAAAACATAACAAGGTGCTTTCCAGTCCTTGTGTTCATAGGGATCCCAGATCCCATTTTCAGGTATCCAGCAAGAGGCTTAGTACCAGAGGAAAGGTTTCAGAAGGCCTCAAATGACTCAGATTTTCTGCAGGTATCTCCTGTGGGGTCACCCCTGGCTTTCGGGACACTCTTTTTGTGACCAAAGTTCTACCCTATATGATGGAAAACTGTGTGTCTGTGTATGCTGACTTCAGTGCACTTCTGGTCTTGGCGCCACAGTTCTTTCCTGTTCCTTAAAAAAAAAAGCAAACCCACACGCCCCTCAAAAAGCCTTTGCCTTCTCTGCTTGCTCAGTTACTCTGATTCTTGATCTTTCTGTGCTTTCTGCTACATCTTTACATTATTTCTGCCAGATCATGAAATGTCTAGCAGAAATAAACTCTTAATCAGATGTGACTGCATTTCTATTTTTGAAAGCCATCCAACATGGTAAATTAAATCGAGAAGGGAGTTGGGGGACTGGATTGTGTTGTGATTTCTGATATAGGTTGAAATATAGGTTGAAAATAGGTTGAAAACTCCTTTGAATTAGTGCTGTCAGATGTAGTACAAAATACATAGTGTTTCAGGGCATCTTCTCAAATAAAGGTCAAGAAGAGAATGAAAATAAGTTTTTTCCTGTTTTAAATATATGTCAGTAATAATATATTCATTATCTTAAGCTACTTTGCATATTTTCCAGGGAAGAGTTATATTTAATCTTTGAAACAGGATTTTTTAGTTATATTTTTAGCAAGATATTTTCAAGACTGTCTTTTAAAAATAATTTTCAATTCTGCCTTTATATGTATGTCTCAAGCTTAATTTCTACAGTCTGAAAACAGATTTCCAATGGTCATGAAAATGCCAGCTTGATTTATCTTGAGGTCAGTAGGAATCTTGTTGAGGCTGTGGAACTGGAGAGGTAATAAATACCTCTGGTCTGTGTGCACAGTGATGGTTGATGCATGGTTCGTGCGAGCCGTTTTAATCTCTGAAATAAAATAGATGGAAATGCTGGTTGGAGCCAAATCATTATAGCAATGCATTACCAGTGCAGAACCTTTGTGGCCATCTTCAATCTCTTTGTGACCCAGGATATTGTAACATCCAGCTAAGTACAGTAAATGGGCTCTAGGAATTTGTCCAGCTGAACATGGGGAAGAACTTTCCTCTGTGTGTGATTGTGCACTGGAGTAGATCACCCAGAGAGGTTGTGGAGTCTCCCCCACTGGGGATATTCCAGAACCATTTGGATGCAATCCTGTGCCATGTGCTCTGGGATGACCGTAACTGAGCAGAAAGGTTGGATCAGATGACACGGTGTGGTCCCTTCCAACCTCACCCATCCTGTGATTCTGCGAAATAGAAGTGGCAGTTCCCAGAGATCTTTATTCTATCATCATCTACCATGAGCAGCACATGGAAAGGAAGTTCATCACTCGGTATGCCTGGCTCACCCGTGCCCACATGGGGGTGACCACCCATCCCCAAGGTCTCGCACAGCACCTCATCAGGGCAGCAAGGAGGAAGAGAAGGTGGCATTTTTCTCTAGTGGGATCAGCAAGGCAGTAGGGAGTATGGTTTCAGATAGCCCATTGGGTGGGTTTTCACAAGGAATGGGGCATAGGAAAAAAACATCAACTGTGAAATACTGTGGTCATCTGAGTGACCTTTCCAAACCTAGTACAAGTTTCTGAAAGCCTTCATGTTTTATGGGAGCCAGAGTAGTTTTATTCTGAGGTGTGTTGTAATACTTCCTGAATCGTTTTAGAGGGCTGAATGTTGTTCAAAATACTGTTTATTTTGTAAGTACAGGTTTTGCTGAGAGCGTATGGATTTCTTTAACCCATGTAAAGGTTTCTTTTTGTTTCATTTGTAATGAACTTCTTTTAAAATCTGCTTGGTTTGTGACCTGGATCTAGTTCAGCTCCCTGGGAATCAGTGGGAAGTTTCATGCTGTATTTCAGGGGCTGTGCTGTAGGAGATTGGAGGACTGTCACCTTTCTGCTGGTAATGCCATGCTCTCCTCCTGCAGCTGAGCAGAAGTGGTGTTTGCTTCTCAGCTCTTCTGCTGACTCAACCAGTCAGGATCACAATTGGCATTGGTTATGGTGGCTTAAGAGCCAGTTACAACTTTTGGGAGCTGAATCCCTTGCACTTTAGAAAGAGAACCAGAGCTGTCAAACCATTTCCTTGCTGACCTTACAGAAGTATTTCTTAATTGATCACATGGATATAAATTTTATTGTAACTCCCCTGGATGTCTTAAGCTCTCAAACGCTGCATTTACAAATGAGTATAATTTCTATTTAAAACCTGAAGCAAAGTCATATACTAAACACAAGACTGCAGAGTTTGGCTCCAGGAGAGGTGCTCTAATGTAAAGCTGATACAGTTTGAGTCTATTTTCTTAATGCCAGTCAGCAGAACAGTGAATATTGCAATATATAGCCCACATCTGGCAGATTCCAGTGAACTGACTTTATAGAATAATAGAACGGTTTGGGTTGGAACAGACTTAAAGATCATCTTGTTCCAACCCTGTGCCATGCACAGGGATGCCATTCACTAGACCAGCTTGCTCAGAGCTGCATTCAACCTGGTCTTTGAACACTTCCAGGGATGGGGCATCCACAGCTTCTCTGGGCAACCTGTGCCAGTGCCTCACCACCCTAACAGGAAGAATTTCTTCCTAATATCTAATCTAAACCTACCCTGTTTTAGTTTGAAGCGTTTCCTTCTTGTCCTGTCACTACAGGCCCTTGTAAATAGTCTCACTCCATGTTTCTTGCAGGCTCGCTTCAGGTACTGGAAGGCCTCCATTAGGTCACCCTGGAGCCTTCTCTATTCCAGTCTGAACAATACAAATTCTCTCAGCCTTTTCTCACAGCAGAGGTGCTCCCTCCCTCTAATCACCTTGGCCTCCTCTGGACTCGCTTCAACAGGTCCATGTCCTTTCTGAGCTGGGACCCCAGAGCTGGAAGCAGCATTGCAGGTGGGGTCTCACCAGAGCGCAGCACAGGGGCAGAATTCCCTCCCTCCCCTGCTGCCCACACTGCTTTGGATGCAGCCCACGACACAGGTGGTTTCTGGGCTGTGAGTGCACATGGTTGGGTCATGTCCAGCCTCTCATCCACCAACACCCGCAAGTCCTTCTCATCTGAGCTGCTCTTGGTCTGTTCATCCCCCAGCCTGGATTGGTACCAGGGGTTTCCCTAACCCAGGTACGGCACCTTGCACTTGTTCTGGTTAAACCTCATGAGATTCACATGTCTTGAGCTTGTCCAGGTCCCTCTGGATGGCATCCTTCATGCATGTCAACAGCACCACTCATCTTGGTGTGTCATCAGCAAATACTCTGATGAAAAAGGCAGAGGGGTAACAGAGACAACACCTGCCAAAGTAGCTGGTGTGCTGTCATCTCTGTCATTTGAAAAGCAAGGTGATAATGAAAGCACATAATGTTGCTCAGACATTAATATCTACTGGCTTGGTCTGCAGATCCTGCTGTAACTGCTCTCTAAATGTAAACAGGTACTTACTGTGTGTGTCTGCACCAGCTGGCATAGGCTTCACACAGCCTGCGCTGCATAGAGTGAAATGGAGCCTTTTGCATTGGTGCTGGTGAGGATATGTCCAGCAAGATAGATGAAGTACAGAGTTTTGTTCCTCTCATAGTAGCTTTCACTAAAGTGTCTGCCAGGGAAGCAGATGGTGTTCTTTAGGAATGAATGGCCAAAGGGGAGTGATGACCCCAGACAGGAAAAAGTTACCAACTTGAGCAAATAGTTGATTTCCTGAAAGATTCCTTGAACTGAGATAAGTGGTTAAAGGCAGACCAGCTACACTTAATAAAGCAAAAATATAATCTTTTTAGCAGCTTACTTGAGTAGTTTCCTGTTACGACTTTAGCAAGGGGGTGCAGATGTCTTTGTTCGGAGGATTTGCATCTGTGAACCTACCTGTGATGTGTCTGTCCTGTTGTTTCTAAAGCAGGAGTTTAATTCCAAAGCAGGAATTTAAAATTCCTCAGGTGATCTAAATTACAGCTAATTGTTAATGTTCTGTCACTGAACTTAATCTCTTTTTTTGTAATCTGTTTAAACCATGACACTTCTGAAAGCTGGCAGAGACTGTGTGGCATGCTGGGTTGCTCAGCTCCATGCCCATCTCTTGGCTGCCCGGCCTGGATTCACAGTGGTCCTGGAATTACTAAGGATCTCTGCACACATAATACTTCTGTAGAAGTCTATTTATAGTGCACACTTGAAGGAAATATAAATTAAGGTGTACACTAGCATGTGACAGAGACAGGATGTGTTTAAGGGCTGAGTGGAAGGCAGGTCAGTTAAACTTTGTTTTGCCAAATAGAAAATACAAAAAATATGTATGAAATTGCTCCATCTTTCAAGAAAAATGAAAGTAATTAGTTATTCTGTAATCAAATTACTTTGGAAATGCCAGAGAATAACAAGTGCTGTAATCCTGCTTGCGAGGTGCTACGCATCTGGAATTATTTTCTTGATGTTTCAAGGGATGTAAAATTTGGTTTGTTCTCCTGAGAGTCAATTAATTCTCTGCTGGTAAATATTTCTAAATGTATAGGTAAAAAAGGATAAAGCTTTCATCAGTGCTACTGAGAGCAGGTCAGTTGTGTAACTGCTTCTGCAGAATTCATTAGCGGAGTAACACGTTGAAGCGGAAGGTTAATTTGCAGACATCTGTGCTACTCAGCCCCAAGTCCTCCAAGCTGTAAGAATTCTGCACTCACTGAGAACCCCGGTGCCCCACAGGGAGACCAAGTTTACCAGCGGAAGTCCCATCTTCTGGTTTCCAACTAAAACAGGAGCAACACATTTTACAGCTGTAATATGGTAGAAAGAGGGAATCTACCTGTCAGTGGCTTTTTCCACTGAAGCCTTTGTATTGTGGGAATACTAGTTTGGCCCTTAAGTTGTCAGATTTGCCACTGTCAGTCCCCTGTGCCTTTCAAAGGACTAGTTTTGTGACAGTGTGTCATTGTAGACTGTGACCACGTTTTAATTTCAGAATACGAACTGATACCAGGGGAAAGATAATTATGATACAAATGCTGCTATTTTCTCTTTTCTAAAAATAACCATAAAGATGTGATGTTGCAAGGTAATGGAAAGCAAAATTAACCCTAAGAGATAAAAATAGCTGCTTAGTCCAAGTTCAGTTTTTAGAAAGAAATTGGTTACAATGTAAAATCCCTGCTCCTTTTATGTTGATGAGGGGTGGGGGCCAGGCTGTTAAACCCAGGATGTCAAACAAGTTGCAGATTCTTACAAGTTGTGCTCATACATTAAAAAAAAAATCCATTATGCTTCTTAAAGAAAGAAGCTGCCCCTGTTCTCTGGTTTATAAATATTTCATGCTGAAATAATGCATGAGGTAGCAGAGCTCACACCACGCTGCAGGGCTCTTTTCGGATTCTGATTGAAGTGGATCACTGGGGAGCTGTGCATATGCTGAAGCCACTGGACCCAAACCTGCCCCTGCAGGGTTTGCACTCACAAGTGTAGGAAGGAAGGTGTTTGGCTGTGGTGCTTGCTCTCTAGGTTGAGCTTTAAGAAAACAGGGAAAAAGGTAATGCTGTGTCTAATGTTACTCTGTAATTTGATTACAAATTCATTGCTCTTTTCACCAGGTAGTGGGTAAGACTGTGACTCATTAAGAAAAAAGCTGCCTGTTTTTTCTCTTTTTAACGTTTTCTTGCCCAGAGGTTCAGATTTTGGGCAGCTGGTGGCTAAGTAGAGTAATTAAAGAGTCAGTCTCAGGAGACATTTATGGGACAGAAGAGGAAAACCTCCTTTCCTTTTTATGGCTTTGGGGTGAAAATGTAGATTGCCTGAGCATCAGGTCAGCAGTGTTTCATGGAAATGAGGTTTGGCTGCAGCAGCATGTTGTGATGGAACCCCGTGTGGGTGGGTGAGTGGGTGGGCTGCCCCCAGCCCAAGCCCGGAGGGGGTGACCAGCTCCATGGCTACTGCTCCCTCAGCACAGGTGCCCCCCTGCCCCTGGGAAGCTCCATCTGCCAGTCTCCAAGCAGTATGCTGGCAGAGGTAAAATGCAGTTCTGGGGATGCCGTGCAAGGAATGCATTAATGTCCATTACAGCTCATAGTTTATCAAGGAAATTAGGTGTATAGGGCAGACTGTATAGTGTAATTCAGTACTATTTGTATTCCCTGTGTCAGCTCATTTTATCTACATAAAGCACTTAATTTCCTGCACTCCATCTCTCCTAGTACTTGATTTTGTTATGAACCTCACAGAATATGGGGATTACTGGAGGTCATGTGTTTCTAGTTATCTGAGAGGGAAAGTGTAAAGGAAATGGAGCCGAAATAAACACTCTGTCAACTAAAATATTATAATGCTTCCATTTCTGAATCACTAGTAATTTGCATGATCTGATGAAAGCTACTGGGAAAAAGCCCTTGGAGAGAGATTACAAAATGCCCAGATGATTTGCATATTTAAACAATTTATTCAGCAATCTGTTAAATCTGAAACGATCCATTGAAAGAGAAAATACAAATCACCCAATACTTTAGTACAAATGAGGTTTCTTTGTTGAAAGATAAAACTTAATTGTACAATTGGGCATTGTACAATTGTACATCTGTTAGCAGGATTTTTTTATCCTGTTAAACCTTTACAAGGTCAGTAATTAATTGTTTTACCAAGCCAGTGGTTTGTTGGGGATTATCTGCATTGTCCCTGCTTCTGATGCATGGAAGAGAGACACATGTTCCAGCCAGACTGTATTTCTTGTGATTCACCAGAATTACCTCAGCTAATACTGGGACCTCCCCCCTCTTGGTTCCTTCTGTGGAAGTATCAAGGAGATAATTCAGGCTGAAATGCTGCATGAGGACTAGTGAAAGTCACAGGTAAATTTTTGCCATTGGCACTGACGTCCCAGGCAGCCTTGGGCAAGCCGTTATCAGCTTAGTCTATAAATGCATTGAAGGAATCAAGTAATCCCAAACACATGAGCATGTGTGTACAGTCTTTTTTATTTTCTTTTTTCCTGGCTGAGTACGTTCATAGTTTTAGTTGAAACCCTATGGTACTGTTAGTCATAATAAAGAATATTCCCTGTTTACTGGATGCACTTTGATGGAATTCAAGAGTGAAATTAAATTGGAATTACCTCCACATTTCATGCTGCCCACAATCCCAAAGCTGCTAGGAACCAGATACTGCTTTGCAGCTCCTTTTGGAAGCAGCAGAAAATCATTTCTCACCCCCGCCCTCTCCCCCGTGTTTGCAGTGAGGCACCATGAGGTGCAGTTGTCCAAACATTTTAGATGTGTGAGGGGTGGAACTATATCACCACTCACAACAGATTTCTCTTGATATTTGGTCCCTTGCTCCACTAACTGCATTTTTGTGCAAATCTTTACCAGAGGCAGATTGGCAGGGCCTGGCCTCCATCCCTGATCTTACCCTGCAGATAGTTGGCCCTGAAGTTGGAATTTGGTTTCTGTAAAGGTCATTTTCATTGTTTGAAAAGAAACAGGCCATTCTAGCTGCTGACACAGGAGACTTTAGAAACTGATTGGCAAATTTGAATGCAGAAAACAGACTCCGGTTAAAATCCAAGTGCATATGTGATATTGGTTGTTTTTAACCTTACTGTAGGCAACTCATTTATTCTGGATAATTAAGTACTTGGAATTCTTTTGTCTTGCATAAGTTGTTTCAGGAATCAGGAACAGTGGTTGTTGGTTTTCTACAGAGTGTAAACTCATAATTAGGTTAGCAAGTGAAAATACTGACAGACTGGCAAGGAAGAATTATGAAATGTGAATCTTTAATCAGGAAAAAAGGACAGTACAGGTGCTGTTACGTCAGTAACCTGAATTGTGCCAGCACCTCCTGCGTTTGTGGTGAGTTGACTTGGGCTGGATGCCAGATGCCCACCCAATCACTCTCTCACTCCCACTCTTCAACAGGTGGACAGGTGGAAGAAAACATGAGAAAGCTCTTGGGTTAACATAAGGACAGGGAAATCACTTACCCAGTACCATCATGGGCAAAACAGATTTGACCTTAGCAAAATTAATTTATTGCCACTTAGAATAGAGTTTTGATGGCAACAAGGACCAAAACCGAAACACCTTACCCCTGCCATCTCCCTTTTTCCCAGGCTCAACTTCATTCCTTCATCCCCAACTCCTCTGAGCAGCACAGAGGCATCTTGGGGATCGGAGGGTTGCAGTTGGTCCATAGAAGCTCCTCTCTGACCTCCTTTCTCTGCACACTTTTCCCAGGCTCCAGTGTGGGCTTTCCATGGGCTGCAGTCCTTCAGGACAAACCTTCTCCAGAGTGGGCTGCAGCTTCCTTCAGGGCACATTCTACTCCAGTGAGGCTTTTCCAGACAACTGTGGTTGAAAATCTGGGGGCAGGGTTGCCTGATTTTAAATCATGACCTTAAAATTACATTAATTGGATTTACTGCACGGAAATCCTCAAAACCTTTTATAAGTCAGAAATTAGATGTACAAATCCTTCCATACCCTTAACAGTACAAATCCTGCCAATAAATCCTAAGTAGTCATTCAAATATAAATCCTTTCTTTACCCTTAGGACAGAAATCCCTGATTTATGAATCAGGATGGTAAAAATCCCAGGGTTCTACCAGGGTTACAAATCCTGGCATAATTTTTAAATGGAAAATTCTGGTCTTGCTTTTCTGGGTTTTGTGTGAGTTTATCCCCAGAAGAGCGTTGCATGGTTTACATCTACCTCCGTTTCTGCAAGGTGTTGGAGTAGATCCTGGTGTTTTATTTCAGTCTGGGCTATCAGGAAGAAGTGTCTTACTGAACATGGTAGGAGGGAAAGGTCTTTTCTCTGGAGACTTCCAAAGGTTACATGGGAGAAGCAATGGAGTGTGGTCTGTTGCTGGCCCTTCTTAGTGATGTGACTCCTTTTGGTTGGTGCATTTAGAGGTCAGCTTCTCCCAGGGCTCACTGTCCAGGCCACCCTCTTGCTCCTGAAACTGAGATGAGAGGCAGGACTTGTGGAGGTCCTGTGAGGATTGGAGGGATGGGGAGCTCAGCAGCAGCCCTTGGCAGGAGATCAGCCTGGCAAAATCCAGAAACAAGCAGGACAAAAGTAATCCTGACTGTTCAGAAGGAAAAATTACTTTTGCCAAAACAGTAGTGGAAACTGACATGTATTAAAAGGGATTTCTGATACAAGACTAAATTTACTTCTGAGTAGAATGGAAAATAACTTTTGCCTGTAAGTAGATCTTTTCTCCTCTTCTGAATGTCATGTTTGTGCCTTCCTGCAGACTGCCCTGGTCTCCATCTTCTCCAGTCTTCCTTCCTCCTTGCTCCCCTGGGCAAGTTGTTTAGGTCCTGATAAAGTGAGAAGAAAACATAAATGTGCAAGATAGCTTCAACCACGTATTCACACTGCACTGAAGTTGCATGGCTGTCCTCCTAAATGGGTCCATCTTACCTGACTGTTTCCCTTGCAAAGTTTGCTCCCTGCAGAAAAGGGCACAGCTACAGCTCAGGTAATGTGGCTGGGGGGCTCTGGCTTGGCAGTAGCAGTGCTCGCTGTGTTGCTTCACGCTTTGAAACTTGAGTAACTTTCTGGAACAGCTCCAGACACTTTCCACATGAAACTGTGTTCCTGGAGAAACAGCAGAGGTGGCAGGAGCCTCAGTGTGCAGTGGCCTTTATTGCAGCCCATCCCTACACAGGAACAGAAGTTTTCAGAGCATTACTCAGAAAATTACTCTGTTTAAAAAAATCACAGTGGTGAGATGGGAAAACCAAATGCTTCCTTCCATTAGTGGATATATTGTCACTACTGAAAAGCTACCTTAAAGACCTCTTAGCTCTATTTTTTGAAATGCTAAGAAATTGTCATGTTATATTTTGCATAATTTGCTTGTGCAAATGTTGTCATTGGACTTCTCGTACCATCGTTCTACATTCTACTTTATAGAATCCTTGAAAGAAATATGGGCTTGGATGTGGTGAACAGTGCGGGGAGAACCTGGGTCAGAGGATGAAATGTTTGGTAGGTCCGTGCCAGCGGCAGGTGCCAGCTTGACTTCTGTTCCACAACTTAATTCTGTGTATTTATCCTGCTTAGTCCATTATTATCTAGTACAAAGCCAAGAGTTCAAGTCAAACTGACTTCCTTGAGAAACACCTCCTTGGAAAGCCCTTAAAAATACCTTTGATCAGGTGAATAGTCACACTCCCAAACAGCCAGAGGGACAACTTATAAAAACGTGGTTACAGACAGTCTTCAGTTATCTCAGAATCTAACTTTCTTTTGCTTTTGACCCACTGGTGGCACATAAAAATTATTTACATGGTATTAAAGTAGAAAGAGTTAGATTCAGAGAAGATAGAAGGAAGAACTTTTTTGCAGTGAGAGTGTTGAAACACTGGAACAGGTTGTAGATGCCTCATCCCTAGAAACATTCAAAACCATGTTGTACATGGCTCTGAGCAACCTGATTGAGTTGAAGATGTCCCTTTTCATTGCAGGAGGGAGTGGACTAAACAACCTTTAAAGGTCCCTTCCAACCCAAACTATTCTATGGTTGTATAATCTGTCAAACCCATCTTTAGCCTATTGTGCTTATGGAGAAAAGGGATAGAGATAGGCAATCTTAGTGCAGACCTGATGCCATAGCTTGGGACTTCCCATAACCACAAGGACTTCCATTGCAAACACCCCAAAGTCAGACCCTGATCATCTGGGCACTGCACATAATAAGGCAAAAATTTCCATAGTCTGCAGACATCATCGACAGGCTTTATACCATTGCCCCAGGGAGAGCCTGGCATGGGTTCAGGTGGTTTTTCCTGAATGTCTGAAGCCCTATTCTGACCAGAATGCACTGCCCTTACCATGTGTATGCAACACAGTACATAGGCATATGTTACTTCCTAGGAACAAGTATTTGTTTTCAAGGTGGTTAATGAGAAACTTGGGTTCGAAAAGCTGACAAAGCAAAGCTCAAATGAGACTGTGTCTTGCATTATAAAAGTATAAAGAATATTAGCTGGATGTACTCTCACAGATTTCAGAGGAAACTTAATGTACTTACCTTGGAGTAGCTTAATTTTTTATTTTGTTACAGCTGGAATTACCCCAGGAATGACTGGTATGTACCTTCTTTATAGCCCATGCTGTTACTTGTCCTGTGGTTGTGCTTATTGTGAAGCATGTTCTTTCTTTGTGTCATTTTAAAGGTATTTTATGAACAATGCAAACAAATTCAGAACTTGATGAGAAAGAAGAACATGAGTGACTCTCACACTGATGCCAAACTTAGAGTCAGTGCTCAGAAATGGTAAATAAAAACATAGTTGAGAGGTCTTTCTTTATGAGAGATGTATGATTTTTTTTTTCTGTTTGCCAGGAATGCAGAGCTTCCATGACAAAGGAAATAGGGAGTAATACAATGTCAGTAATCTTGTGTCCAACTCCAAGATATGTATAATGCATGAATAGTTTTGCCTGACAGGCAATGAATTTCAGAAAAGGTTGTATTTACACAGCATAGATAACAATGAAAGAATTATGTTGCCAATGCCATCATGGCTTCCAAAGCATTTTGTGTTCATACAGACTCAATGCTGAGGTAAAATAACTGTTTCCAGTCACCAAGTCCTGAGCCAGGAGCTTGCCTGGTTCCTGAAGTTAAAGAAAATGCATTAGTAATTCCTGCTTTATTTGAAACATGGGGAACCTGACACCAAGATTGCAAGAACTGAAATGTTGAAGGAGGAGGGGAACACATTAGTGGGGATTTTGATCAGGCTTGTTCTACAAAATATATTTTATTATATACCCTCTTGTCTTTTTTTCCCTGGTTCAAAAGTCCATGGCAGTTCTGTTAAGATTCCCGGGGGAGTAGGTACTGTCTTCTTGTGTTACATTTGTGCCACCATTTCACTCCTGGTTTTTTAAGGTCTAAGCATGGAATACTGTTGTGAGAAATGCATGTTGCTTATAAAAGAACTCAATCTTTGCTACAGCACCAGTTGGATGAAAGAAGGGACATCACAGAGATTGACAGGGGCTTAAAGCCATGTATGGCCCATAGGGCATGACAGGATCTCAGCGTAGGAAGGTCTCTGTGTTGTGCTTAGAAGGCTCTTCTACAATCTGCCATGAAAATTTCATGGAAGCTTTACAACCTCCTTTTTCCTACCACTTCTACCATCATGCCAATTTACTTACTTCCCCCCCTGCCCTGCACTGCTTTTCCCTGTGCATGTTTATACAGGAGCAAAGGAAGTGTAATCTCCTGCCCTTCTTATTGACAGATTTTTACTGTCATTGCACATGCAGTTGAATGGCCACACCAAAGTACAAAACAGTATAAGGAATGGAATGTGCTACCAGATTTTTTTTCCATGTTTATTAACAGATAGATGAGAAGACCTACGCCTTTTCTCCTGGGGAGTGACTCCATTCCCCATAGCTTCTTGCCCCATGACTAAGTGCCATGGGAAAGGAGTATTCTGGACTTATTTGGACTTCGAGAAAGCTGGAGGCCTTTTTCCCTCCCTTATACACAACAAGCAAACCTACAGCACAATTCTTTGTCTTGGATTCCTTGGTTCCATTCATCCTCCAGTCAAAAGCTAAGGGTTACTGTACAGAAGAGGGGAAATGCCTGAAGTTCACTGCTTCCAGCAGCTACAGTAGCTTTTCTGCAGCCATGGATGCTTAAGTTTTGAGCACAGCCAAGGATTTCAGTAAATGTCCTGTTTGCCACAGGGCCTGAGGCAGGAGAAACACCCAATAAATCCAAAGTCTCTTTTTGAACTGAGATGCCTGGATGAGATTGGAACTACCTGTAGTATGTTCTGGGGCTGCACTTTTCCATTTATTGCCAGCCTTGCATCAATGCCCTGACCCATGACTTCTTCAGTTTTGGTTCTTATTTAGCCCAGATGCTTGTGTGAATCAGGTAATATGTGAGGACCTGAAATTCTGGGTTCACTTTTTTCAGGAACTACTGCAGTTCAACCTCTTTGTACCTCCTCTTCTTTTGTAAAACAGGGTTGTTTACTTACCTTACAGGAGTGCTTTTATAAAGCTAAATGTCTGTCCTAAACAGGATTTGTAAAACCCAGTTAGGGACACCAGCATCAACTTCCACAAACTTAAAAAATGTGATTTCTAGTGCTTATCTTGCCAACACAAACCTACTACATAGGAGTAAATGTATAAAATAATCAATTTGTCTTTTCAGATAGTAAAGAGTTAACAGGCACTGAAGGCACAATCCAGCCTGTAACCTCTGGTTTGTTCTGCCCTGTGGTCCCTTCCAGAATGACATCTCCACTTTATTTGATTGCTTCAGTCAAACTTACTCAGATCCTGTCCCCAGGAGTGAAAATTGGTAGGGTGGAAAAGGACTAAATATCATCTACTTCTCCCTGTTTAGCCTCAGGACAGCAGTAAATCTTCTTTCTGTCACCACTTTAACTTTTAGGCTATGGTTTTCTTGGCTACATTTCCCAGCTTTGTCCTTTAGCACTTTTTCCTTTACAGCTCCATATAACAGGATGCTGCACTCATACTAAAAAAACCACCTAAGTTTTCCCTGTAGAAAGTTAACAGAGTGGATACAGGAAATGGCAAGAGGTGTGATCGGGCTTTATCTTCATAAATTTAGATGGTACACCTGTATTTGCTGAGTTTAGCCTTATAGACAGATAATGTTTCTTTCTCCCTTGTGCTGTTGGGATTGTCTTTATTTTCTCTTTCCCTATTAAATCATGGACATTTTTGTTGTGGGTTGTTTTTCTGGAAATGATGGTTAACCAGCAACTATCAAATCATTGTAAATGTTATTGCATTGCTAAATATGGAAGCATTTGCCCCTCAATTCTATTTTTGCTTTCTATTTAAACTATTGTCACTTTTCTCCAGTGTTTCAGTATAACATTTTAATGAATGGTCTGTTCCTTCAGCTTGGTTCACAAAAGTCATTCTACCACTGATTTTATGTCATGTCCCCTTGAGACCAGAATAGGTGAGCTTAACCTCTGAACATCTGTGTGTTACGTTTTTAAATATGATCTATTGTTTGCTGGTGTGTGCCCATTGCGATATCTCTGTAGTGAATTTCTTTGTATTTGCTTTCACGAAGCAGAAAATTTTGGAAGAGGCAGAAATTTCTACAGCCCTGATTTAGAAGTGTTTAAAGTAAAGGTTTAAAGGTAAACCAGCAGGAGAAATGAACCTGACTCAAGAGAGATTACAAGTCAGAGTTAGAATTTACTGAAAAAATAACAGTAAATACAGTGATACAAAGAAAAAATGGTTTTAACCCCCCAAAAAACCAGATGCATAACCCAGCACCCTGGGACATGAACAGAATGGTGTTCATTATCCTCTTGTGCTGAGCACCACATGGTCCCACTGAGTACAAAGTAAAAGGAAAGGAAAACCTGTTGTTGAGGATGATGGTCACAGTCTTGTTGTGGTTTTGATTCTTCTCTGGATCCAATGAGAGGTACCAAAGTCCCCAAAACCTGAAGCTTGTATATGCTCTGGTTCAGATGGGAATGCCCAATACCTCCCCCAGGGCAAGGAGTTTCACAATGGATGATGTAACTCTGTGAGTCATGGAATCTTTGATGGCCCATTAGCAGACATGAGGCTGGGTGTAAGGGTGCTAATGCCTCCCTAGAGGGGAGTTACCATGGCTCACTCATTGATGTGAAGACAGGAACACCGTCCTATCTCACAGGGTTCTTTAGCACCCAGCTTGTAACCTGAGCGGTCAGGTGTGCCCTGGGCAGCTGCTGCAAATGATCCATTATTCACAGTTCATCAGAAATGACATAGAGGGTGTAGTTTTACATACACAGTTTTAGTTATACCCACACAGTGATAAACTGGTCCCAGACACTGTAACTAGGACAAGTAGTCACATTAACATTACCAAAACAACAACAAAAAAAGGCCAGGCATTCAGTGAAAAACTATGTCACCTGCTCTAAAATCACAGTCAAGCACAGTTAAGGTAAACTTGCTAGAATTTTGTGTTTTCGTAATACATCAGGATGTAATTTGGGACAGTTGAGTAAGTAAGCAGCAAACGTGAATGGTCCCTGCAGTGTGGATGAGAATCCCTGGGGAGGACATGTAGAGGGTAGCTAAGGCCCAGTCCTGCAGGTTTCCAGACACATCTTCTTCCCTTCTCATCAGCTAAAAACCTGACTCCTCCTGGCACAGGTGATGGGTTTTTGGATATCTGGGAACATCTCTCTCTCTGAGTATCTGAATCATTGAAGAATATTGCATTTAGGGCTCTAGATCATTTATCTGCTTGTGGTGGTTTGACCTTGCATGGCTGCCAGATAAGACTTCCCAGCTGCTTTCTCACTCTTCCTCCTGAATATGACAGGAAAAGAAAATAAGATGAGTTGAGAAGAGAACAGATCACTTGCCAATTACCATCATGGGCAAAACAGGATCGTCCAGAAGAAAACTTTCAATTTATTACTCATTAAATATAGAGTCAAAGAGTGAGAAACTAAATGAAAACTAAAACACCTTCTCCTTCCCTCCTCTCCTCCCTCAAGCTTTATCCCAGGCTCCACTTCACTCTTTCAGCCCCAGCTCCTGTCCCTCCTGACTCTGAGTGGCACAGGAGGGTGGGCAATGGGGGTATGGTCAGTCCATAACAGTTCATCTTCACAGCTCCTTCCTCATCATGATTTGCCCTGCTCCAGTCTGTGCTGGGCTGCAGCATGGGTACCTCCTTGGTACAGTGCTGTAGGAGTTGGAGATACTATTTCTTCCCTCGCTGACCCCAGTTTTACACAGAGGAAGTACAGTGACGGTCACTTGAATGCTGCTCAGGAGAAATTATTCTGAAACCCTCTGAGTGAGGTCCTTGGCTAGCAAGCATCTGCATTAATATTTGCCATCTTCCATAGACCTACATTCTCTCCAGCCATATGGGTATCTGAAACAACTTTTTTGTCCTCTGGAAAGAAAGGAGAAGCTGTTTTCCATGTTGTGGATATTGTCACACATGCATGGTGTTGATTAATTAAAAAGAGGTGAAGCTCTTTAGGAAGCTGAGAGAGGGATCGTCTGTCTCCCTGCCTCCTGCTTTCCCTCACCCTGAAATGGTGTGTTCACTGAGGCTGTGCAGAAGCACATTGCAAAATGGCAGTCAAAGGCAGACCAAAACCCAGTCTGGTGTGGAAATCCAGCACAGCTATAAGGCTAGAAAGAGCAGAGTGTGTGATCATGACTTCTGTTAGAAATGCATTTGCACATCAGATCAGATCTAACTGCTTGCTGAGTAGTCTGAACTGACAGTAATTGGGCAGGATTTACTTTTTGGTTTTGTAGAGTTTAATTCTGTAAGGAACTAAATATGGTAGATGAAACAGCTCTCTGTGCAATTCTTAAGTGAGAAAAAGGTGAAATTAAAATGTGGCTGTTCCCTTTGACAATTAAATAGGAACAAAGGGATGCCATGGTTTGAATCGATGAGCTTTCAGCTAAGTTGCTCATTACTGCTGAAAACCTTTTTCTCTGAAATCTCCTTAACCCTGATTTTGAAGGGAAAAAAGTAGGAAAAAGAACTTTGCTAAACTTTGTTTAATTTATCTGTTTCTCTGCATCCCAAAAGTTAATGTTTTCAACAGGTCCTCCAGGCCCCCTGTAATCTGGTAATTGGTCTAGCACAACCATCAGCCTCTAAACAGATGTTTTACTGAGAATTATCAGATTTCCTTGCCCTGGGAGGGTTTGTTTATAATCCCCAAACCCATTAAAGAAATGAGGGAGCTGTAAAAACATTTTGAAATAGATGAAACACCTTTCAAGATAAGTTGCTGATAATAGAAAGCAATAGCACAGTGGAATGAAATGATTCCATGGATACTTCTTGCTACTTTTTTGGCAGCTGCAGTATTTATATCTTACTGCAGTGACTGTATTTTGTGGCATGTACTGATCAGTCATTCCAAAATAATTAACCTGGATTTCAGAAATACAGACAGATTACTTTTTATTTTACTTTCTTATATTCACTTAAAAAATTACAACTGTTTCTTAAAAATAATGGTGGTTTGTCCTTGATGTAGTCCTGTTACGAGCTTTGCTGTCTTTGGTGAGTGCATAAGATGAAGGAGATGAAAATCAAGTGATATCCTGATGTTTGAAATTAAGGTCATATAAAACATGAAGGGATATGTATTATTTTGTCCACATAAGTTCTCTGATCAGAAAAAAAGAAGATGAAAGTCTCTTTCTTTTTCATAATCTGTGTGGTAAAGGAGAGTAGAAACACAATGTGGAAAAAAGAATTATTAAATAATTCCGAAGCAAAACCAAACTACAGAAACATTGCAATAATTAAGTAGCTAGAAGATCACAAATTTCATTACTCACAAGCTGGCAGGTTATAAGAAAGGCACAAGTGCATTTTTATGGCAGGAAGTACGTCCATTGAATCACACCATTAAGTCATATACACTACTCATTGTATTCTCTTGCTTTATGGGTTTCATATTGACTTTACCTTCTATTCAGGGCTATAGACAAGAGGGTACTACCAAAGACAGGCAGATACAAATGCGTTTACCTGATTGATGTCATGTTTTGGTTCAGGCACACATGCATAGCTGAAGTATGTCATAGCAAAACTACAAAAAAGCCACTCAGAGTGTAAACTTCCTATTGCAAAAAACCTGAAAAATCAGAACTGTAAGATGGAACACCTTCATATTTTCACTTTTTCTCTAGTTTCTTTGTTATACACAGTAATGTTTTGCTTTCCTCCTTTTTTTAAAAACTTAAATTTTTTTTAGTGTTCCTGGTGGTTCTTTGCTTTTGTGCAGTGATTGAAATTCCTCATATACAAGAGTGGCTAATTTGCTAATTAATACAGCTGACTCAACTGCTGTGGTTGTTTTTTTGCAATCTGAGCCTGGATGTGTCTTCATCATGTGGCCAAAATGTAGTGGCTTCCCATGCCCAGATTCCATTCTGTGATACGAGTATGTGTGTGCCAGGTGATATAGCCATGAGTTTCTGGTGTGGTTCTCATACTTCTGGATGCTCTTGTGTCAGTTGTTTGGAATTGCAACATTCCCATCACTCCCATATTGCTGTTCAGTTCCTAAAGTGGGCCTGTCCCAAACCTTTAGCCTGGTTGAAATGTTCACTATTTACATAAAGGTTGAGAAGCAGCAAGGCCATTGCTTGAAAAGTGAGGCATAATGCAAAGGAGGAGCATCACTGCTCATGGAATTCTGATCTCCTCTAGAGAAATCAGTGTGCCTCATTAGCTTCACATCAGGGTTAGACCTTCTTGGCCATTATGTTATCTAGACAGTTGGTTTTTAAAACCCTGTTAATTCTTTACACTATCCCAGCTCCTTCCATTTCAGCCCATCGTGTATCAGACACTGTATGTTCTGCTGCTTCTGCCAAGTCCAACGTGCTGCCACTTATTTTCTATTCCTGCTTTCCTCATTCCCCACAAGTGCTGGAGTGCCTGTGCCACAAAGCATTTAAACATATGTTCAGCTCTAAGTGGAGAAGTGTTTTGTTGAGTCAAGACCTTTGCATTTGACTTGGCCTTTGAGTGCAAGTAGCCTTTGAAGTTTGAAAGGCATAAAGAGATCCTCAGTTGCACAGGGAGGACCAATTAATTCTGTCTTTTACTATCTCTTTGGTTCTTCAGTGTCGTTGGTCTCAAATTCCCAGTTTTTACTTTCTTTACCTTATTGTACCATCTGCCTTTTTGCTCTGTTCTTTCATTTTACCACTTGTCTTCCCCTGAGCTGGAAAGCACAGTTCTACTTCGTACCTCAGAAACTTTGAATATTCTAATTAGTTTAATTGAGTTAGCAGTTCAGGCTTGCTGGTCTGTGACATGCTGTCTCAGTTTGAGGGGAAAAACCAAAATGTTTACCCACAAGCAGAGGAGGGGGTTTCTTACACAATAATCACACCACTCTTTATCAAATTTAAGAAAAGGAACTTTAATTAGAAAATGGATACAAGAAGGATAATTGTTCTTAACTGATACATATATANTCACTGCCCCAGACAGAGCGGGCAGGCCACGACGCTGCAAGTGGCGGTGAGACTGGAGCAGAGACCGGGACCCCAAATGCAGAGACCAGGAGAACAGCTGTGGCAAGGAGAAAAGAACCAGCTCACCAAGAAGCAGCAGCAGCAGCCAGGGGCAGGAGAAAAAATGGCTTCTCCCCTACCACCACACACACGCTGCTCCTGTGTTCAGCCAAGCTAAAAATGGAAATGTCCCCCAAAACTAAAAGAGACAGCCTGTCTCCCCACCCAACCGATCAAGAAGACGTAGCAGTTAACTACTTCTTTTTGTTAACTAATGGCATGGGCAGTCAGTGGCAGGGGAGAGAATTTACATAATAATTCCAAACTACAAAACATGCTTCTTATACCATCTAGAAAGAGACCAAGAACGACTACTCCTATGCTATGAGACCTGTCTGAGGATACCATCTCACCTCCATTTGTCCTGATGGCACAAAAATATCTCTGCTGGAGTAAATATTTGCTTAAGGCAAAAGTGTTCCTGTGTTTTGTATGGGAATAGCTGATGCATGCAGCTGCTTCAGAAAAAAAGAAAAAAGAAAATTTAGAGAAGTTTGGAATGGAGGCTGCTAATTAGATGCCTCTCTCAATCTCTGAGCCCAGAGCTTTCCCAGAGCTTTGGTGACTTAGCGCTGACTCAGAGAGACGTGAGTCCTTTTGATGTCTTTCAGTATTTTTTTTTCATACCTACTGCAGCTTAGCTCTGAATTCAGAACTTTTGCTTGCGTTGCACTCCCCGGTCACTGCAGCCAAGCTCCTGCTTTCACAGGCAGCCCATAAATGTACCAAGCTCAACATTCACGTATCTCAAGTAGCTCACCCCTGCTGCATCTGCTGGAAAGCTGTTCCAGAGCCATGTTCTTCTCATCACTGGGAATTGTTTCTTTTGCAAGCTCCCTCTACAAGTGTGTTAGTTCTAGTTACATTAATCCTGCATGAGCCATTTTTATATAAAATTGTTAAGTAAGTTTTTTCATCCCTTCTTAAATGATGGTTTTCAGACTGGGTTTGTTTTGGGGAGCTACTGTATGACATCCTTGCATGTATCACAGCATTCCCATTCAGTGTATTAGTTGACTGTGTACAGTAAAGTGCATTTTTTGATTGAAAAGTGTAATTCTTGTTTAGTCAGTGGGGTATGTAGTTTTCGTATGCCAAGGAACAAAATTAGTCTGTTTTCCCAGGGAAACATTTTTTGTGATACTTGACCATGTTGTTGACTGACACGTTTGCTCTTTCCAGCAGTTGCACATATGTCTGAAGTGACTGTAAAGGACTGTGATCCTTGGGGGAAAAAAGTGGACCCCATGATCATATATCTTAATGAAAACAGTATTAATATGTGGCCTAGTGGCTGTGGATGCTATTGAAGTTTTGAATATTTTGCAAGCCATATAAAAGCATTCGGTCTGTTCCTTCATGCTGTTGCAAAATGATGTCAAGTTTAGATTAGTAGCAGGTTGTGACATGACAGCAGTACTTAAAGCCTCAAGGGAAACTTCACAAAGTGTTATATTTACAGATCATTCTGTCAAAGTAGATCAGATTGTCACTGCATCTCTGGTTTTGCTGCCGGAGGTATTTGCATGGATATGAGCGCTCCTGGCTTGTGGATGCCGTTGGTTGCTTCACGGAGCCACGATGAACACTGAGCCCTGTTAAAGAGCACGGACTTACTAGAGCGTGCAGGATGGCAAAGGACACCTGAAGGTTGGTTGCACTTTGGTGTTCCCAGTTGTGTTTAACTGCTGTCAAATGTGATAATCACAGCATGGGAGAGCCTTCTGCCAGGCTTCCTCACGCTTCCGAGAGGAGAGAGCTGAGTGTCCTGTTTCAAATAGTCAAGTGACCATCAAAGCTGTTACCTGAGGCAAAACTGGAATGGAAGGATAACATTTTAATTGTCTGACAGGCAGTGGATTTAGGCTTTTATTCAGCAAAGCACATGAAGTCTGTTGGCTTCATTGGTAGTGTGATATTTAAACCTAAGCATATGCTTGAGTTTGTTCCTGAGGTTTCCAAGCAAGGCCCTCAGGGAAGGCACTTACACATTCCCTGCGTGAGAGGGGAAAAGGAATTGGGCTCTGTGCCTAAAGAATTCCGGTTACTTTATTTGCTCATTAGCATAAAAAGCTAGGAAAAATGACGCCAAAACTGTGAGGAAGGGACCAGGGCAAAGGCATCGTTTCTGCAAAGCTCTGCAGGAGTAAGCAATGGGCAAGGGGAAAAAGGGACTGGTCCTCCATCCACGTTCCCTCGCTGCTCAGTGGGGTGTCTCTGTCCTCCCTCTGGGCCATGCAGGCAGATGAGCAATGCTTTCATGCACTTGCAAGGGAAATTATTGCTGATTCATCAGTAACTGGATCTTCTCCAGCCCCCAATCATCTCCTGAGGTGGAAGAGGTCAAACCTAGCTCAACGGTGTTTAATGTAGTGTGTGCACACGTTTTTATCATGCAGTGACTTCTGCATCCTCAGCATAGCTGCCTTCAGATAAAGCAGCTTTCATCATTTTATGGAACCTGTAAGAGCCACAGCGTGTTTTTGTAACTACATTCTAGTTTTCATGTTTTTTTAGTTTTCTGACTCACAGTTCTTTCCACCAGAAACATAAAATGATTCATATACCCAAGCACTTAACTCCCCTTACATTTGTAAACGGCACTTAATGCATGCTTAATGAGGGTATTCCAAACCACTAAAACCATAATTTGCTTATGCTACATAGTAAGGTTTAAATCCTGCCGACTTATGTAAATACTTTCAAGTTCATTGTAGGTTTTTGCAAATGGTGATTTAGAGCCAGAATGTCTGCTGGCTTAGCCTCGCTGGGTCTTTGTGGTCCACATAAGCTCTGACACAGCACCTGGGAAGAGAGAATGAGAAAGAAAGAGGGAATTGGTGCTATAAATCTGACAGAAAGAAAATAATGTAGAAGAGGCTCTCTTATTGCTTTCACAGGGGTAACATTTGAATACGAAAGTACATTAAAAAAAGGAGATGGAAAGAGAAGATGAAAAACATTTTTTTCTTTCACTCTCCTTCAGAATTTCTAAAATTAAACTCTCAGTGTCTTATTATTTTTATTGGAAGATATGAGGGAAAAATCCTTTTCCTGGATAATTCAAAGCTCAGATAGATTTATTTAGACTCAAAATATATGGTACTGCACTTTAAAAAAGCTATTGCTCTGTTATTCATGCAATGCATATATTTTATGATTTTCTTTTTAAAATGGAATCAAATAATTTATGATGCTGGGTTTTTAATCTCCTAATCCAGACTTTTTCTCCCAGATCATTCAGGAACCACTCCACATTATTCAGTGTCATAAAAAATACTACATCTTTTTCATTTGTCTAGCACATAGAATTCTAACACCAGTAAAATCTTCTAATTTGAGTTAAAATTTAGTCAATCATAAATGCATTTTGGAGGCACAGTTTATGTTCTGAGAATCAAATTTCTGAAAAAAATGTCTGGTCCATAAAGTAGTGTTGTTTGCAGGCAGCTGTTCGTTTTCAGATGTTTTATTGCTTTGTCTTATTCTGTGTTGTTTTCACTTTGCTGTTGTGAAAAGGGATCCTTGGTTACCATCTTCCTCTTCTTTGTTGTATCAAATGGCAAAATTCTCTCTTCCATCCTCCCTCAATCTCCAATAATGAAAAAAAAAAGAGAAAAGTTAATAACCTTCTGCTTCAGGCATGATTTATAGCTCATTATGTCAGTGAGAGAGTACAACTGAAGCAATGCCATTAGGAAAGGACCATGAATTCCAAATTCTACAAAGCTCGATGCATGCCATGTATGTTGAGCTTTGCAGGAACAGGAAGGGGCTTGGCTCTTCACTATCAAAGATGGTTTCTATTTGCAGATGTCACCAGGAACTGGCACCAGCCCTGACTCTGCTTCAGGAAGTGGGTCCCAGTGCTCCCTTCCTTACCACACTGATGACCACACAACATTCCATTAAAAGCAGTAGTAGCATTGCTAGTCTTTCCTGAAGGTGCAGGGAAGAGCTAAAGTCCCCAATTTGTTTATACCTTTCGGATGCTTTTGCAGTGATGTTGTGGATGAATATGGTTTGCACGTCTGGCACTACTGCATTCAGGTGTCTCCTGATCTCTCCCAGGACAGTACTTATTTCAGAGAGAGGCAATTTAGGAAGAAACAGTGTGTTCCTGGAAAGAAGTTGCTCTGGATGATCTGAGGTCCCATTCAGGTTTTAAATAGCTTATGAGGATATATCCTAAAATGCTAGAGGAAGATTTGTGACCCCTCTCCTTGAGAGAAAATGATGGACTCCTGAAAATGGGCTGAATGTGCATTTCAGGGATGAATATCTCTGTGATGTTCTTTCATTTTAGTTTGCACAAAAAAGAGCTGTAGTCAGTATTTTAATATCTGGTCTGTGGCGTTTGCTTGGTGGCTTGTCCCTCTGCACACTGTGGTCTTCACTCCTCTCATATTTGGCTTGGCCGTCTCTGTTGGGAGCTGATGGTGCACTTCTTTGCAATGATTTAGGGGCTACATGGCATTTAGGCAGAATCTTTCAATATTAAAAATGTGTTTTGGCAATTTCCATAAGCAACTAGATTGGCTTCTAGGGTACTTTTGTCTTCAGAGCTGACCACCAAGCAGGATGAAAATGTTTATGCTGGGCTCAGCTTTTCCATAATCAGGAAGGAGATCTTCATCCAGCAACATGAAATTTTATATGAAGCACGGACTGAATGCCAAGTTTGGGGGTTAGCCTCCATTAAGAGTATTTTGAGACTGAATGCTTGAACCATGGCCTTTGGGAGCCCCTGAAGGAATCCTAGAGAGTCCAGAGACACAGCCTATAAGAGCTGCATCTTAGAGTTATATTCAGTGGCATTTTTCTTCTCAAAGACAACCTTGTTTTGGAAAGGATTTAACTGGCAGGGAAATAACATGTTTTTACCTCAGTTCACTCAATTGTTGCATTTTAGCCAGACATACATGGTCAGTTGAGTTTGGTATGAATTAGTGCTGCCACCTGGAAGAGGCAGGGGAATTTTTTCCACCTTTACCCTCCTGAGCCACCCAATTCTGATCTCAGCTGTGCCATTACACATGCACTTCTGTGAAATGCCTGGAAGATGCTTTTTCTGGGAATCAGGTTCCAGCTCTTAACAGCTGAGGAAAGTCACCCTGATGCCTAACCTTTTTTGCCCTATCCCCCAGATGAAATACATAAAGGAGAGTGCAACTGCTATTTTTGTTGGTGGTTTAATTGTTACTTTTCAGAAACTGCAATAAATAGGTATGATTGTAATCTTAAGGCCTGGAGGGTTTTCTGCTAACAACCATTTAATTCTCTTTCATTGGTTAAGAAACCAATGAAACAAGCACATTTGAGCTGGAGGAAATGTGGCAGCAGAGGATGGTTAGCTTCCAGCTCTGCCAGCACCTACAGCTTGTGCCACAGTGCTCGCAGTAGTGGCTGGGTGGCACACTAAAGGCTGTCAAGGAAACAGTGTTATGTGGAGAGAATTAAATAAGGATCAGCCTTCTTCATGCAAAACTTTGCAAGTGAAGTTGATTGGAATGGGTAGAGCGTTGTGAAACAATGAAGACAGATCTTGTACTTGTTGGCACAGCAATAAAATGAGTGGAGGACACAGATGATGTCCTGGAGCATGGCAAGGCTCTCCATTTGTTTCCATATCTAGATTTAATTCTCTCTTTAGGCCATTGCCCTGGAAATCTTGAGGAACTGCTCTTTTTGATTACAGCCATTGCAGTTCTTCCTTTTTTAAAATCAATTATTCTGTGCCTTACCTCCATCCTGCCCTGGTGTTCTTCTGCCTCACAAAGCAAGAGTTAAGAGCCCTGTCTTTTGAGCCTTTCCCTTTCAAAAGTGTCTGCATACTTGTTTCACTGACCAAAAATTAGCTTTGTGCAGGATGTTCCCTGGCACATCAAAGTCACATCACATGTGGCTGTCTTTGGGATTTGTTACAGGCACAAAGCAGGCAGCAGACGTGACAAAAGGTGCTGAACCATCATCCTTCCTGGCAACTGTGACTCTACAGGCTTGGCTTCAGGCTGGGTAGAATTACACTCAAGATATAAGCATGGGTAAAACTAGGCAGATTTGACTGTCGATAGCTCAGAGATTTCATGATCGGGCAGTTAAGATATCAAGAAGTCACAGTAGTAAGACAGGCTCCTAGAGCAAGAGCCTGGAGGGGAGCCGCAGGATTCACCTGCACTGAGCTCGTGGAATGTGCAAAGTCAAGTGTTTGCATAAGCGAGTATAAATAAAGTCACTGTCAAAAAGAGCATGTTAAGAATGAATAGAAATATGATATTCCTGGATTCTCCTAAGTGTCTACACTCAGTAACCTAGCTGCCAAAAGTGACCTATAACCAGGGCTTGGTGACTTTGCAGTCATCTTGGAAGCTCACTGTTTCATGCTGACCCCTCTCATGCTTTGATGCTCAGAGAGCCAGAGGTTGGGCAGTAATTTCAGCCTCTCCCACTGCTGTTGAGTCAGAAGTATTTTACATGGCAGGCTCAGCCAGCAAGGCAAGACTGCAGGCATAAAAAATAAAAATCCCTACATTAAAGTAAAGGCTGTATTAGGTACAGTTGTGCAATATTTTTCTGTTTAAGTAAACATCAGGTTGGGCCTTGAATTTGTGAGCACAGCGGGGACTGTTTTGGATAGTGGAAATTGCATTATGCCTTCTGTTTCCTTTCCAGGGAAGCATGTGAAGCACATTAGAGAGCGAGGGAAGGTCATGACTGCAGGGAACAGGATGTCTGAGAGGGAAAGGTGGGGTAAGAAGAGCTGCTGCAAAACAAGGATAGAGAAGCAGCAGGAAAGCATGAGGGTGAAAAGTAGTAACTGGAAACCTTGCAATATCTTAATCAGAATTCTTTCACATAAAAGGTCTAAAAAAGAACTTTGCCTGCATTGCTTATGTATTTCTGACTTTTTTATTCATCTCTTGTTTTAATTTAAATAAGCATTGCTTCATTGGACTTTTTCAGATTCTAGAAATGGTCTGAAATTTTGGAACGGCCAGGCAGGTATACTCGGGGTTCCAAAGCCCACATCTGCAAATGTGCACATGTTGGTCTGATGAAAATGCTGGACAGGCTGAGACTGATCAAAATGTATTTGCATAGCTGTGATCAATTAACTCTGCTGTGTACTGTATTGTGCTTGCTATATTGCAGCATGCTCCTCCCATCATGCATCATTCCCTCTGTCCATAAAATTATTTCTGGGCCAGGCCTGCACTGAGTCATAAGCAGGGTGGAACCATCCCTCCCTCTAACCCCTCTGTCTAGGGGTGTAGGAGGCTGTCAGTTTGAGAGCCAGCTAGCAGAAGAGCTCACTTTCTCTGCTTTACCTTTACTGTGTTAGCTACCATGGCCTTTCCAGGACTGCTTAGCTGAAGCACTTTGCAGCACTGCTGGCCAAGCAGCACCTCAGGCAGTGTGCTGGGGAGAGCAGCGTATGGTTTGGCATAAAGGAAGTAAGGATAAAATGTCTACATATTTTTCAAAAGGCAAACTGTCTGAAAAGTCTGATGATAGCCCAAACCAGAACAGGCTGTAATTACATATCCTTTGGGTTCACAGTTAATACAATATTTCTCTCTGGTTTTGCAAGTGTGCCATAGTTAGGCTTCAGTGGCTCCGCAGCCTCTTAACAAGCTGTAGAAGGCACGCTATTGCTCAGGCCCTGGCAGCACTGAAAGGCAGCATATTCTTTAACCCTTTGCAAGATTATGTAGCTTAACAACATGAAGCAGTCTCCGAGTGGTGACCTGTCCACACAGAGCTGGGAGAAGGGAAGTCAAGAACTGGGATGGTTACCCACTACCTTTTCGTTGTACAGCTGCTATATGGGGTATTTTGATGCCTGAGTTAATAGCCCTGCAAATATAGCAAGGTAGAGAGGGAATGGCACAGTGGAAGCTATTTGGAAGGAATTAAACATTAACAACACACCTTAAATACAACCAAGTAGGAGCAAAAGAAGGGAAATACTGTCCAAGTACAGTCTGTACCCAGTGTTAACATAGGCAGATGGGATTTGCTTACGGAAGCAGACAATCATCACCTTCCTCCCTGTGGTAAAAAATGTATTTAAAAAAGGTACTAGTTGGGATTTTGTATAAATACCCCTTGAAAAGTAAAGCCTCAAAGGCAAGCCCAGTCCATTTGAGTTGCCACTCTGTAAACTAATCATTTGATTTGAAGCAGGAGGCAGCAGCTATCTTGACTACTTTTTGGATGGCTTTTCGGTCCACTCTACCCTGGTTTCTGTGGTCTGGAGCTGTAAAACTGTGCTGAGAAGGCTGCTGGCTCAGCCCTGGAATACCTGGCTGATTCAGCTGCTCCTCCACCAGCTTTTGCCATAAGGTTCTCAAGGCACCCAAGCTGTAAAGCCGAAACGCTGTGGATGGCAAAGCCAGTCTCCTAGAGGAACACTCACTACATGGTTTAGTCCTTATGGAAGTAAAGGGACAACTGTGGGGTGGGGCAAACCCCCCAGAACAGATTTGCCTTCTCTGGTGGAGGCAGGAGGAAATGGCACAGGACTCTGCTGCAGTTCTGCTGTCGGTCCAAGTAACCAGGAGTTTGCCAATAAAATTAAATAAATAGCCCAATACTGCCTCCCTCCAAATCACATCAAGTCTGATCAAGAGTTCAAGGAGTACTTTTTCCCAAACATGAATGGCTGGATCAGACATCACTGATTTATTTTGGTTTGTTTGTTTTATTTTATCTCAGAAAACGAATTTTAAAAAATCCCTTATCAGCTTCTTTTTGAATGCCTGAAAGGGGAAAAAATTAAAGGGCATTTATTAATATTAGCAGTAGTATTCCAAAGTGTATTGCATGCATTATTGTTAATATTATTCTAGAGGTGCAGTGCCAGCAAATCATAGATACAGAGAGTTGGCAATAAATTAATTGGACAAATAATAAAGTAGTGGAAATTAGGAAAGATGATGAGATGGAAAAGATCAGCTGAGCAAGGAGAAGACTGAGAACAGCATGTCTTTCTTGCAGTAATACGGTAATGAATATTGTGAAGGCAGAGTGGGAATACTGATCCTCACATGCTTCTCACAACTTGCTATAGTTGATCAAATTGCTTTAAAATTGCTAACGTGAGCAATTACAGGATGAAAAGATCTTTATGCCAATGTAAATGCATCTCTGGTGCAGAGCGATGTCCCTTCTGCAATGTAAGCAATGGTAGCTGGGCTTTGGCAAAACTGGTGGCTCAAGAGCACCCGTGCTAGTTTGAGCCTGTGTTCTCTGGTAGAGGACATGAGTCCAGGCACTGTGTCAGAAAATCCTGGACCTATAAATACAACATAAGGCATTGTGGGGAAAACAACCCAAACTCCCACACAGGTCTGACATTACCTCCCAGAAATGAGACTTGGTACTATGGGAAATAGTGCCATAAAACGTTAGTTCCCGACTGTTTGATAGTCAAGAAAAAACCAAATCTAGTACTGTGGGATTAGTTAGCAAGGAAATAGAGAAGGAAACAACAAACGTTGCTGTGCAGCTCTGCGGCTCTCAGAAAACAACAGAAGTTGTGAAAAAGTGCAAGGAGGGGTGGCTGGGATGATCAAAGCGAGACGAGGTGCCTGTAGGCAGAACAGCCAAGAGGTACTGGGCTCCTGCAGGAGGGGGAAGACGTGTCTGCTGGGAGTGATGCTAAAGGTCTGTAAAACCATGGGCTGTGCAGAAGGAAGGGCTAGCTGATGGATGACAAGCTAAGGGTTGAGCCTCAGGTGAAACTATTGGGCATTCAGTTAAGAATAGTGGACAGTTTTTCAGATACACAGTGGTTTTAAACTGCCAGAGGGCAGGTTTCTATTAGACATTAGGAAGAAATCCTTTACTAAGAGAATGATGAAGCACTGGCGCAGGTAGCCCACAGAAGCTGTGGGTGCCCTGTACCTGAAGGTGTTGAAGGCCAGGTTGGATGAAGCTTGAAGCAACCTGGTCTAATGGAAATGTCCCTGCCCACAGCAGGGGGTTTGGAATGAGATGATCTTTGAGTCCCTTCCAATCCTATCCATGCTATGACTCTATGATTCTTATCATAATTAAGCTGGGGAGCTCTTTGCCATGTAAGGCTGTGGGTGCTAAAATTTACATGATCTTAGAATGAGGCTGGACAGGTTTGAAGAGCAGAAATCTACTGAGTGATACAGTTAAAAGTGAAACTAACCTGCCTGTGTCAGAAGTTGCTGAGGAGGCAACTCTTTGGCGAAGGCCAAGACAGAATGTGTTCTCCCTTTTTTTAAGCTGCAGCTCCACATGTGAAGTTAGGGCAGAACCCAAGGAACAGAAACAGAGGCCAGTGGACTACAAAGTCCTTGGTCTACAACAGTGCAGGCCATGTACACCTGGCTCCCAAATTTAAGCAATGCATTTAAGAATTGATTCTTACGCGCAATAATCCTTCCTTCAGGAAACACTAACCTATTGAGCCATGAGATTTTTAGGCCTCCAAGATCTGCTGTCCCCGAGGTGGAAGTGACTGCAGAGACATTGTGTGTCCTGAGAAGTGCAACATCCACTATACTTGTCTAACTTCAAAGGAGCAGTACTTTAGAGGGGGAAGGGGCACTAAATGAACTTCATTCCCACAAATTAAGACTTGAAGGAGGAGGACTGCTCTTCAGCCTCTCTTCTTTTCTCCTGTCATCTCAACCCTTGCCATTGCAGGCTGGAGCAACCTCTGGTGATGCCTTTGCCACTTGAGTAAAACACCCAAGTTACTGGCTCCCCTGAGGGATGAGTTCCCAGGATCCTCAGCCATGCCAGCTCCAAGAGCAGTGAGAGCCCTGCCTGGCTCCATCAATGCCAAGGCCTGAGTGCCACCCAGCACAGGGTTCTGCTCAGCCAGAAATGTTAAGCTGGGAATGAGATTTAGACTATTCCGGATGGAGTGTTTCTAAAAACAGGTAGAAAGCTTCTTCTGTAAGGACCTGACTTTTATCTCAAGAATGTCTCTTGACATTCCAACAGTTTTAAAATTAGTCTTCCCCCTCTCCATCTTTACTTTTCC
The DNA here is from genome assembly GCA_013396695.1 of Sakesphorus luctuosus. Taxonomy (NCBI): domain Eukaryota; kingdom Metazoa; phylum Chordata; class Aves; order Passeriformes; family Thamnophilidae; genus Sakesphorus; species Sakesphorus luctuosus. Next base: position 116,577 of record VWZD01006880.1, read on the forward strand.
ATGCACTGTTTTTCTGTGACAGTCTTCTTCATTGGCTTTGCTTCTGTGAAGGACTTCCCTTAATATTTTCCTTCAAACTGTTCCATTTCAAAGTTTTCCCGTTTTTCCAAACATCCGGTTCTCTGTGACTCTGTTGTGTAGTTTCTAGGTCTTCTTTTGCTTTACAGTGTCCTTTTTCTCTTAAGCACTTTCCCTTGAACAGCTCTACAGTGGCAATAGCACAAAAACCCACTGTATCCCTCTGTGTCTCTATACAGAACTTTAAAATATCAGTGAGAGAAAGAGGGACAAAGCAAACAGGTTTAATATAAAATAAGGGATATTTATTTATAGGATATTATTTTCAAAAATTCCATAGTAGGGCAAAGAGAAACCTCACCATTTCATAAAAAATACGCAGTTATTTTCTTCATACATTCTAGTCATACCACAGGCTTTCCAGAAAAAGAACATCTATTTTTGTGCCATGTGCCCTGAACACCTCCTGCACGATTATTGTCCTGGGATTTGGTGCTGAGGAGGTGCAGCCTGATGTGTGGAGTCAGAGTGCTCCTGGTTTCACTGGGGGCCACTGTGAAGGGCTACAGGTCTCTGCATCGGGGTGGGTTTACCTCTTGACTCATTGTCAGAGTGGCATAGCGTTACATGTGTTCTGTTTATATACATTTGGGAAGTACATCTCCCTAAGTCCTCTCAACTTGAGTTTTCAAGCTCAAACACTTGATTCCTGGAACAGTTTTATGTGCATAGCACTGGGTCTGATCTGAAGCCCACTGGGACCATGAGCACCTTTATCCTGGTACTCAGTCAGGCTGTAACTGGATTTTAAAAGTGACCTATATCTTTCACTCGGTCTCTCAGGCTCTCTTTGCGTAACCATCCATAGGTGGTCTAAATTTACCACTGCGGTGTGAAAACCTGAATCCACAAGCAGCAGTGGGTCTGCCTATTTAAACGGCTTTTTGTCCTGATTTCAGAACTATAAGCAAGACTTGCTCTTACCAGTTTTGTCAGCAAAGCTCAGCTGATGAATATTTTCTTTGGTGACCATTTTTGTTTCTGTTTCTTGGCGATACCAGCAGGAGTTATGGTAGGGACCAGCAAAACAATGCCTTAGAATTCTTTATTTTACTTACTGGCCTGGATTCTAGCCTGACAGAAGTGGGTTTTGCTTTCCAGTATAGTTGTCATGGTTTCAAGTTATAGCTTCTTTGGCCACCATGGTATCTAAAGAAATTACACAAGTATTCCACACTTGTTTTCCACGTAGTGAGGGAAGAGTTTTCCAGGCTGGGTGCTTCTATCGGGAGAGCTAGTAGAGCAGGGAGTGAGCCTGGCTAGTTTCTCCTGCGGCTGTGAGTTCTCCTAGCCTGGGTGAGATTGTTTTTGTTTGTTCTCTTTTCCTGAAGTCTTTAATTGTATTTAGTTTAAGTTTAAGTTAGTTTTCTCCACATTTCAGAGAGTTTTTCCCTTTCCCTTTTCCCTTCTTTTCCCCTGGGGGAAGTGGGGGCCCCCTACGTCCTGTACATACAGTGTGACTGTGAATATCAAATAATATAGTTTTTTTATTTATTCAATTCAATTTCTGTTGCATTTCGTTTCTTTCCAGTTTTTTCCCTTTGCTGGGACGGCTTTAAGAGAAGAGAAGGAGCATACAGTCCAGGGCTAGCATACAGTTAAGCCAAACCTGCGACAATAGTTCTGTTTAGGCTGAGAGGCCTTTTCTGACAATGGACTTCACTTTTTGAATTTCAGATGCAGGCAGATGCAGAGGGGCTTTCTACAGTTATCTTGCCCATGAAGAGTGCAACTCACTTCTCAGGGCAGAGAGGCATATGGCATCTGGCTGACCACTTCTGGAGTAAACAGGCTTTGCCTTTGGAGACAGCTGAGACAAACTATTTAAAACTGTTTAAAATGGGCTTTATTAATCTGGGGGTTTTAATCTAGCACTGGAAAGGTAATACATGCTGTGTGTTACCCACTTCTATGAGTTTTTATGTTGGAGATTGATTTTTTTTCTCAGGGTGCAGCTGACTGGAAGTGCAAGAAACTTGTGGTTTCTGTGAGGTGAGCAGATCAGTCAGGCACAGTGTACCAGGGATGCAGGAGCTGGGCAGCAGTGGATCATGAGCAAAGCAAAAGTACAGTCCAGGATAGGAGGCCAGTGTTCAGCAGTGGCTGGTGCTGGTGATGGGAATCCAGCTGGGAGAGGGATTATTTCACTGTAAGCGAGTTCTCTGCAACTCTGGGATGCAGAGCTCACAGTGACTAGTCCACTAAGTGGATGGAGCAAGAGCAGTAGTGAATCACTGTTGTTAATAATAGGGGTACTGTGATTTTTTTTTAATTGTGATATTATTAGCAAACCTTCTAGAATGGAGAGAGTATTGTGTTAAAGTGTCTCGTGAATCAAACTGTTGTCTCATATGGCAGTTTCTCTCAAGGTAGTAATAGTGTTCCCAGAAAGAGCAGGATGGGAAAACTGGAGGTCTCTTAATTACACCTTTCCAAGAGCATCAAGCTTCCTTTTTGTTAAATGCAAACTATTGTGGATGTGATCCTTAGTTGCTCAAGGGGGTTAATACCAAAGCACTTGACCGCATCTGTGTTTTGAGCTACTGGTTTTGCAGCCAAGTGCTTGCTGTCATGAGTTAGATTTTTGTAAAGTAGGTCTTCATATGTTCTGCAAAATGTTAACGCGTTTGCTCTCCCTGCACACTCTTCATTCATTGCTACATAACAGCAGAGAACAATTTAGCTCCCTGGTAGTGTATTTTAGTAAGACAGCAAGTGGTCTGTGTTTACTTATGCTGTACAATTCAGTGATTGTACTGCAAATCTTGGCCTAGTTCCTGAGTAGCTGGGGTCTAAAAACAAGCTCTTAAATTAGTATTTAGGTTCCTAAATAAAAGGTCTTGTTTTTCATATATTGAGTCCATCCTGACTCTTGCTGAGTGTTTGGAAGCCAGGAGGCTATCAGCATTTTGAAAATTGGGTCTGCTATTTGTTCATATGCTTGTATGGGGATGCTAAACCACGGTTTAGACTCATTTTTAGTATTGCAGTGCCTGTCTTATGTTCTAGATTGCAGTAATTCCTAGCGGGGCTTATTCATGTTGACAAACTATCAGTTTGGATTGATTAAAGTATCCAGTGTAAAGGTTGCCAGCAAGGTTGCTCTTTGAAGGCTTTGCTGGGAGATGAAAAGATGCACAGAGTAAGAATATTTCTGGCAAGTCACTGGGCTTTTTTCATAAAAAGGTAGGCTATAAATACCATCTTTCATGTAACATATGCTTCACTGCCTGTGGCTGACAACAAAACTGAGTGAAGCAGAGTTCATGAGAAAGGCTAATTTTGCCCTCAGTATTATTGGGAGCTCTTCAGTGCCTCTTGGTGAGGTTTTTCTTCTATGTATCAGTGCAATAAGGCTTTCTTTCCTTTCTCTATATTATAATTTCAAGGAAAGTCTGATTCATTACTTCAGGGACTGAGCTAAATTTCCTCTGGACCATTTTAAAAGAAATTATTCAAGCCTCAAATACTTGTGCTGGCTACAGCAGCAGGTGTGTGAAAGAGTGGGCATTCACTTTGCTTTGTGCCACTCATCCTTGAGAAGAGGAGGCTCTCCTTGATCTGTGGGCTCAGAAGAACAGCAGAACTTTTTGACCTAAGATAAAACAATGACAGTGTTCCTGTGGAAGCAGAGCAAGCACATGGATGCTTCTGGAACATATTACTGGGGATAACTTGCACTTTCTTTTCAAAAGAAAATCATACTAGTGCCTTTGGGGAAAGGCCTTTGGGATGAGGGAAAGGGGAAGGAATTACTCTCGATATTATTTAAAAGTAGTTAAATTCAAATGGCCCTGGAATGGGAGGATTTAATACATGGTAAATCAGCAGAGTGATCTGACACAATTGCAAAAGCAACTTTGAAAGAATTTCTCATTTTGGTCTCAGAGATGTTTTATTTTTTTCTATTCACATGCCCTGATAGATCAAAATTTACAGCATTTTCAGTTATCAGTATGCATTTTTTTTTTAAGTAGGGGCTGTTTCTGAGAAAATACTTCTGTTTTGAAAATGTTATTTAGCTGAGACTGGCTGCATGTTTCCATTTCCCTTGCAGAGGCACGGCGATAGCTGGAATTGTTTTTGGCATAGTGTTTATAATGGGAGTGATAGCTGGGATTGCCATCTGTATCTGCATGTGCATGAAGAGCAACCGTGGGACTCGAGTAGGGGTCATCCGGACCACGCACATCAACACCATCAGCACGTACCCAGGTAAGGGGGCAACATGACAGCCTTGCAACAGTGCCTGTCATCATGGCAGGAGTGTTATCTTTGGGTACTCACAGCTCCACGGTAAATGAGGGATGTGAGTACAGCAGGGGGCTCCTTTCAGTCCAGAGGGGAATGGCACAGCTCTCTGCTGAGAAATGCAGGACAGCTCAGCACGCAGTGTCTGTCAGTGCATCACTCTGCCCTGGCTGATTTATTCAGCTGCTAGTGGGCTGATGAGGGCTGGCCAGGTGCCACACTCACACAGCTGTGTGGCTTGCAGTGCCTGCAGGAGCGTGTCAAGTCCTCACTCAGGGAAGTGCTGCATTGTGCAGGACTAGACCACCCTGTGCCAGAGGCTTTCTGGAAACAGATCAGTTGTTCTTTTGTGTTCTAGTTCTTGTATTTGTTTTTGTTTCATGTGAAGCCAGCTTCTTTTCGTTGTCCAATGTAATGAGGGCCCAGCATACCACAGAGAGGGCAAAACCTGGACAATGAGGTCTGTGGATCATAGTGCAAAGGCTTTGAGTGGTGATGTGGAGTGTAATGCAACCTGAGCTGGATGCTACTTGGGCAGAGCTCATGAGCCCTGCTGGGTGCTGCAGCTTCCCAGATAACTTTTACAAAGGCGCACGGGCATCCCTGCAGGGTGTTCTGTGCTGAGTGTCCCAGGAGGGACTGCTCACTGGGATGCAGTGCTGCATCCGAGACAGTTCTCTGTATCCATCTGGCACCATGCCTGAACTGAACTGATAGGAACTTGGAGAGTGGTCATAGAATCTTAGAATAGCTTGGGTTGGAATGGACCTTAGATCATCTCGTTCCAACTCCCTGCCACAGGCAGTGACATGATGTAGAGCTGGCTGTTGTACCTTGGAGAAGTTGTCAATTCTGGCTTGTCTCTGGATTAACATTGTTGTGAAGTAATGTTTGTTAGGTGCAGGCAGTAGCAGGAGAGGCACAGAGCCTACGCCAGATCTGACACTGAGCTAACAGGCTGTCACAGGCTCTGGGGCACCTTGTGGAGTCGATGCAGGGCAGTTGTGTCCATAGTGAGTGTGAGCTGGTAGATCAGCCTGTATCTGAGCCAGCTCTGTTTCAGAGCCACCCACTGCACCACACTTGTCAACTCATTCCAGTCTAGGACCACAGAACAGGAGCACCAAAGGAAGTAGCACCAAGCAAGCTGGTGTCTGCAAGGCTTATTTGTCTGGTCTCCCCAGCTACTACATGAAAGTGGCTGCATTGTTGAGGAGCAAAGCAGTCCCTGGAAGCAGCATAATGGTGTTTATGCAATTCAGTGACACTGTTAATTATAAATACAGGAGCAATTGCCTTGGGATAACTCTGAGAGTTCATAGTAATAAAATGCATGAAGTCTCCTCATACCACTCTTAGAGATCCCCTGCCTTTATATTTCCTCCTGTTGCAAAGGTTACAGCAAACCCCAGGTGCAATATGTATACTTACAGGCAAGCTATGCAGTCTTTATTAGGTATTCCTTTATCACACTTACCAGCCTTAGTGTCTGTTTTCTCCCTCACACTTTTACTTTCCAGCTAAACTTAAAGCATCTATAATAATCCTTATAATTGCCACATTGTTTTGCATAGAGATGAGCAATGAAAGAAAACAATATTCTCAACCATAAATTGCTGAAGAGCTGCTTCAGAAACTAATAGTTGCTGCAAGCTCTAAAAACAAGAGCAAAAGGAAAACTCCAGGGCTGTAGCCTTTTCCTCCCCAAGTCTGCTCCTGCAATGACTCACCCTTATCTCTCCACCTCCAGGCAGTTTGACTCCACATGCCCTGGGTTCCTGCTGCAAACATTAGTTCGAGCAGTTCTTCCTCAGCAGCAGCAGATTTTGGAGGATGGGGAAGCTCTGAAATGATGTTCCCTGCTGTCATGGACACTTCTAGAGTAATGACTGACCTGGCTTTGACTGAAGGGCTTGTGACCAACTCTACCCTTGTTTTGGACAGGAATGGCTTCAGCCACCGCAACAACCCAATTTTCCAAGAGCAAGGTGTGCTTTTCATGGCACACTGGGATTTGAATCTCTTCCTCCCGTCACAAATATCCTGGGTTTCTGTTTGCTCTCTATGCAAGTGCTATTTCACTGCCAATCTGCCTGAGAAATCTCAGGGGACAGGAAAGCATCAGTGGTGACGTAAATGGAGACATGAGCAGATTCAGGACCTTAACAGTGACATGGTCACATGAGCAGACTTTGGACCTTAAAATTTTAGACACTAATGGGATGTTGATACAGAGCATTCAGTTCCTTCCATGCTATCATTCTGCAGCATTTACTGTCTTGATAAGCACTGAATGGATCCTTCTTCTCTAAGGTTAATAGAAGTAGTTGAGAAAATGTTTTCAGCTGCTTGTGAATATTTTTGTTTTCTCTTAAATGCCTGACCCAGTTTACAAATACTGGACTCTCCTCAGATGTCTTCATAGGTGTCAACAAGGGGAAAGCTTTGTTCTTCCTCAGGCCAAGCTGTAGTAGGATGTCTGGCATTTGCCCTGGGAGCTGTGATGCTGCTGTGTTTGCCATGATGTGGGATGTCACACATCTCCTGGGGATTCAGAGGGTCTGTGGAAATTGAGAGCCCTGGCTGCCCTGTCATTTTGTGTGGCAATGGACTTACAGTATCTGGAATGGAAAAAGTCCTGTCAGAAGCGGACTTGTGAAGAAAGTGAAGAAGCTAACCCAAATGCCTTAAAAACTGAGGGTTTTAATGTTGTTTAAATGCGCAAAATGGATTCCATTGTTCTTTTTTGCAAGTCACCCTTCTCCTTCCCCAAATCCCCTGAGATAACTGTTATCTCACCCCTGAGGAATGTATCTGGTGGTCTGGAAGGAAGTTACAAGAAGTATTCTTATTGGATGTCATTTACCCCTTTCTATTGGTTGTTAACCCTGTGTTCCTATTGGCACACGTCCAAATCCCCCTCTGCTCACCACTGCAGGTATTTAGATCCCCCCAAACCCTTATAAACCCTCACCCTTGAGCAATAAACTCTCTTGTCCCTTTCCTGTGGTCCCTGTGTGGGTCTTTATGGGCTCTGTGGGGGCCACGTGGTGGGGGACAGCCAGTGGAGCGCATCTCCTCCAGATAACGAGTTAGCTCTGGCACCTAGAGCCCCTCTCACCTGTTGCAGTTTTGGGGCAACATAAATTAATGTTGGTGCTGAAGGAGGTGGAAGGGAATGGATCTGATAAACACCCAGAATTCCTCCCCTAAGAAAGTTTAGCTCTGCCACATACCCTGGGTGTCATATGCTATACAGCCATTCAAACACTGTTACCAGCACGATGTGCTGATGGGCACACAGCCAAGTGAAGGAAGGGGCAATAAGCCAAGACTCGCCTTGATGTAAAGTGACTGTATAAGGACAGCCTGAAAACCAACTGAGTGCATTGCTGGGAGATTTTGTATCAGTTGTATGGAAACCTGGATGTCATCAAGGAAATACTTGGGAGCTGCATCTGAAAAACAGATTTTTAACTATTTCTTCTTTTTCTCGCATTTCAGTGGCTCCACCACCATACAGTTACGAATTCGAAATGGAGTACCCAGCAGACCTACCTCCGCCTTACACTCCAACCCCACAGACTTCGATACAGTACCCCCCACCCCCTCCATACCCTGGATATTCAGGGAAATAATTATATGGCTTCACTTGGATATTGAGTGCCTGTTGCAACAGCCAGTACTGTTGGGACAATACTGTAGGCTCAGGAACAAATAGGATAGCCAGGGATTGGAGTAACCTGGAAAGGTTGCCATGGCTCAGGATGAAGAAAAATCCTGTCTACTGTGGACCATCATACTTCATGATTAAACAACGTGTGACCAAAGAAACAGTTCCTGTAAATTAGTGTCTGCTGAATAATGCTCAGCATCAGTCCCAGCTTCAGCTACAGCACATGGGAGTGAGACACTTCCCTTGTAGGAACATGCATGTGGTGCAAATGGTTCAACAAGCTGTTTCAAAAGCACAAGAGGCAGCTGCTGGGGCTTATTCTGGGGGAAAACTCCAACTGTTGTCTTGAAGTAACCACTATGCCTTCCTTGAAACGAAGGGAATAAGGAAGAACAAGGAATACTGAAGCTGTTTTGATTTTCCACTTCCAGCTGATAATATCCAGTGATCACTGTGCATATTGGTCTGATAAACATGTTACAAAGACAAGTGCTTTTGGAGTTACTCAGTAACTAAAAAATGATGGGTATTATTTTTGGCTGAGTACAGGTTGTTTAAAGTGCCTACTTTTATACAGTTTGAGATTGGTTTATGAACTAAAATGTTAACAAAAAAAGCATTTTTGTATGTGAAATACACTAATTTATAGCTGATTTACTTTTATGTGGAATTTATACATTGGAAATATGCTACAATGCCTTTTTTATCAGCAAATGATACTTAGATTTTATTATAAAAATACTGAATTGGCAAAAGTCACAAGTGGTAGAAGAAATGCAAACCAAATATTAAAACATGTTAGATTTGTCTTCAGTTGGATTGACCACAGGCTATTTTTTAAAAAAATCGTAATGTTTATCAGCAGTAATGATATTCAGCCCTCATCAAAGAGATTAGCATAGAGACTGTGAGGATCAGATTACTTTTGAGTGTTGTCTTGGGCATTTTAAAACTCTAGGTCATGCATATTGTTCAAAATTACTTATTCTCGATTATATACAGGCCAAACCCTTATGATTTAGAATGTTCCATGTACTTTGGAGGCTAACTGTAATTCAGCAGCAGCTGTTTGATTTCAGAATAGAATATTCCATTGCCTAAAGCATCATCCTTCAGTGGTAAGACTATTATTTTTCTCAGATTTATATGCAAACCACAAAAACAGTGGTTTCTTCAGGGATTTAAAAGTGCTGAGTGCCCTTAGTTTGAATTGAGTGTCTGGGCAGTTTGACAATGCTACAGCCAAAAATACGGCACCCAGTTCAGGACAGCTGTGGCATCGTCTGTCTCAGAGGGAGAGACTGCACATTAGTGCTGATTTCTGGAGATCAGAATGCGTTTAAATGTTTTCCAGTGTAGCACTCATTTTCAGGTGTATCCATGTAATAATGAATAAAAAAGCAGCTTGTAAAAAGTGGTACTGTATCCCAGTGAAGTCAACTGACAACTTCTCATCACCCCCCAAGTCTGATATTTTTGGTATTCAGTCCTGATTCAGAGAAGAACTCAAGCAAGATTTAACTTTGAGCATAAAAGTTATTCAGAGGCATTCTTGAAACAAGACCTTATTGACTGTTCTTGCTCGGACTTTGCAGTTGTATTTGTCACTTCTAGGCTGACTAAATTTAGCCCCTTGAAATCCCTGTTAAAAGTGTAAATGGCCTAAGTTCTCACCTGTATAAGTTCAGAAGATCTGTGTTGTGGCCTTTGGCCAAGCTGAGCCTTGGGTCATCAGCTCATTAGCTACCAAGGCATTTGTGACTCAGTCAGAGGAAAACTGAGCTGCATCCTGGGTTTTTGCTGCTAGTTCCTTGGAGTCTTTTCTAAGGGAGGAGAGTTAAATTCTCATTTCTCTTTTGCTGTTCAGAGGTGACAAGTCCTGAACTGGCTTATCCTTGCCATTACTTCTGCTCTGGGCTATGTCCTGCGACATTTCACCTGTTGCCCTGACCTCTCAAAAGGTCCTAGTTGAAATCCTCCCATTAAAGGCACCCTTCTGAGTGTGGTGTTTTGGCAGTCCCTTCTCAAAACTATCTGCTGGGCTATTGCTGTGCCTGCCAGCATGGTGACCAGCATGAAGAACAGAATAAACATCATTTGTCCTGCAGAAAACCCAGTTCCTACTGCCTCATTCTATACTAGTACCTCAGCAATTTCTAGTTGATTACACTGGATGATATTTTGGTGCCAAACAGTTACCTGTAGATAATGAGTATTGTCATTTTCTCATTCCTGTATTTTATTACTTTATGCTGAACATGGAGATATACAAATCAATGAGTAGCTTGTATTTGTTGAATCCAGTCTTCTGAAAAATACAGAGAAATAAAACTATGTTACAGATCATAAATCTTCCCTGAGAGAATTTCTCCAGCCATGACATTTGTCAGAACAAGTTGTGAAACAGATTTCTTACCTAAAAAGGAATTTCTGGAAAATGACTAGAAGTCTTTGATGAGAGAGTCCATTGTTTTTCAGCCTTCTGATTATATGTTGTCTCTGGTGATGTTGCATGAAGGTCATAGAACCTGCAATGCAATGCAATTGCACCAAAGAACCTGCAATGTTTACATGACTTATTCCAGGGAAAATGATGAAAATGGGAAGTTGAGAATTTTGTGCTGATTGAGAGCTATTTGTTTGTTACGAAAACAGCATTGGGAATGTTGATTTTTATGTGTTAATTAATGTTCTGCAGGTCCACATATACTGGGACATACCAGACACTGATTTGAATCTCAGAGAACAACACGTGTCTTGCCCTTACTAAGGGCAGAAAACATAGATGTTTCCCTTTCAGGAAACTAGGTAGAACTAGTACAGAGTAGCCTAATTTCAGAAATTAAGCTGTTCAGAAAGAGGTCATTATTGCATTGAAAATAAGTAAAACTGAGAGAAACAGCGAGGAGGAGGGAATCTGAGATATTTACAAATGTAAAATAATAGGAAAAAGAAGTTGCTGTGAAACAAATTGAAGCATTTGCTAATAGTGAAGTTATATTAGTTGAATTTAGTTAAAAAAAATGAAGTGTTCCAGTACCTAAAGGGGGCTACAAGAAGGCTGGGGTGGGACTTTACAAAAGCATGTAGGGGCCAAGCAGGAATGTTTTCAGATGGTAGAGTTAGATTAGATAAGAGGAAGAAATTTCTTACTGTGAGGGTGATTAGACACTGGAACAGGTTTCCCAGAGAAGCTGTGGATGCCTCATCCCTGGGAGTGTTCAAGGCCAGGTTGGCTGGGGCTTGGAGCAACCTGGTCTAGAGAGAGGTGTCCCTGCCAATGGCAGGGAGATGGAACGAGATGTTCTCTGAGGTCCCTTCCAATCCAAACCACTCTATGGTGCTATGATTCTTTGTGTGGAAATGTGTAATTTGTTCAACACTTCTGTATTCAAAGTTCCTGCAGCGCAGATATATTGCCAGGCAGTGGCCATTCATTCTGTTTGACATGAGTAGCTTGCAGATAAGTGCGTTAATACAAAGAGTTTTTGCTTCGTCACACTGACTTTTTTCATCTCATTGCCCTACATCATATTCTAAAGAAAAAACCCCACAAACCTGAAAATGTAATCTATGGCTGAGAAAGGCCAAAGGATCTTCTGCTTTTCGCACTTGGCATCAGACATTATCACTAATTGGTTGGTGAATGTAGTGTTGCTCTGGGTGTTCATGGACTTGAACCAAATGCTGCTAATCTTACGGTCTCAGGTTGCTCTGCCTTTGGTTCACAATTTCTAGGCTACACTGAGGAAGCAGAGAGGGAAGGTCTCCATGTGAGGAGTGCAGGGCCTGGTCGCATGAACCTTTCTCCTTGGGCTCCTAGTTTAGCACATTAGATGGCTGCCTGGTTGCACAATTGCTGTTCAGGATTGGAAGCAGCAGGAATTGCAGGTGCTTACAAGGGCACATATGCTTGCATATGCTTTGCTGCCAATCCTTGTTTGTGAGAAAAAGAATCTGTGTGATGTCTTACTTAGTCATGTATGGGGGGTATTTCAAGCCATGATTCATTTCACAAACTTGATTTAATCTGGCAGTTCTTTAACTTTTTTATTTTTCCTCCAGAAAGAGCTACTTTGAAACCAGTTCTCTCTCTGACAGCCTACTGTTTCTAGGGTATATACCAAGCAGCAGGAGACATCTCTTTAAGAGCTAATGACTCATTTGGGAGACTTTACAAATTCAGTAATAATCAGTTGGAGGAGTTAGAAGGCCAAGGCAAAACCTGGGGAAGTTAATGTGGTAGGTTGCCATTACCTAAATTACATACTCAAATGAAAGGATAATTAATGTTACTATAAGCTGGTTTTAATTAATGAAAAACATAATGATTTGCTTTCTCAGTGTTGGTAACTTTGAAAGATGCAGTTTTACCAGTATACTAGACCAGATTTTCAATAGTGCCACTATGAAAAGATAAGTTTGCTCCATAGAGCACCTGGATCGATATTAACAGTGTTCTTGGTATAGCAGAAATAGAGTCTTTCAATTTAAAGCAAATGTTCTCAAGACCCTTTGTGAAATCACAATGACTTTTTGTTTTTTATGTAATGGGATAGTTCTTAGAGCACTGATGGTTGTCTATTAGAATAGTAAATGTCTGGCATTTCTGTATTCACTTTCATACTGGAAGCTCTCCAAATGCTTTAGTAACTAGAAAAATAATTGTTTTAGTAACCGTGGAATAAACCCAATAGGTATTTAACAGCACACAGTAATAGAGTCTAACACCCTGAGGCAGAAATTGCACAAAAGAATTAAGAGAAGTTAAATATATTTCTTGCATTTCACTAAAGCATCAATGTTTGGACAAAGCACCTTGAGAAAATAATGACGAGGACCTTGTATCAAGTGGCTTCTGTGATTACTTTCTGATGGGTATACCCAATTTTTACATTGCAGCAATGTCTGAAGTCCAAAAGCAGAGCAACTGTCCAAGCCTGGCTTGTGGTTCACCCATTGTAACCCCTCCTTCCACTCAGTTGTGATTCTGGTGTACAGCCAAAATGGATGAATGAGCAGAAGACTGAACAAAGGCGAGGTCCCTCACTTCAAAAAGGGAAAGAGAGATGGGGAAGAACAAAATAGCCAAGACTTTTTTTGTCCTTCAGAAGACAGCTCTGTGTCACTATATGAAGAAAGCAGTGAGCTGGGAGTGTGTTGAAGAGCTGCCACACAGTCAGAAGAACAGTCAGGAGAAGGATCTGGGGAGCTCCAGATCTGGGATCATGTAATTTAGGGTTCTGGAGGCAGTAACTAGTTTTCCAGTTTGCTGTGAAGATTAGATGGTCATTTACACAACTCTGAAATGAAAGTGTTAATTATTTTTGCATCCATAGGGGAGAGTAGGAAAGGCCAGGCTTTGAATGCCATTGCTACCACAGTGAGGACTAAGAGTAGATTAAAGTCAACAGAAACACAAGGAAAGCCAAAGACTTACGTGTTTCTGCAAAAAGTGGGTTTGGGGGTTTTTTTTGTCAGCCTAGCATATGGGACTGGTTCCTTCATGGAGGCGAGCTGGCCTGCTGCCAGCAAAGGCAGCTGATTTGAGACAGCTGAAGCCTGCAGGGGGAGGCTGGAGTGGAAACTGTATAACGCTGGCCTGCAACTTCACCTGACCCCTCTGCTCACCCACAGGAAGCAGGCCTAGTGGGAGGCTTCAAGGCAGTCCTCCTTTCTGGCATTAGTGCCAAGCTGGTCATCTTAGCTCATAACCTTCCAACACATCAGCGATACGTTCATTCTCAGCAATATGGGCAAAACGATTTCTTCATGGCGCATAAGGAATCCCCAGATTTCCCTCAGTAAATCCCATATTGTATTGGTAGCAAGTTGTCCGTTACGGGAACTAATCTGGGGACTGGTATCACCTTGCCCCAATTTGCCCAAATTATCCCATCTTTGTTACATGACAACATGTTTATCAGTGGCTCATCTCATTGCCCTTATTTTACATGCTCCCCCTAGATCCCTCAGGACTGTGTCCTTATTTTATTGCTGCTTGCCAAAGAGCTTTTCCAAAGAGCTCTGATCACATGGAAAGCACCTTCCAAGCAGACGCCTGGCCCCTGCATCATCACCATGTGGAGGCTTGGCTCTGCAAATCATCCATACCCTGGTGTTAAGCATCACCTTCTCTGCGGGGGAGGAAGGCCAGCTGTTCAGCAGCTACCCTCAGCCCAGGCTTTGCTTGTGATGAAACTCTATACTTTCTGTTTCCAAAAATCCAAATGTGGTCAGTAAGAAGTCCACATCTGCTTTCTGGTTTAGCTCAGGTCTGAAGGATGTCTTTTTCCCCTGTATATAACCAGCTATCAATTTGACAGCGCATTTTCAGGTTTTTTAATGTTTCTATTTTCCTTTGCTGCAGAGCATCTCTAACAGGAGGCGAGGGTGTGTTACGGACATCTGTGCATCTGCACAAACATTTCCTGAGTATGCCTTGTGATTTCAGTACCTATAGCTCCCTCCTTTTCATCTGGACCTTTATGAACAATTACTCAACTGGGAAAATGTTTTTACCCTTTTTGTTGAAATATAATACACTTCCTGGGTTTATTTTTAGATATTTAATGTCCCTTGGTCTTATGCAGGTGGTGAGTTGCTGATGACTCGGTTGTGCTCAAACAAAATGGTAATCTGTAAATGATAATCTGGGAATCCAGCAAACCTTCATAATACTCTGAAACTTGAACAATAAGTCAACAACTACAGATTATATAGATTGTACAGCAGGATATGTGGAACATATATGTGCAATAAATCTGTATACTTGCGACTGGCCCATGTTTGAGGCTGAGCATCCGAGCAGGGAATTGCTTTGTTATAGTAATAGGCTTGGGGGAAGTTGAGAACTTGCCTAGACATAAAGGGATGCAATGGTACCTGCCATTTATTGACAGCTAAGGGCCAAGATTGCTTCTGTACCTTCTACCTCACATAACAAGAATTTATGGAATCACCTCAGGCTGCCCTTGTCAATTATCATCATCATTATTTCTGTTTTTAAAAAACAAGACAGAGTTCTTGAAGGCATTCATCCAAAAAGTGCTGTGTTAGTGCAGTCCCCACGACTGAGTCTTAACTGAGACCTTATCAAGTAAATTCTTGAGATTTAAGAATGCCAGTAAATACGCATGTGCTGCATTGCTGTTCCTTGTTTGGTGGTGCTCTTCCTCTGAGGTGGAGGGTGGGGGATCAGCTCTCTGAGTCAGGATTGGGAAATCAGCTGATAGGGGTGTGTGCACATAATGAATTTGGAGACAATCATAATAGCTTCTTAACAACAAACTGAACCTTTGTTTAATTCATCTGCCACAGCTATACTATTATTTCTGTCACGTGAAAAGGAGGGGCAGAAATGCAAAGATTTCTTGTGCCACCTGTGTTAATATGAAGTTATTAGTTATAAGTGCCCTCAGGACATCAAAGTCGTATGAACCCAGCACTGCCTGTGTGACACTGGACAGAACACAGTCTGGACAGGTCATCAACACTCTTGTGAGAGCCACACTTTAGCCAGGGAGAACTTTCTCTATGAAGACATTAGCTGTAAGCATCCCCAGAACATAAAAGCTTTATATAACCAAGATCAGCCTGTCTGCGTCTCACTTAAAGAGACAATGCTGGACAGCACACTGTCTGGAAAGGTCTTTAATACACTGTTATTAGACCACACTTAGTAGCAAGAAAGAACTTTATAGCAGCTCCCGAAATAACTTTTATTAGTACTAGTATGTGACAATGCTTATATGGGTTGCTTAGTTGGTGATAACATATTACTGCATGATTATCTCTTACTACTAGAAAAACCCCAATCACCAGAAATACTCTACATAAAGCAGTGCAACAACCTAAACCTCAATAGCAAATGCAAACAGCAATACCACATTACAGAACTCAAGCAGCATTCCCCACCCCGCAACAGACTTAACTAGTAATACAACCTAACTACCAGAAACGCAACAGCTTAACACCAAATTTAAACACACCTGGTAGCACAAAGCAAAAGCAACAAGAAGAATATAGCCACTTCCCACTAACACGTATTTTAAAGGAAGCAAACTTCTAACAATGAATAATAAAACAAAACTGCAAGTGAAAAGAACATATATATACTTGGTAAGTTATGGCAAAGTATAATTAGTAAAGAGCAAGAAAACAGAGTAAGAATTGGTTGCTTACCTCTATAATGTCTGATGGGGTGGGGGGAGATAGGATAGCTCGTTGGTTACCCTACCAGAGATGGTGGAAGTTTTTATCCCCCATTTTTGCTCATGTCCAATCTCTTCTTATACCTGCTTTCCTTAGGTAGGTTGAGTGATTATAGTCAAGAATAGTTTTTATTTTGGGAGTGAAAGACAGATGACTTAAGCCTGAGGGCTGGCTCCTTGTGTCTCCATAGGGTGTGGTGAAGAAGGGCCATGTCATTTCCATAACATTCCATTCCTCGGTAATCCTATCAATATGATTTGAGCACTTTCTGGAAGGCACTGGAGTCTCTTTGTCCCCTGACAATGGTTCCTGGGAGCACCCCTCCAGGGGCTGAAGTATTCCCCTAAACCATCAAGAGGTTATCAGGGCTATCACCCCACAATTGTATATCAGTCATCATCTATGAGAAACTGCAGCTGTGTAGAAATAGTCCCTGACATATTTGTGAGACTGGTAGAGTAAAACGAAGTTTCCACCAGGTCTCATTATGTGATATGAACAACCTAGGGCACCTGAACAAGCCTCCCCTGCTGTGGTGGTCTTCCTCTCTACAGTCATGAGTCCTCCCTCCCCACTGTACCAGTACAAGAAGTCTGGGAAAAGTCACAACATAAACATGTAGGTTTATTGATGCTTCTCTTTAAAGCCAGAAGAGTAGCAGCTTGGTGTTCCCATCCCTTCCACACATGCCATGCTTATTTAAAAAAAGATCAGGAGCCCAGCCTGTGTTCTTTCTCTAGCTCCTGAAGGCAAAGAAGTTCCTTTTGAAGCCTGATCAGTGGTAAGCTTGGATAGTCATCCTTGTGACATGAATAAGGATAATAAAAGAGAGTGATTCAGAGCTTAGATCTTGGCTTTATGGGAAGTGAGGGAAAACAAAGCATCCCACTAGTTGGAGCTCAAGATTCACTGAAGTTTTAAAGCCCTTCTCCATTCATGGGTAATACACTTGAGCTTGATCTTGATAGTCAAGATACCTGTCAAGAGTTCATAAATGAAATAAGACAACAGTGGTCAGTTCTGTCTGCAACTGAACAATAATTCTGGTCTAGGGAGAGCAAAGTGTCTGTGCCCTGTTCACCATGACCTTCACATAAGACTCATGAGAGTGATATAGTTGGATTAAGCAAAGTGGAAATCTGCATCCAGAAATATACTTACTCATTCCATGTCAATTTGATGAGCCAGCATTTTCAAGCTTTTCAGTTGAAAAAAGCAAGTCTCTGCCATTTGCTTCTTCCATGCCCCACAAGTAAAGAAGGGGAATGCAGGCTGACCTCTGGCAGCAGCTCTGCCTATCCTTGCTCTCCTGCAGGGCCTGAAGGGAATGGACACAGCTCTGAGAATCTGCATTCAGCCTTGAGAGCTGTTAAGGAGTTACATGGCCAGCTCTGCAGCTTCTGTTCTGTTAATTTTTGAGACAGTGTAGTTACATTGCATAAGTTGTCCATATCAACTCCTGTCTACCCAGAAGTTGATAATATTTTCTTTGACTTCCCAGCTTCTGGAAAAAATCCACAAAAATCCTCCTTCCTGTATGAGTGATCTATTGCTATAAAAGGCCAGTTCCAGTGGCTATAAGGCCTAAACAAACAAAATAATAAATCTTCTCTGGGCTTCACCTGAAGACTTCCTTGCTTCAGGTAATTAGCTCCAGTCTACCCTGGGTATAAGGGCTGAAAAATGACCCCCAAGGGGAATTTCTCATGCTGGGCAGTGAGAGTGACTTTGGTGCTGCTTCTTTAAAATATAGTAATGCTATCTATAATTTAGAAATACTTAATTTATCCTGGTTATGAAAGGAAACAGAACAACAAGAGGTAAGGGAAATTTTCAAGTGCAGATAAATCTTTCTGTTCTTCATATCTTGGAGGTCAGTGTTTAAAGGTAAGAAGCCATAGATAAAGATCTTCAACAATTTTCCATCTTCTCTTGCCTATATATTTCCCAAGTGGCTGTCAAGTGTTATTTCTTCCTGGTGTTGTCAGCTTCTATTGCCTGATACAGGATATATATTTTAATTGACAGCCAGTAACAGCCATTGCAATCATAACGAAAACCATATTTTATAGCCAGTACGGATGGAAGTCATAACTTGAGGATGTGTCAGTTACTTGTTGGAAACATGAATAATTGATACTGAACATAATATCTTTTCACAGTCTCAATTTATTAGAGACAATGCAATCAAAAATAGCTTCTTTTTTAGTTTTTTTCCCCAATGGTTTCCTTTATGTGTGATTTGGTAGTCTACATAATTCAAGAAGATAATTACTCAGCATCTAGTTGGGGTCTGAGTGAAGACTTGAACTTAGAAATGTAATCAGGCATGACAAAATATTCTGGTTTGCCCATAGTAATATTGAATACAAGGTTGACAGGTCATGCTAGCATCATTTATTGAAGTATGCTGGCAAGAATACAAGTGTGGTCTGCCTGGCAAGGTGGAAGTGTTATTTTCGCAGTGATACACCTGGGAGGGCAGTCAGAGGACAGGGCAGTCAGACCCACACTGGAGTGTTCCACAGAGGCTTTGGGGAGACCATTACACGTCAGAGCCACTGCCCCAGCCCCTGGTCCCTGTGTCTTTGCTGTTGCCACTACTCATCTAATTTTGAGTCTGCATTGAGCTGCATGAGATCTGATATCCTATCAAAGGCAGTGTGAGAACAGAGCCTTTTAAAGAAACCTTTTGGTCTGAGCATCCACTTACATGGAAGCTGAAGCTCCCAAGATGTATTTGGCTTCGCTGACAATTAACATATTTCATATGACCTGTGTGGTATTTCTGAACTTGGCTAAGGCTCACCATTGGCTCCAATCTTGAAATTTAATTTTTGCTGGGCTGCAGTGTAATTCATAAACTGTATTCACCTTTTGCTGAGACCATGCCACTGACAACAGCTCTTGTGATAACTGCTGTCCACCAACCTGCCCTAAGCCCCTTACTGGGAGGAAGGATTGTGACCCTGCACATCAAGACAAGAAGGAATTTAGAACCATCTAAGTGGGTTGGGAGGCATCACTTTTCTAAACTTTGTACCTGATGTTGCAGGTTACCCAATAGACAGCCCACAAGAAGGTTGTCTTTTGATACACAGAGGGTGAATACCGGTTGGAAAGGACAGTTTCATTTGGTTTGTTTACCTTGAAATGAACACTTGGCCTATGATTTCGGAAAAGAAGGCGGGGTTTTTTTCCTCCTTTATTTTCCATGATTGTTGAAAGCTGAATAAACTTTCAAGACCTGGAGGCAAAGTAATGAAATCACTAAATACAAGAAAGCTTTTCATCTGCTTTGGGTTTGTGGCTTGCTTGAGCTAAGATGAACTCATTTCCAAGTTTATATCTGTTTTTCCTGTATCTTCCTTATCCATCCAGAGGGTTTTTTCCATGGCGGATTTGGAGGACCTTCCAGAGTTTCCTGGGAATTTGTAGCAAACCCATTTGATGACAAGAGTCAGAGGCAGGAAAGCAGCCACCTGTCACATTGTCTGCCTGCACACCCTCCAGAACTGGTGGGTCTGGGAGAGGCAGAAGGGTCTTCAGCTCCAAGGCTGCTGATTGCCTGCTCCTGGTGGTAAATTAATTTTATCTTTGAAACAGGTTTACTGCATCTTTCCAGAGCTTTCCAGAAAATTGAGATTTATTGTGTATGTGTTAATATATCTGTCCAAGAAAGCTCCAGGCTTAAATAAAAGTTGATGGAAAAAAAAGGAAAGGGGAAAAAAACTGATGTTTTACCGCAGGCTAAGCTAATAACCAGTCCTAGTGCAAAATCAAGTGGAAATGAACGAGTTGTTTGTTTTAATACTGATAGCTACTTTCCTTTCCTCAACCACACTCTGCAAACAACAGGAGTCACTCCTACACACACAGTTTTTCAGTGGAATAATTAGCCATCTCACAAGTTAAAAAACACAGCCAAATTCCCATCTTTCTCAGAGGGAAGACTCAGTCTTCTAAAATCAGCTGAGCTGAAGAAAGGAAGAGCTCCTTTCCCATCTAAACCTGAACCAAAGCTGTAATTTCAGGTTATGTGCAGGAAACAGGATGGATCCTGGTGGCTTCCCTGTTGCAACATGGCACATCACTGCAGTGCCTCACACTCTGTGACACTGTCACCAGCGCCTGCATTTGGTGGGGACTCTGTGCCATGGGGCACAGGGGGACAAGGAGACATGATGGAGCTGGTCTGCACTGACAGCACAGCCATGGGCTGCCCCCACCAGCCCCTCTCCTTGGACTGCCTCCCTCCCTGGCAGCTGGCACCTCACACCCAGCTGGGATATGCCAGCTTCTTCATGAAACACTGGTGGAAATATGAGGTTAATGAGACTGAAGTCAGCAGGTAGTTTGGCAAATTATCTTTTTGTGTCCATAGTTGATTTTCACACATCAGTTCCTTCTCCCTTGCCTCTGAAAGCTGCCTGTTGAGCCAAAATAGGAGTATGTGAGTAAAAGTCCCTTGGTCCTAACTCTTTCAATCTGAGCGTAATTCCTCCTCTCCACAGGGTGTGCAGCTCTGAGCCTTTTTTTCTCTTTTTTCAAGAGAGGAATGTGAATGCTCTGACAGGTGAAATCCTGACACAAGGTAACTGGATCATCTGCAGATGCAGTCCTTCATTGTGCCACATCAAAGCAAGCACAAAAAAATAAAGTAAACGCCCCTTGCAGGTGAAAATACTACACAGTGAGACCTGTGCTCATTTCCTGTCACTGGGCAGTCAGTTTATTGATTCTCAAGCTCAACTGGTGGCAAACTCCATAAGAAACTATAACCAACACATTTGCTCTGGAAAAGAGCCTTCCTCTTCCCATGGATCAGGGACCACTGTAATTTGATGGCTATCCATCATGCAGCATTCAGTTCTCCATGCCATCAGATACCTTCTTTCTGACTTCATGCTTCATTTTTAGCTGAAACATTCCTTTTTTTATGCTAATAGCTGCTTTAGTAATTGAGATTTTTTCCCCCCCTTTTCTCCGCTCCTCAACATATAATTAGGTTTTTTGTTGGCATGTGGATGCCTCATTTGGTTACACTGAACAGTTCTTCCTGGGTGGGAATAACTGTATGGGGATTAAGTACCTCATACCATAGTTACACTGAAATAAAGTTGTACTGCTTCACATGTACTGTCCACCATTTAGTTGTAAATGCTTCTCAGAAAGGCAAGAAGCTCTTATGTTATTCTCCAAGGCAGAGCCCTATCCCCTTTTGGGGACTTTGCAGACACAAATGTAAAAAAAAACCCAAGCTAGGACAAAAAAGCTAGATGTCATTTAACTGGACTTCTTTAAGACCTTTGACACGGTCCCCCACAACATCCTTCTCTTTAAATTAGAGAGAGATGGATTCAATAGGTGGACTGTTAGATGGATAACATGGTCACCTCCAAAGGGTGTTGGTCAGTGTCTGAGTCCTGATGGACATCAGTGACGGAGGTGTCCCTCAGGGGTCCATATTGACATCAGAATAATTAGAGAGTTGGAGCACCTCTGATATGAGGGAAGGCTGAGAAAACTGGGATTATTCAACCTGGAAAAGAGAAGGCTTTGGGGTGATCTAATTGTAGCTTTCCAGTACCTGAAGAGAGCCTACAGGAAAGACGAAGAGAGGCTATTTACAGTAGTAAATAGTAAATAATAGTGACAGGACAAGAAGGAATGGCTACAAACTAAAAGAGGGTAAGTTTAGATTGGGTATTAGGAAGAAATTCTTCCCTGTGAGCGTGGTAAGGCCCTGGCACAGGTTGCCCAGAAAAGCTGTGGCTGCCCCATCCCTAGAAGTGTTCATGGCCACATTGGACAGGGCTTGGAGCAACCTGGCCTAGGCAAAGATGTCCTCCCATGGTAGGGGAGTTGGAACGAGATGATCTTTAAGGTCTGTTTCAACTCATTTTATGATTCTATGATCTCTTCTTCCAGAGCCAACTCGGCCTCCAAGGCCTTGGCTTCATACATGCCAGATGAGATCTTGTCTTCAAATAGAGGTAGGGCACCACTACAAGCACAATATAAGGCAATCTTTTTCTTAAATTGACACAGTGTGTATATATATATATATTCTATATATATATATATATTTCAAAAGAAGTATTTTCTCTTACCATTTTTCAGAGTAGGCAAATCCTTATTAGATAGTATTTCCTCAAGGGCAAGATGCTATGTTGTTATCTCTAAGCAGCTGCTGCTTTTCCTGTTGTATGAACCTTTGGAAAAACACCCACACTAAACAGGAGTTCTTAACAGAAACAGTGTCGTAAGTGGTCAAGCCTTGCCCGCCACAGGCCCATGGAAGAGCAGACAGCAAATGGTGTATAGCACAGTCTACCTCCCAGCTGTGAATAAAAACCCAGTACATTTATTTTAGTCATCTTTCTAAGAGGGACAGTTAGCTCCCTGACTTTAAAAATGCACCTTTGAAGTTTAGAGGATGAAGATCTTCTCTTATGCTTGACCCTGTTCTTGTCACCAAATAACAACGGTGCATTTCAGGACCTCTGCAGAGCCCAGCAAAGCAAAGAGGTTTTCAGCTGACGAAAAGGAGAGACATTTCTGTGACTACCACATAGGCATGAGGTGGTTCCCCCCTCCCTGCATCCCTGCATTTTAAGGAGAAAGGTATTATTTCAGAACCTTTTTTTTTTTTGTAATGTGGATTGTCCACAGGATTTCTAGGATAGGAGAGTGTCTTAGAAGTAAACTGCTAATGAAGTTTTCCTTGACTAGGCACACAAGTAAAATGGTTTGTGGTATTCATGGTGGTGTGGTGCTCATATCCCCAACCCTCACAACAGATAGCTAGCTCTAGGGCCAATGTTTCTACCTGGAGAAACAGCCTGCAGGGGGTCCTTCGCCTCTCCCAGCTCCCACCACCACAGCACTGGGCCACTGCCCCAAGCCCAGCAGTCCTTCAGGTTCCCCATCTCACATGGGTCATGTCCAGCAACACAGACCCCTCTGAGGATTTCTGATCTTTTTTTCCCTCTCCTCAGCAGGCTGAAGAAGAGTTTTAAGACAAGGCTGAGGCATTGAAAGGCATGAAGATGGAGTCACTACTGGGTTGCTGGTGGCTTCAGGAGAGGTTTAGAGAGGCAGGTGCGGACTGGCAGGTGTCAGCACTATGGACATTAGGAGTTTTCTTGCCATCTCACAGAGAACAGAACTTCCTTCAGAGGCAGCCTGCACCAAATTCCTCTAGAGCCCAGGGCCTTCACAAACTGTATTTCCATTAGGGATGAAATGTGCATTTGTTAATTAAAGCACCAGCTCCTACCAGGCAGCTTTAGCCGAAGGGCAAAACCACCCAACCTTGGTAACATTGGCTTGTGCTGCCTGGGGGATGGGGCTGTGCTATTGAAGGGCCTGTCCTGGTCTGCACAGGAAAATGGCAGAACACAACAAAATCAGTGAAAATACTCTCACTGCAACATGCAAAGTGCATCCCTTGTTCTTTCAGGTACGAGACTCCATGATTATTGCATTGCTTTCTTAATGGCAATCTTATATTACATAAATTACTTGAAATGCATTGTTCCTCCAGCAGTAATACACTGAATCTTTTTTCTTCTGTGGGCCAGTTCTCATTGTTTCAGATCAAAAAATCTTTTGCCATAAGCAATTATTTGTTACACGTACATTACATGCTGATGTGAAGCCTAATTTCTTTTCAGCACAGAGAAGAGGTGGAATAGTTAATATCCCCTCATTCCGCAAAAGGCTATAGAATAATAACATGGGAATCTGAAATAATCACTCTGCCATCAGTAGTTCTCCCTTGGGCCTGCCCACAAGAAGTCATATGGCGAACTGCTGAAGATTGCCTGCTAATTTTACTCCCTGTAACATAATCTGTTTATTCAGGAGATGTGCTCTATCTTCTCTGCTGTGATTCAGAAGAATCTTAATCTGATGTGATTGCTTTCTTTCTCTCCCCTCAGTAATTAATATTGCTGCACGAAATCGGAGGCTTACTCTTTATTGCGAGCAATATATTATGAGCTGATTCTTTGTCCCCAGGAAAACATAATCCATACTTTATTATTAACTCTCTAAATCTTCTTTTTTTACATAATAATAGCATTGTCTTGGGAGATGGTACTTAAATGTCTAGATTGTTGCTTTCATTGCAAAAGAAAACTTAGTATAAATGGGGACAAGAATAGTCTAGAAAAGTATAGTTTATATAATTATTTAAACACAGCCTCTGTTTGAGTTTCAGACAGTTTCCTGAAGTTGTGTGTTGATAACCCTATTTATGAGATACCCAGGGGATAGTGGCACTAGCTCACTTTGCAGAATGGCTGATTTTCCCTTTCTATTTTCCTATTCCTCTTTTTTTATGTTAAATTTGAGTTTGGCCTGAGTTTCTGAAACCCAAATGCCTGAAGCTGTGGGCCATTTCCTCAGAATAAAAATCTGAGTCCCAGTGCCTCAGTTTGAGTTAAGCAGTGCCCAGAGCTGCGCACACTCACAGTGTTCAGAGGCAGCTACCCAGTGATCAGTGTTTATTAACCAATTTACAGGACACGTTCTCAAACCGGTAACCAGAGGTTTTCTTCTCACTGTCCCGCTTTTCTATTTCCTGCTTTCCCACAAGGTGCTGGATCAAACCAGATAATTCTCCCTCATCCCAGAGTGCTTCTCATTCCCAAACATTCCACATTCACAGCAGCAGTAAATGAAATATGAAAACGTGCCCCAAATGCCAGTTTAGTTATGTGACAGGGGACATTCTCAAGCAGGCAAAATGGAAAGCGATTGCCTGATTATGCAGTAAAATCAGTTGATAAATCTTTCTTCCCCATGGTTCCTTTCTTTCTATTAATTTCTCCTTCCCTCCTTGTTTTACCCTCATTTTCCTCTCCAAATATGTTGCTTTTAATAGGATAGTTGAATGAATAGGACAGTCACCTGGGATGTACTTTGCTTTTGCACCTAACTCTGCTGCAGCTGTGATTTTCGGCAACTAATCTTTGCCATGTTATGGTTCCTTTTCTGTGAGGCAGGCACGGTGTTTCTCTAACACGGGAGCACCATAAAACAGAACCACTTAAAGTCATCAAGTGGCCCAGCTATGGTTCTGGGGAGGCCCTTAAATAACTTAAATAGGTTAATGGAGTGGTGTGCCCTTGTCCACTAGTCAAAAACCTCTTAGGAGGCTTCCACTCACATCATCTGTACTTATATTACCTGTAACAACCAGGGAAAAGGGACTGAGGAAGGGGGGATGTGTGTGCTCGTGTGCGTGACAAAAAAAATAATTGTGAGTTTCCCAAACCTGGTGGAGGGTGTTTGCAGAGGAAATAGTGTTCCCCAGCAAAAACTGAACAGCACTTTGTAAGACCCCTTAATGCTTCCTCGAGGAAGACACTTCCTCTAGGATTGACATTTTTCACCCAAAGGAGTGTTAGGAGATCAAGAGCGCCTGGGTCTAGAAAGGCTTGCCTAGGCTGCCCGTGCAGAGTAAAATGAAAAATGTGAGTATTGGTGTTAGAAAAAATAACAGATTCCCTTGTCAAAAGCTGAGTTGAGCTCAGCCTGTCAAAACTCATCACCAGCAAGGCTGATTCATGGGTCAGGTCCCTGGGCCAGGTGAATCCCTGTCACAGCGAGTTGTCCCCTGCTTCATTCGAATTTGATACAGACGTGTGTTTCCTCATAAAACCCTTATCCCCTTCTCAGCACTTCTGACACATAACTGCACGTACGTGCAGTTGTTCCTCTGCATTTGCAGTATGTTCTGTGTAACAGTCACAGCGGCAACACCAGGGACTTAGTATTTCAGCCAATCCAGGAATAAATTACTGTTCAGGACTATAAAAAGGGCAAAGATAGGTGGTTTAAACAAAAGATGGTACAGCTCTGCGAGCCTTTTGGGAGAATCGCTTGGAGGGCAACCAGAGATACCCTTGTTTTGCTTGACCTTCTAAGAGTCCTGCTTGGGCTGTTTTTTTCCTCCTTTCTTTAGTTCTGCAGCATTATTTTAATTTTGTTTTTGTTTCTAATTTTCCTTTGGAACCACAGCATTCTGCAAAAATGATGGCAGGGCAAATAACAATAAAACTGTATTTTGTGGCACATACACCCTTGTGAGATGGGGATTGCTCTGTAACTGTATATTAGCACTGTAAAATGGTTTGCCACGTGACTGTACTGGCTTAAATCACCAAAGAGTCTGAGGACACAGGCAGAAAGGGGGCAAAAGGGCCTTTAGCTTCTTGTTCAGTCTTGCTTTGAACATGCAGAAACTCATTTCTTCATGGTCCAGAGAACAGAAGCTGGAAGAATATGAGGACTCTGACAGATGGTAAAATTTCATCTTCCCTAAAGGAAGGTGATCAGCTAAGGTCCAGGCCAGACTGTTGCCTCATCTCATGATGAACTTCTATATGTAAGAGACTGACTCACGTGGATTATTTGTTCTCAGGTCCTTTCTCCATTTATCAAAACGGGTCGACCCTCCTTTTTTAAACAATTCCTTGAGTTATATACCACACTGTATTATTGGGATCATTGTAGGGAGCGTCAGGACATGCCTAAATTCAGGCAGATCTATTGGATTAGCACAGTGGATAAAACACCCCATGCTCATGTCAAGAGCATGGCCAGAGCGGTCACAAGTGTGAGGATGCTCCAGGAGCAGGTCTCAGCAGTTGGTGGAGAGGAGAATCAGAGTGAGGTAGTGCTGGGGAGGTGGTGTTACCCCCACAGCTGCAGCACAGGGGTCGCTTGGCTGTGCAGGTTGGACTAACTCCTGTGGGAGCTCATTGCCAAGCAGAGTGTTCTCAACAAGAGATCTGCAATCTGTGAAAGGTGGGCAGAACTGGTGTAACCATCTGAAGTCATATCAAATATGAATGAATATTCATCCAAAATGTTTTCATTGTTCGGCTCAGCCAAAAACCTCACTTGGACTCTTGCTCTCCTTGTTGAGTAAATTGGGCTGCAGTAAGCACAGCTTTTCAGACCACAGTTTCCTACATTTGTGTCATTATTTGGACTTGTAATTAAATATTGAAGAGACAAGGGAGACTTGGCAGGCAGTCATATAGCAGTCTAATGTCATACTGTTTCTCTGAAAGAAAAATGTTCTGAAACGGATGAGACAATGTACTTAACTCTGAAAAAAAGCCACTAAGCACTCACTGGACAAAGACTCTCATAACATTTTATCATCAGTGAAAGAAAATCAATGTTTCTAAAACATCTGGCTGTGGCAATGGCAGCTGAGGGTCCATGTTAATGTTAAACCAGATTTTTGCAGTGCAATCTTGAGTTTTCATTTTTCTGCTTCTCTCCAGGCAAATTACAGTCAAGGAGGTGGGAGGCCAGCTTGCAGACATCTCTTGAACAGTGTATTCCTTTTTATGCAGTGATGAGTTAGACTTTTTTTTTCAGGTTCTCCTAGCTTTTGGTGAAAGGCCGTCTTTTCTTCTCCTTTCTATTGAGAGTTTCAAAAGAATCTCCAATAAAACAGTACAAACAGAACTGCAATAATTATATCTGGCTTGGTGAAAAGAAAGGGTTGTTGTCTGCCTTTCCCAGAAGAAGGGATAAACTCGATGTTTTCCTGGGAACATTTGATCATTATGCATCCATGTATACCTGACCTTCCATTTGCCCTCAACTGAAGAGTGCTGAGACTGAAAGAAAGAACAAATAAACACAAATATTAAAAAAGTTTGCAACTTCTGGAAGTGTTCCTGCCACAAGCAGCACACAGATAAAAGACTGTGGCAGGAAAGTTCTGTCTTACAGTCTATTCCATTTAATTGGCCTAATTCTTCACACAGTTTAAGCAGGGGGAGAATAACTCCAGAAGCTTAATTCTAAGTAAAACATGAATTATATTTGCATAAAACCTTCTTCCCTGGGATTCCACAAGCTTATGTTTCTGCTAGTTTTGTACCTTTTCTTCAAAAGAAGAAATATGTGCCTCCTGGTCCCTGACAGCAAGAACCAGAGCCTGACCTGTGCAGCTCAGCTGATGTCCGTACAGCTAAATCCCTTCCCATCACAGGCCTGCACCATCCTTTCCTCATAAAACTTGGGAAGAAGCCAACATCTTCCTCCCCATTTAGTTCCTCATTAACCTGAACATCACTCGTGGATTAGTTTTGTGTTTATACTATGTGAAAGTTAAACCACTAGAAACTCAGGTGAATAGGACATTGCTTGCTTTAAAGCTACTTTTGCAACTTTTGAATGACTATAAGATCAATTTCTTGTTTTGGCAATATTAATTAATACCGCTGTTGCCAGTGGAAGTAGCTATAGTTAACCATGTTCCTCCTCTTCTTTTTCTGACTGAGTCCTGATGGTCTTTTGTTTTTCTTTGCATGTCAGAAATTTAATGTCTGGACTCTGTGAAATTTAATCAAGCTGAACCCTACACTATAATATGTCAGTCTTTTCATGAAGAGAAGGTTGCTTCTTTGGGGACACAGAGACACCCAGACTCTTTACTTCTCTACAGAGAGGAAGGCAGACAACAAGATCCTGGCTTATACTAAATTGGAGACAAAAATCAGGTCTCAGGTGTATCTCTGTGGATGCAGAGGACATGGACCTGGTTAGAACAATTCAACAACTTGACTCTGACAGCCTTCAGCCTCTGTGTGTACAATGCCTCTGGTAGAGCTGGTATACTGTGTGAGTTGTTTTCCCATAAACCAAATCTAAAGTTGAGCTTGTTAAACTCTATCACTTAAACTGTTGTCTGAAGAGAAGGCAGTATTTGTGTGACTTCTGTTCTTGCCATATATTAAAACAAGACAAAACTCAGATTCTCATAGCCAAAATGACTCACAGGATTTGTAGTATTCAGCAGTGAAGAAAACTCTATTTCCTCATTTTCTCCCGTCTTCTCTGATTCAGTAACTTCCATTTCAGAAGCTAATCATATTAAGCAGCTTAACTTATTGTAGGCCTGATGGCAGGAAGGCACACAATCCATTGTGTCAGCTAATGATCAAAGTGTCCATTTATATTCACAGTGCTATACACAAAATGGTTTAATTTCAACATCTAATTTTTTTTTAAGCCAGAAATTATTATGTGGTAAACAAATCATTTGAAACATAAAAGAGTGGGATCATTGTAAATATCTCTCTGTCTCTCAACTTACTTAATAAGGGATATTGAAAATCTAGGTAGCTATGACTCAAAATAGTTCCTTTGGCTACTCAAGAAAGAGAGAGGATACAAAATAACTTTTCTACAGATTTTCTTTACTACATTTTTTAAGACACATATAAAGAGGCAACATTATTAGAAGTGATCCTACTGTTCTCTGCCCTCCCTGAAGCTTTACAATGTAAGCCTTATTTTAAATAAGCAGCTCAAGGAACTGAGAGCTCTTATGGCCATCCTTTGCTTTGTGTTGTCCATTAAAATAAATAACTGGGCCTCTTTTTTCTATAGGGTTTCACATTTATAGTAGAAGAAGGCATCCTCTTCATGGAACACTAATATCTCTTGAAAGTAAAGAAGACAAAGTTTCTGGGATAACGTATTGTAAAATAACACTGGCTCATTCTTAGCTTTTTCCTGATTAAATAAAACATCATCCCCACTAAACACTTACAGCACTTCTTTAGTCTAGTAGTCAGCATTTGCCCCCACATCCCAGTCTCAGTGATAAAAAGATCAGTCCGTAGAGCTCCCACACGGGAAAATCTTTTGTGGGTTTTGTTTCATGTTCTTGTGTTCACATGTAGCTAGCGTTGAACATCTTTGGGATTATTAACCTTAAACTGGAGAAGCAGCTGTAGAAAGATTCATTGAAAAGTCTTAAAAACAACCCAAAGTGCTCTTGAGACATGAGCACTTCTAGAAAACATTGAAGACAAACACGTGGGTCTTTCTTCAACCAAGTCACAGACTTAATTCAAAATTTCATTTTCTTTTCATCACTTCTGAGCACAGGCAGTATCTGTGATTTTTTTTTGCTGTCTCCCCTTTAGTTATAGCCAACACTGATTGTCTGAATACTGATGCAGATTTTGGGTAGCACTTGTCTGAGTCTAGCATGTGAGGAATCTCCTGTTTCCTTAGCATACAGCTCTCTACCATTTGCACAACTGGGTTCTCATCTTCCTCAGGAAAAATCTCACTGCTCTATTTCCAGAAGCTCCTGTAATGGCTCCCTTGCTGCTGTTGCAGATGCTGGGCTCTCATGGGGCACAGACCTGCTACCACCCCT
Source organism: Sakesphorus luctuosus (assembly GCA_013396695.1). Classification (NCBI taxonomy): domain Eukaryota; kingdom Metazoa; phylum Chordata; class Aves; order Passeriformes; family Thamnophilidae; genus Sakesphorus; species Sakesphorus luctuosus. Next base: position 147,008 of record VWZD01006880.1, read on the forward strand.
TGATCATCATCATCAGCGCTGATGTTTGGGTCCTCTTCACCTCCACAGCCTGTCCATCAATGTGGTGGCCAGAGGGGCCCCAAGCCTCACACCAGGCCCCCATGGACAGTTCTTGGTTGTGACCGTGTGAGTCAATGTGGATCAGCAAGCCCATGGACCACCAGGATACACAGGGGAGTTGGGGCTCAGGATACTCTGGCTCCTGGTCCTAAGGACAGGGGACACTCACAGACAGATATGATTTACTTGTACACCTCCAGGCTGTGCATATTGGCTTTGATTTTGAAAACTGCATTGATTTTGGGTCTGTGGCAAGTTTTTTCTCTGCTCTCTGTGCACACACACACACACACACACACACACACACACACACACATATATGTGCACTGACCAAATAGAGATTTTTTTGTTTTGTTTCTTTGTTTGAAATTCTCCACAAAACTTGAGGGTTATGTACCCAGGGATGCACGATAACTAAAATACAATTTGATACTTGGTAGCAGAATAGTTGTTTCCTGCCTTTGGTTCAGGCCACTGTCAATTTGCCACCTTGCTTTTGGTTTGGTTTTTTTTAAGGCCACTGAATTGGCCTTCACTGAGGCAAAAAGTCACTCTGATATCATGAAAAGAAAACAAGAAAACAAATAAAAGCTACATCTGTCATGTTGCTTAAACTATGTTGATGAAAAGGGAAATCAGGCCATAGAAGTGATTATGTGTATCAGATGTCTGACAGCCTATGCTGTCAGTGTTCTCTGACTTAAATACTTTGCTAGAAAGAGAACAATAGTGCCTATAAAAAGATTATCTGAACAGGAAGTATGCTCTGATTTTTGAGGGTGTGGGATTTTTTTTTACTTAGGTTTTTCTCTTCTGCTTTTTTTAAATTATTCTTTTCTTGCTATTATCTTTAAAGTAGATAAATATGAAATTTATTGGCACATCTCTTTTAAAATATGTTTTTTTGAGGCTGAGACTCAGCTCCTAAAGAAAAGAAACACCCATTACAGGCTAGCTGTTAGATAGCTGATAAGTTGGGTGAACCACCTGCTGAAGGCATCTTGTTCTCTTCATTGCCAGCAGATGGATCCTAGATAAAATGTGTACCCTGAACACCTGGGGTGGGTTTCAGTTGCTTAAATATTAGTCCTCACAATGACATAGGTTTCTAGTCTTTGGAAGGACAGTGTGGAGCTGGTGGAGATGACCTGGGACTGGTGAAGCCACACATTTTACGAAGGAGCAGGTAAGATAGGCAGAGGGTGCCCAAATGATAGAGGATGTTTGTGCATTTGTTACAGAGTTACACCTAGAATGCTACAGTTAGCAGAGGGGAGTATTCCTGTGGTCTCTCCCTGTGTGTTACAGGGGAATGTGCCTTGATAAAAGAGGTCTGCAGCCCTCGAAATTTGAAGTGAAAGACAAGAAAACCAATGTAAATCTCTTGGCTGTTTCAGTGCAGAGAAAAAGCTTTCATTAAGTATGTGATAAAAAATAAGCTTTAAGCCACAAGGAATTATGGCAGCCGCAAGAATCGTTCTTAGCATTCCCTGTTGCTCTGGGTAACATCCATCGCAATCTGCTTTGTGACAGTGATGAAATCAGTTGTAAGTGTGTGGGTGTTACATACGTATCTATGAATTGTAGTGGGTCTCTGGTACCTCTGTAACTACAAGAACTCCAGACTGGTGAACCTGTTGAGTTTCCAGTTCCCGTTTCAAGACAGCAAGAAATGTTTTTTAAATGTGACCTATTTCTGGGGTAATGACATTAGGAGTGGCCAATACTTCTGTTTCTGGGGTTCCTCAGCTGCTTACACTTTGGCTGTGGTACTGGTTAAGACTCTTACTTACACATTGGCACAGCAAGTCATCCATTGAAGTTTAGACCCATAACTACTTGCTGAGTTTTGTTTTCTGATACAGAACAGAAACTTTTTGCTTTAGTGCCACAGAAACAAGATCAGTTTTGTGTATAAACATGTATTTGCGCATATATGTGCCTTTGAGTAAGAGTGTGTAAAAATCCTGGAGGAGAGAGGGGAAAGCACAGAAGTAAATCATTCCCCATCACAGCAACACAGTAATTCAAAACGACAGAAAAATCCTTCCCACCTTTGTCTGGAAGGTGATTAGCTTGCCAGCACACTCCATAGCCTGTAAGACCCAGAAGGTAGTATGAGTTCTACTCCTTCCCCAACATGCATGGGAAAGGAAAAGTTCAATGACTAGAAAAATTAAAGTTTTTCTGTTGTCTGTTAAATTCTTATTCTTTGTCATGCTTCTGTGTTTCTGATGTAAACAGTGCTAGTGACAAAAATGAGAGAAAACAAAACCAGAGGGAGGGGAGGGATAACTGTGGAACAAAGTCGATGGCATCTCACAAAACATGCGGCAGGAAGATTTCTTAATTCTTCAAGTGCTTAGCATGGCCCTTGAATATTCTTAACACACTCAGACTTTGCTTTTTTTAAGTAAGTATCTACCAGGTGGCAGAACTCTGCCCAGCTCTACAGAGCCTCAAGGCTGTGTCCCCTTGCAGAAGCTTCCCAGGCAGGGAACTGTGTGCTTCTGTAGGGGTGAGTGAGTCCTCAGCCACTGTAGCTTCTGCCTTCTGGGTCTCTGAAGAGCTGGGGAGTTCAGTTCTCTGTCTGACAATCACATTTAGTTGGATATAACCTCCTAATTATGCCATGAATTTGTGAGGAAACTGCTCATCTCCTCAGAGTGTGGAGATGAAAATTAAAACTGTCAGTTTCCTCTGTTATCATCCGTTCAACAAACTAACATGGAGTAGAGAACTATCCATGGTGATGTCTCAAAGGCAGCTGTTGCAAGAAGCTGGAAAGGCTGCTATTGACTTTATTGCTGAAGAAAATGTTTGCTTAGACTGTGTCTGCAGGTAACAATGAATCTATTAAAATAAACCCTGCATTCATTTCCTGGCACTTCACATTTCCTGAATGCCTAATCTCTGCATAGAAAATAGCATTGTTGTTGTTTGGGGTGAAACCTAACAGCTCTCCAGAGATGTGTATGTTTAAATATTATGTTTATTAACAGTAGCAGGGAGGGAACTCTTGCCTCTCCATTTATTATTCTTGTGATCAGCCAGGAGCGGGTGTAAAGATTTCAGATCTGATGTGTTTCAGGAAGCCAATTGTTGTATGATGAGCATCTTTCTGGTATGTACCAGATCAAGAGAAACAACCATTTCTTGGGTTTAATTGGTCAGCCTTATAATTCAGCAGAAAAGGAGTGGATAATCACTTTGCTCACCTGCTCTGTGGAGGAAAAAGTGCTGTTCAACAGTGAGATTTATCCATGAATGTGAAAGAAAGGAGCAGTACAACAACCATAAGTGTATTAGAGGACATCATCTAGAAGGCAAATAGGACATACCCTTGTGTCAACTGTCATTCAGCAGGTTTGACTTCATTTATGCTTACTGGTTAGTGTTTTGAATTTTATTTCAAATAAGAATGAGATCAAATTAGAAGATCTATTAGGAGAAATAGCCAATATTTCATTACAGGTGCCAGATATTCTCAGTATAAATTATAAGTAGCCAAACCTCTTGCTGCTATAACACCTCAGATGTACCAGACAGTGCTTGCTGCAGAGTACTCTGAGACTGTATCTTTTCTCTCAGTCATGACAAACAGATCTTTGTCCAGAGAGAAGCTCTAAATGACAACTGCAATATGTAAGTTTCAGAAGCACTTTGTATTAATAGGCAGATCTTCCAGAGTTGAGACATCCCTCTATATTTACCATTTCACTGCTTCAGCCCTTGATGATTGATACTAAATTAGCAGCAAAAGACTGGATTAGTCCAATTGTATTTCTTTCTAATCAGAAATCATCTTGAAGTGGCTTCTGTGGTTTAATCCCTGCTGGCAACTAAGTACCACATGGCTACTTGCTCACTTCATCCCCCTACCAGGTGGGATGGGGAAGAGGCTTGGAAAGAGGGTAAACTTAGTGGGTTGAGATACGAATAAGTGAAACAAAATACAATACTATACTATTAATAATCATAATTATAAGGAAAAGGAGAGAGGACAACAGAACCCAAGAGAAACAAGTGATGCTCTACACTGTTTCTCACCATTCACCCACTGATGGATGCCCATCCCATCCCCCAGCAGCGATTGGTCCCTTCCAGCCAACTGCCCCAGTTTATATACTGGGCATGATGGTCTGAGTGTGGAACATCCCTCTGACCAGTTTGGATAAGCTATCCCAGCCACACTTCCTTCCAGCTCCTTGTGGACCTTCTCACTGGCAGAGCATGGGAATCTGAGAAGTCCTTGACTTCAGGTAAACATTAAATCCCAAAACACACAATGTAACAGCTACTAAGAAGAAAATTAACTCTATTGCAGGCAAAACCAGGATAAGTGACATCTGAAGTACAGACTATTGACCAGCTTTAATCACACTGAGGCCCAGCCCAGCCCCTTACTGGCTATGGGATGTCCCTTGTACACATCATGGATTAATCCCAGCCAGCAGTGAAGAGGGATGCAGCTGCTTGCTGCCCTCTCTCCAGAGGAAGGGAGGAGAGAATGGAAAGAATAAAAGTGAAAACTCATGGGTTGAGGTAAAGACAGTTTAATAGGGAATGCAAAACAAGGGATTAATTGATTGCTTCCCATGGGCAGGCAGGTGTTCAGCCATCCCTGTGAGAGCAGGGCCTCATCACATGGAATACAGACATCATCACTTTGAATGTTCTCCCCTTCCTTCTTTCCCCAGCTCTGTATGCTGAGCATGATTCTCTGTGGTGTGGGACAGGCCTTTGGTTTTTAGGGTCAGATTTCATGGCTATGCCCCCTCACAACTCTTTGTCCACCCTCAGCCTACTCACTGTTGGGGTGCGGGATAGAAAAGGCCTCAACTCTGTGCAAGCCCTGCTCAGCAATAATGAGAACATCCCTGTGTTATCAACATTTCCAGCAAAAATCCAAAACACAACCCCATACCAGCTGCCATGAAGAAAATTACCCGTACCCCAGCCAAAATCAGCACAGTGTGTAGGGTTAAAATGCATAAGTATAGAGATTTCACTTGTAACAATTATGCATCATAATATTATGTGGCTTCATGGAAGAGACAAAGAAATTACTGTAATGCAAATAACCATTGAAGTGCTGTAATAAATGAGAATAAACTCTTTAAATAATACCTATACATGGTGCTGATAATCATGCCTAGTTTTAAAAATATGTGTAATTGAGACTTTAAAAGTCTCACTTCTATCCCAGAATAAAAACTAAGGATATTTCTATGTAGCTGGAGAAAAAAAAATCTATTCTTTTCTAAAAATAAATTTCCAACTCTATATCTTTGTGCTGAGTAAGTGTATAGCATCACAGATTTGTGGTTTGGTTTTGTGAGCCGCTCTTTCCCAGACACCGGTGAAAGAATTATTGCATGGCTTTAGTTCTTGTGGTGCATGCAAAGGGTGGTTTCAAGAAGACTTTCTAAATGCAAAGTTGATGCATTGATCAAATGTAATTCCTGATGGGCTGTTTGGAAGTGGAAGAGAAGCAGACAGTAATGCTGCTGAGGGATTGAGGGACATAACTAAAAAATGGTCTGAGCCTGTCTCTTTATGCAAAGAAATAGACCTTAATGAGACTTAAGCATTTACTCAAAGTATGTTCTGGGATGTTGACCTGGCACTGTGAAAGGTTTCCCTAATTTTTTTACTTTCCAACCATCAAGACATTGAATCTGAGCTTCACCTCACCTGCCCAGTGCAAATGCATCTTTGGAAAAAAGACAAAATATTGGATTAAGCTGAAATCATTGTTTCATATTGAAGAAGGCATGGAATTGCCATTGCCTGGAGGAAAGACCAACCCTGCAGTGGAACAGCTATTAAAGAAAATGACACATTATATTCAAGATAGGAAATTACTCAAAATAATCTTAGAGGCTGAATCTTCCAGAAGCAGATTAAAAGCAGGAGTTTAATTTAGATGGAGTCAGTCCATCTTGCAGGACAGATGTATTTCTAGAGATAAAAGTTTGGCTTTGAATAATCCCAAGATCAGGCTGTGGCAACATTGTGATTGTATTCCTTAACCTTGGTTTGACTCTTTGACTCAGGAATGGATGCTACTGTTTTATTTGCTGCCAAGCTTTTAGGTCGCTGGAAAGGAGATGGTGAGGTTTGGTATGGTAACATCTGCATTCTGAGCTGAAGTATTCAGCAAACAGGGCAGAAGTTGAGTGTGGCACATGTGATGTTTGTTTTGATAAACTGCTGAGCTGTTAGCCCAGGCTTTGACTGATTCTAGATGCTGTCTTCAGGAGTGATGGAATATAGCTAGTTGATGACTGATTGGTACATTAAATGTACTTATATTTCATGTTAATCCACTTGGCATATCCTTATTGTCTGCAAAAATCTGCTTCTGCCTCACCAGCATCATGACCTATTCTTATTTTATTTTGGCCAATCTTTTTTGTGGGAGGTGACATTCAGAGAAGATTCTGTGACTTTGATGTGTTAATGTGTTTTTAACTAGAGGCAAGTTAAAACTGTTGATACATGGGACAGAGGTATTGGGCTCTGCAGTTTTGCTCCAGCAAAATAGGGGGCTGTGGGCACGGAGCACAGAGAGGTTGTTCATTTGCCCTCATGAACACACTGGACTCTTCTCAGGGATGCACACTGAAGTGTTACTCCCATGATGAGCTTCAGATGCAAGGGGGGGTGCGTTCAACCCTAGAACTCAGCAGGTGCTCCAGGTCCCTCCAATTGCATGGAGTTCCAGTCGGTAGCACCTGTAGTTGATGAGTTCAGGGTATGCATGTAAGTGTATTTAACACTGTTTGGAGACATTCTTCTCTTGAGATGCAGAATTATCTCCTCCCTGTTATACTGGTGTTACATGGTGTCCTACACAGTTTGTGTAGGTGACATTAAAAGGCACAAAATACAGATAATACACTTGTTGTGTAAAAATCAAACACCAAATAGCAAAATGTGGCCTGGAAAGAGACTGAAGAATAATTTCAAGCTAGAATAACTTGTTCGTAATTGTCAGTTTGAATGTTTATAAAGTGACTGGGTTGGTCTTTGCTTCTTATCCAAGGTGTTTTTCAGCCTCTCTACAGGCTCAATGGAATCATTGCATCATTTGGTACTCAACCATTTTAAGTTTACTTTGTACCATATAGACAAGAAATATAGCTTAAATAAAAGCCTGCTTATGTCAGAGTGTATTCCTTTGGCAAGAAGCACAATGGATTTTGTGGTAAATTCTCTAAGCATGAATTCTTATGATAAAATAAGCTGAGTATAGCATCACCCCAGACACGGCAGCAACAGTGTCTTGTTGGAGAATGAAAAGGATATGATAGATAAAATTCAATTATAACTGCTTATTTCTTCTTTGTTGCTTTGTTTTATAGGCAAGGGAAGAGACAGAGCTGCTGGTTTTAATTCATCCCTAAAAGATAAAGTGTAGTAAATATAAAATAAGAGTAGCTAAACAACAGTAAGGAGAATAATTTGCAAGTGTTGAAATACATTAAGTGTTTGGGGAATACAGACTGAATCTTAGGGATAAATTATTTTTATGTTCTTCCAGGAAATCCTAAGCCAGTCCAGCACTAAATGATTTTTGCCTCACATCCAAATTAAGTCCTCTATGTGTGTCCAAGTCCTGCCAAGTGGAAATTCAGGATTGCTGGTAACAGCCTATAAAGCTCCCCATTGCCTCCCTTTCATGGGCCACTGGAAATGCTGTGCTACATGTTTGCTGCTGTCCCTTTGGCTAATCCTGTGAGGAGCAGCTGTAGTGAAATAGGCATAAACAGCTACAAATTGACCTTCAAGTGACTGTCGGACACCTAGAAACCCATAGTTTCTGTTTAATGCCAGCACAGAGCCAACCCTGCGAAATCCTAAAGGCAGCCAGAGTTACAAATGTGGACTGTATCCAACTGAGATGTGTTTGAAGTCAGGCTTGCCATCAAACTCACAGCAGAGCTTGGTGTTTGAGTTATAATTCAGAGGATTTAATCCTTCTAAAGCAATATTTGTAGGACCACAGGGAAAGGAGCCTCTTACATTCAGTACAAGGTATAAATAACTCCCCAGAAAAGCAAACCTTTGCTACACGCCTGAAATCTAATAAATGTAATTATTTAGTCTTTGACACAGCATGGCTTCAGCCACTGATTAGATCTGTCTCTGCATATGTATGCATACAACACAGCCATAGCAATGGATATGCCTTCTCAGTTGAAACTATATCAGGTTTTCTTAACACTAAATTCTTTATTTTAAGCATACAGTGAAATAAGCCTTCATGTGGTTTATCTTAATTGTTAAACCAAACAGATGCAAAATGTGTGCCAATATCTTGCCTTGTTTCCTTTTTAAAGAAGTCTCTAGGAATGTTCATTTTCGCACTGACCATGTCCGCAGCTTTCCTCCTGAGCTCAGCAGGAAGGAGAGATGCCTGAGGAAGGCCTTGCAGGAACCAAACCTGCATGTTTTCAGTGTTAACTTTACTAAGGGCTTTCTTTCATGGATTCTCGTTGCAAATAAAATGATCCTAGGGGAAATGGGAAACAGACTGGAAAATAACAAAATCATAATCCAGCTTTTCCTGCAGTGCTCATAAAACTGCAGAGAGGAGGAAGCCTGTAAAATAACACCTAAAGAATATCTAATTGCTATGTTAACCCTCCTTACACTGGATTTATTTCCCAATACCATAAAAAAAGCTCAGAATCTCAAACAGTCTTGAACAAGCCTATATGATTTTATATATACCATTTTACAACTAATGTGTTGCACAGAAAACCTTTATACAGTCAAGAAAAAGTTTTGCATTTAACATTTCTGATTTGTTGATACTTCTTTTACGGAGCGAGGACTTTTCAACCTATTAGCTCCTAAAAAACCAAAAAAAAATCCCCCCAAACCCACTTTTGTTTAGAATGGGGGTGAGTACATAGTCTTTTCACTAGTCTAGCTGGACTGGTTTTAGCTTTAGCTTGATCCAAAGCAACTTGCTCTCATTGCTTCAGATATCAGCTATTTCGAGAAGTGAACAAGAATGTTTTCTTTGGGAAAGCTTTGTATTTAATGATCTGAAAAATATTCCTTGAAATACGTATACTCAGCCTCCTAAAAGTGTGTTAAAGGAGGTGATGTAGTCATAATAGTGTTTTTGTTTCTTGGCTTAACCATTAACTCTGCAAGCTGCAATAAGGAAAAACTTGACCTGTGTGGAATCAGGGTTGGCATAAGCTGAATACAGCTGCTGGGTACTTTTGAGGGAGGAAAAAGTCATGGTGCCCATCTTCAGCTCACATGGACTAACGCACCAGGCACACATACTTTCAGTTCTGTGACCAGCACATACCTGAAAAATCTGTTCAGTTTCTCAGTGTGTTTGTGAGGTGGGAATTCTTGACAGCTTGTAGTTGGGAAAGCTAAAGAACTAAGAGGATACATGACAACATTTCTGGAACTCTCTACTAGTCAGGCATCAAAAGAAGTTCTCCAGGCTCATAATCCTGCACCTTAATAGAAACCCAACTGAACTTTTATGAGTGCCACTTCAGGGACTTTGTGGCACTTCTGTGGCACTATTTTTTTTCTTTCTGGCCAGTTCTCCAGGATGTTCCTATTTGTGTGATGCTTTCATAGGACAGCCCTCTATTAATCTGTTAGTATGGAGTTAGGCTGGCTGTGTTGCTGTCCTAGTCTATACTAATGGAGGGGAAAAGTGGGGTGAAACCTTGGCTGTCCAAAAAAATGCTCCATTCCAAAACTTTCACTATCTTTGCTGAAGTCAGATGTTTTACACACAATACTCCAGTTACTTGCACAATATATTGATAATCTACCTGTAGGAGGGCACAAGGCTTCCAAAATCCATAGGTGTTCTAAGTAGCAATGATGATTAGATGATCTTGATTTATTGTATGGAATTCACAATATTCTGTGGTATATAAATGCTCGGCCTGTGCAGTTTTTCTGTCACCCTGACGGACAAGGAATTATTGCTCATGTATCTCTCTAATTCTGTAATTTCTCCAATGCCTAAAAACCAGTTGTCATTAAAGATCTTAACTACAGATCATGCCATAATTTTGCTTGGTGGTGTAGCAGGCCTCACTCAAATTGGAAGAGACAAAGCTCTCTCTTGTAAGAGTGAGTTCTTTGGAGCTGTAGGAAGATCTAACTAAATGAAATCCAAAGTAAAATGGATTATTGAGAAATGCTACTTTCTGCTGGTAAGCAAAGTGGCTTCAACATGTGGCCTGATAGAAGAAAGAAATGAAGAGAGATTCATGAAAGCTTCAGTGAAGGAATTTCAATTTGGGCTTTAGGGTGGTGGCTGTGAAGAAGAGCTCAAAACACACCATAGAGCTGCCCTGGAACAGAAGTATATTGTAGATGTGGGCAATCTCTACTCTGCTCATACAGTATGTTCTATAATTTATATCACTTGTCCTGAAAGATAAGGATATGAAATGTGTCCCTGAAGTTCAGCCAGAGACAGCTAAAGAAGCTCAGACCTTTCCCTTGTCCCTACAGAGCCTGGGCTTCCTCTGCTACCCAGAGATCTGCAGATTGAAGAGATGAACTTTGTTGGTCAAGCTCCACTTGGAATGCCAAGATCCTTCACAGCTCTCACCTGCTGCTTAGATGAGCCTGATGCATGGCCCAGCAATGCCTTCGTAAGAGATTTTGTGGCATTTTGTGCACTATTTATTTCCCAACTAAATGTGCTCAGAGCTTCACTGTAACTCCCAAAGATGCTGCCACACAGCCAAATGTAATACAAGGCCAGAAGAGTGTTGATAGCTTGTCAAAAACAAGGGAAGATGGACTCTGTGAACTGATGGAGGGAGAACTCCTGGCTGCTGAGATGTGTCTTGCTGTGAGGGGAACTTTGTCACAAAATTCATCCCTTCTTCTTGAGAAATGCTCAGGTTGTACTTGCCCTGGGATATCACTCTGGCATGTTGCTGGCTGTTGCTGCCTGGTCTGTCACCACTCTGCAGCAACCACGGCTCATCCATTGCTTTAAGCAGGGGAAGAAAAGTCACCGGAAACCACAAATACAGACAACCTGCATGATGAGCCTCTGTGACTGCTTTGGGAGACTGTTTTTAATCTGCTGGGATAGCACTTGATCTTTGACAGATGTACACTGGAAACAGAAGTATGATTAAGGAGACAGAATGTAGCCAGAGCTGATAAAGAGCTTTATTTACTTTTCATCAGGTCTTATTTCATGAAGATTCTAATCTTCTCTTAAAATAGATATATAAAAATGGAGAAAACCATTGGCATAACAGATGTGGTGTGATGACTTATATGACTAAGTGCTGGAATGGGAGGAAGACAAGAGAGACCTTTGAGCAGCTTTCCAGAACTTAAAGGGAATCCAAAAGAAAAGCACAGAGGGATTTTTTACAAGGCCACATAGTGACAGGAGAAAGGGGAATGGCTTTGAACTGTAAGAGGGTATGTTTATATTAGATATTAGGAAGAAATTCTTTGCTGTCAGGGTACTAAGACACTGGTACAGGTTGCCCAGAGAAGCTGTGGCTGCCCCATCCATAGTAGTGTTCAGGTTGGATGGGGTTTTGAGCAGCCGGATACAATGGAAGGTGTCCCTGCCCATGGCAGGTGGTTGGAACTGGGTGATCTTTAAGGTCCCCTCCAATCCAAACCATTCTATGATTCCCTTGCTACCTTTCAGCTGCTTGTGCACTGCTCACCTCTCTCCACCTGAAATCTAAAGCAAAATTTCTAGGCAAAGCTGCTCAACATGTTTCCTTAAGTGCTCTTTGCTATTCAAAAAGTAATTGCCAAGTTACAAGGGTTTTACTGATCATCTTTAAATGCTTTTGCAGTCAGTTGGAGTTCTGTAGACTCATTCTTATGGGGTTGAAGAAAGCTCATTGAAAATGGAAATACCAGACTTTCTGCAAAGCTTATTTGGGGTTTTTTTTGTGTTTTGTTTTGGTTTTTTTTTCCTTAAAAATAATTTACTCTAATCCCAGAGCAAAGGTCCTAACTCTTATGCAGAAGGAAGGTAATTTATGTTGAACCTTTGATGTTCAGTAATCAAATCACTGAGATTTGATGATGGGATTATGTACCAAGGGTATTTCCAAGTTAGAGAAAGAACCTTTCAAGTGATGAATTTCCCTTTCTCCCTTCAGCTAACAATTTTGTCAGTATCTGACTTTTCAAAGGAACTAGGACTGTTCCACAATTATTTTAGCCAATTACTTAAACCACACAAGAAGCTTTGAACCAGAATTTACTGAAATAAACCAAAGAATGGTAAGGCTATTGTGTTTGTGCACAATATTCTTGGCTAAATATATGTAGCTTTGAAAGATTTGTTTGTAATTGGCCAATTTTTATTGAAACCATTGCTGTAATCTTTTTCAGATATTTTAAAAAATGGTAGCAATAGGAAAAAATAATGGATTAAATGGTGTGTTTTCTTGCCACATAATTATGTACCAATTACTAGCATTATTTTTAGAAAACTGGGAACAAAAATAATCAAGGCAACTTGCCTTAGAAACACTGAGCTGTTCAGGTTCTTGTTGAGATGAATGTTTGTGAGGCAGCAGAACAACGTCACTGGCCTAAGAGAATATTTGACATTGGAGCCCACCTATGGAGACAGTACACAATGTGAAAATCACCCTTACTTCATAAGTGAGGCTTATTATATTGTGCTTTTCCTCTTTTTTCATGAAACATAAGCATGACTCACTTTTTAAAGAAACTGCTTGCTTGAATGAATTCAAGGGGACTGTTTTTCATTTCTTAAATTTTATTTAGTGCTTGAAGGCCTCAGGCTGCAGGGAAATTGTTATTTGGTGCTTTAAACTTGAGCTGTGGAGGTTAGCTGTCACTGATCTCAAAACTTTCTCCTTGTCTCCTGACTGAGCAGACAATGCCATTTTGTTCCTGTTGCCAGCTGCTGGAGCAGCAATTCCTGTAATCAAGATGAGGGTGCTGCTGCTGTGTTTCTGTTGGGGAGAGTATCAGATGATTAGGAATTCTTTAAAAATTGAAAATCACTTTCTTTGAACTCTCCAGGTTTTGCTTCTGTGCAGATTAGGCTGCTTTAAGACTCTTTGGGTTGGATGCAAGTGTAAAATGTAAGTGGGGGTCCCATCACATTCCAGTAAAGGTCTGTGTATGTGTGCCTGGAGAAATCCCTGGCTGTTTCATGGAGCTGCTGTGCAGTTCTGGCAGAAGGCCTGGGCTGAGTGGTCCCCCACAGCCAGAGCCTTCCACTGCTGAGAAACTCCTGCTGCTCCAGTCTGGCTTTGATTATTTTTTTTTCCCCAAGAATAATAGAAAATTTATACCTGGCAAAACAGACACCTTTGCACTGTCTAAAGGTGGTAAGTCAGTGGATAGAAACAGCAAAAAGTCGACCATATGCAGATTCTCAGATTTATCCAGTTCCTCAGGAGTTCTACTCCACCAATAAATGTTGGCAAACTTTTTCTCACATAACCTGAGCAAAAATACTCTTCAGAAGAGGTCAGTGCCCATCACCTGTTCAATCATCTACTCTTACATGGCACCGTGAGAAGGAGAAGACAGAGTATCAAACATAGGCATTTACTCGCCATGAGTCTGTAACTCCAGAAACTCCAGAGATGAATGAGGTCCTCTGTCTCAGGAAAATAGGAATACTAAGGACTGAAGTCACAGTAGTGTAACAAGGACTATGAAAGGGCAATTTTCAGTGCCAGCTTTGTGCTCTGAAACTTAGTAACTTGTTTCTGTCTTCTTAAACATCTTTTGTACTTCAAAAACTTCAGTTTAAATGGTGGAAAATTGACACTATGGTCTTCTAACAGGGTAAAACACACTGTATCTGTCAGCAAGCTTTGAATATTTCTGTTTTACTATAGAAAAGTTATCTTGACTTCAGCTGATCTTGGTGATCGGTGCTAATATTTCTGCAAGTTTATGTGTTTGGGAAACCATTTTATGAAGCATGATATAGTTCAACACTGCTAAGATTTTCTGCTAGTATAATTCTTATTGACATGGGGTTTAAGCTTTTATTGTGTAGTTGTTACAGGTTTGCTGTTGTGGGCTGCTTTGATAGCCCTATGTTCTCTCAGAGAATGCACTCCATAGAATTGAAGAACAAATAAAAGTAAGTATCACGCATCAAGTGTTCTCATAAAACCACCCCAAACTTGTTCTGCCTCCTAACCAAACAAAGGAGTGTTCCAATTGCTTCCTCTTACTGCACTAGATTTTCTTGTGGGCTTTGCCTGTCTTATTCCAGCTTCACACAAACATTAGCAATGTTTATTTGAAGCCATATTGGGCTGCAAAGCAGAGCAGTGGCCTGTCCACATTTCACTCCCTTGAAAAAGTACTGTATGTGATAGAATGGTGTCACTGTTACATGGTGGTGATGAATTAAAGAGGAAGGGAACAGCCATAGGAACAGGCCCTTACAGTCTTGTTCTGTATAGTCACAGCTTCCAGTTTCATTATTGTTGTTAGACACTGCTGACCTCCTCTCCAGTCACCAGCTGAGGAAGCTGAGTGTGCACAACAGCACAGCTGAGGTCGAATTGCAGAATGGTGTTGATGCAGCCTCGCTGATTTAACTGGCTGTGACTGAGAGCAGCATGAGAGCTGGGTGCCTCAGGAGATAGGCCTGGCTCCATGCCTTCCACACACAATTGGAGATCTCTCCCTTCAGAAGCTGCTTGTGGGTTATAAGCAGAAGAGACGGAGAAACGTTTCTGTAGGCACAGTTGACAAATGTGAAATCCAGAGGGGAATGGGGTGCAGGCACACCAAGGTTTTCTCTTCTGATCTTTAGACCACCTTTGAAGGCCCTGAATTGCAAACAAGGCAGCTTATTTGTTCAGCAGATGATGCATCTACCCATACTTCATGGAGGCTATGCAGACCTAAAGCAGTCTTTGTGAAGGTTTTGTCTGAACACATCATGTTGCCATTTGCAGTAGAGAAAGCTCAGCAGCTTCATGAGTGACTTGTCCGTTCCTGTAGGCAGAAAAAGTGGGAAGCTATGAGAGAAGGATGCTGTGGGAAGTGGGAGGCACCCATGTCACCCACCATTGCAACAGAAGATAGTCCTTACTTACAAGGCAGGGCTGCCTTCTGCTGTTTGGAACTGAGCTCTGGATAGTCAGTTCCTAAAATCTGCAAGTATGGACATAAGTCCCAGGTTTAATCAGTGATAGATGATTTAAAAACAAAAAAAAGGCAGTATAGCCCAGCAGTCTGTCAGAGATGTCCAATCCTGTAACGGGGGTAGTGAAATGGCTTATGAAGTAATTCAGAGTTGTAGCCTCATATTACAGGGCAGTGGGACTAGTGCTGGGTGAGAGTAAAAACTCAAGAATGCTGAAAAGCAGATATTTTTATTTAGAAGTGTGCAAGTACAGAAGGGAAAGTACAAAGGCTGTATGTGAAAATTTGCACCTGGTGGGGTTCTCAGTTTAAGCTTCCCAAGTTAAAGATGACACAGTGAAAGTAAAAGTGTTTTGTGTCATTTATGGTGTGGATTTCCTTCCATCTCTAAACTGCAATTAAATGTTCCTATCATCCTGTAAATTAGCCTTTCTCTTTTAAATATCGCATTTGCAACTCTATGTTCATATAATCCTGTAATTATGTAACTATTTTCATTTCAGCACTGATTCAGCAATGTACTTAAGCACATGAATAATCTCTTTGAACCCAATGGGACTCCTCACATGCTTAAAATTAGGCATGGTTTAATTACTTTGCTAAATCAGCATCTATACTGGAGTACAGAAATGGGGATAAAGGAGGTGGATTGCATCTACAGTAAACACCGTTATGGAACTGGACATTTCTAAACTCTAATTTTGTCTTGCTACTTCTAACACTTTCAGCTGAATCATATTACTGGAGACACAATACATGAAATATTCAGATTGAATCTTACCTTTTAAAACTGTTTTCTCTATAGGCAAAGTAGTTTTAAGAGGCTTGAGCCCTCCCTTGCCCTGTGTACTCTCTTGAAGTTTGCTGCCCTTTCAAGTGTGTCATTGCAACTGGTTTGGAGATCAGTGCCAGAGAGCCTTTTTTTCTGTTAAAAGTGGAATACTGTGGAACATGATCCCATATTGCATAGGCATATTTGACATGGTGATAAACTGATAGGAACTGATCCTAGAAAGGCTTGGGGCCACCTCAGACCACTATGCTACTGAGGAAAATACATTGTATATGGCTACATCCTGAGAAATCTCCACTGTGGTCTTTAATCCTAAAATGGCACATTGCATAGGGCCCATAAGGTTAACATTTTTAATCAAAGCATATCCTAGCATTCACCTTATGCTATATGAAATAGGAGACTTGAAGCATAGCCACTGAGTTGTAATTACAACTCCTCTATATTCAGATGAAACTGAACTTCAAGAAGTACCCTCGAAGAAGGTGGGAACATAAAAGGATGGAGTGAAATATTGCAGACTGCCTTTTGTAACAGAATATGTAATCCTGTACCAAGTATCTCCGAATTTTACTGTAGGAAACAGAGGCAAACAGGCAAAGTTCCTTGGAGTTAAGTACAAATGAATGATTTCTGCAAGGCACAATGTTGTGATAATTTTAAAGAATTTTTCTCCACTGTCATAATGTCTCATCCAAGCACTCTGCTGCGTTTTCAGAGAGCAACGGCCTTGCCCTGAGTAAAAACAAGACTGATAGGTTTGATATTTTTGGTACTTACACAGTGATTATTTTACTAAACTATCAAGACACAATCAAAATTCTCTACAACAGGACAGGCAAGGACAGAATTCTGTCCCAAAGTCAACATTTAATCTTAGCACATGGAGCAGAACAAAAAGTGCCAAAATATGGTTTAAGGACTATTTGAGAGAGAGAATCCATACAATGGTGTTCAAAGTTCCTGTTTGTGGCTTCATAAACACTACTGGAGATGGACTTACCCAAAGCTGTGAGTAATGAGAAGCTGCCCAGACAAACGTTTACAGAACAAGCTGGCAGCCTGCAGGGGGCCTGGATCTCAATTAAAAAGCCAGATCACAGCCCCATAAAAAAAAAAAAAGACAAAAGTAGCAGAGGAGGGATATTTGTACTTCTTGGCTAGGAGAGCTATTTGGGGATATTCATAGAGAAAATGGGAATGGACCCCTTATGAGGAAAAGAGGATTTAGAAAGGATCAAACAAGGGGATTTGATCTATTCATTTCACAGATTAGGTTCTGAAAAAGAGACCAGTTCATGAAGAAAAGGCCTGATTATTGTTTTCTAGTTGAAATTCTGTCTCATGCAGGTTTTAATGGTAGTGGCGTGGTGGTGGTAACACTGCTACTAGCAAAATGACTAATGCCCTGAAAGGTGTTACTGGAATAATTTGCCATCTTGCACTGCTCAGTCCATAACTTTACCAAATGGTTTTCTGCATCAAACCTTTACCTTCTGCCCGAACATACCTTCTAAGCAGTTAATGCCATTTACAGATTTGCTTGGATGGAGAATAAATACTCTTCATTAATGAAATGTGCTTTTTTTGTCTGAATTTCTCTAGCTTCAGCTACCAGACACCATATGAGTCAGTTAAACAGGTCTTTTTATATATCATTCCACCAAAAAAGTCACTGAGTTACTATATATTATATAAAAAAATCTGCTTTGCCTTCTGATGTTCCTACAGCAGTCACCTCTGAGTCCAGAAGTGGGCTACGGTGGTCCAGGGAATTCAATTAAACTGCCTCTCTATAAGAAAAGCATAACAATGTTTATAACTTGAGAATGTAATTTAGTTACCTAAAATCTATTTTATGCGACCTAAAATTGGGTATTCAAAGCTCCTGTTCCTGTTTGCTATGCAGACTAGACATACATGGTGTTTTATGTAAAAACTGAGGTTTGCAAGAGAGAAGAAAGACCCCACAGGGTTTTTTATTTATTTACTTGATGTTTGTTTTGATGTCAAGAGCTGGATCTGCAGTATCTTCACAGTCTGGATGATGCCTCTGAATTTCTAGGCTCTTGGCCTCAGTGGAGCAGTGGTATGTGGTGGCTTCTCACATGCTGTAATAGGAAGAGCTGGGTACCATGGAAGGGATCTGAAAATGATACAGCTCCTCAGTCTGTATTTTGTCTGAGTGTAATCTTATAGAAAAGGAGAATAAAGGTATGGCACAAGTTCTGCCTCTTTAGGGCTCTGGAGTTTACTTGTTAGCTCCGTGTCTTCCTCTAGCCAGAATCCCAAGTCCCATTCCTGTGTTTAATAGTTGTTTTCTTTATTTCCTTGCAAGAATAGATCAAGGATTGTTTTCTCTTTTAAAACATCTCTCAAGGAAAGTTTTTCAGTATTCTGTTGCAAGTTTTGATTGCTGAGTGTGGAAAGTCCTTGATGATGTATGCTGGAACTTGGAGCCCTCCTCATTTTCTGTGAGATGACTGTATGTGACATACAGGTATTTACGTTATTTGCTTTCTCAGATTTTTCAGTTACCTAAAGGGGGTAAGGGTTATGGGCTTTTGTTCCTACACCTGCATTCTCATGGATTCCATTGGGTTGGAAGGGCCCCCAGGAAGTCTGTGGCCCAACCATGTGTGCAAAGCTCTGGGATCAGGCCAGACTTTTCAGGGGTTTTTGCTGGCAGGTCTTGAAAATCCTCATGGATGGAGGTTTTTTTCCATTCTTCTCCCATGGATGACAGTCATTACCCTGTGGATCAGACCATTCCCTTGAAGTAAATAGACTGAACAGGCCCCAGCAGAATGGCAGATTTGATATTTTATAGAACAAAAGGTAGTAGCAGCACCTACCTTTCCTACCAAGCCTGCAGCCACTACAGATCCAGATTGGCCAAGGGTTATCAAGTGCCTTCTGTGAGTGTTTGCTGGAGTATGGATTTCAGGAGGTGCAAGTAAGGATTGAAATTATTCATAGAATCATAGAATCGATCGGATTGGAAAAGACCTCCGAGATCATCAATCCAACCCTTGGGCCAACTCCAGTCCATTTATCAGATCATGGCACTCAGTGCCACATCCAATCTGCGTTTAAAAATCTCCAGGGATGGTGAATC
The DNA here is from genome assembly GCA_013396695.1 of Sakesphorus luctuosus. Classification (NCBI taxonomy): domain Eukaryota; kingdom Metazoa; phylum Chordata; class Aves; order Passeriformes; family Thamnophilidae; genus Sakesphorus; species Sakesphorus luctuosus. The sequence continues at coordinate 166,135 of VWZD01006880.1, forward strand.
CACCACCTCTCTGGGCAGCCCATTCCAATGCCTGATTACTCTCTCTGTGAAGAATTTTTTTCTGATCTCCAACTTAAATTTCCCCTGGCAGAGCTTGAGCCCGTGCCCCCTTGTCCTATTGCTGAGTGCCTGGGAGAAGAGACCAACCCCCACCTGGCTAGAATTTCCCTTCAGGTAGTTCTAGACAGTGATGAGGTCACCTCTGAGCCTCCTCTTCTCCAGGCTAAACAACCCCAGCTCCCTCAGCCTCTCCCCATAGGACTTGTGCTCCAGTCCCTTCACCAGCCTAGTTGCTCTTCTCTGGACCCTGTTGATTTAATGACAGTAAATCAAATAGCTTCTATTGATATTTACTTGTGTTTGTGAATAAAAACACAGGGACATGTCTTCTCTGTAACATACTCTTCCCCTCTCAATGGTAGTCTCCAGTTTCAGATCCTTTATGTTCTCAAAACTAAACTGTACTTGAGTTAAGCTGTGGGCAAAAATCTTTATTAACATTAAAGGACACTAGGTCATTAATATTAATGAATTGTGAATCATAGGAAGTTGCCCTTAGATAAAGAAGCTATAAACATTAAAACAAGTGACCATTTAATGTAAACACAAGTATGATGTTCTAATTTATTTTCTGTTTGCTAATTCATTGATGTATTAAATTGCTTAGCTGGAAAAAAGTCTTTGCAAATAACAATTTCATTTGTTACCCACTTATAAATGTTTAATATTAATAGTTTAGGGATTGAAGAAGGGAGGTCTGGAATAATGTGACCATCTGTGCAACGTGATTTTCCCAGTTTGCCCTTACCTTACCATTACTCAAGATTTGGATCACAGCATTCATAATAATCTGACTTGTGTGTGCCCTATCTGTGCAGGACAGGGATGAAACAGCTGAGAGGAGCCTCCTGCCTACCACGTGTCCTACTATCTATGTGAGTAACCAGTGTACTGAAGGAAGAAGACAAACATCTCAGGCCTCCATGTAAGGTAGCAGATGGGTTGAGATAAAACAGATTTAAGGACTGAACACATCAGAATCTGTTTGTTCTGCTGAATTGCATGCCTTGTGAGGTACAGAAATTTTGTGCTTGGTGCAGTGGTTGGATTCTAACTGTGGGATTGCTTTGTTTTCTCACTGCTTATTAAGAAATTATTCACACTTGTGATGAGCATCACACAATAATGAGTTATACAATAGTTTTTTTTATGCTACATATTTCCAATATTCATAAAGCTTTAGGAAAGCTTTAGGTGTTGCTGTAAGGAAAGGGAAGTGAGTCCAAACAGCTGCTCAGCTCCTGTCTCTTCCACTTTTTTAATGTAATTTTCTCACAACTGGGGTTTTCAGATGTTGTGCATAGAATTGTTATGATATAACTCATGATCAGTAACTCATGATCATATTACTGAAGTGATTCATTATGGATTATAACCTTTTACAATAGGAGGGTGGTTTCTAGCTGAGTGGCTTCAGTGCAGTTAGACTGCAAGCAAACATCTCTGTTTCTCTTTGCTCATGGAGTTCATTTGGGTGGAGAAGCTGCGTAATGACATCTCATCAAGGATCCTGTGGGTTTGTGAAGCATAAGCAAGCAGGTTTTATCATGACCAACTCCCACAATTAATGTTTTCCTGTTCATTCAAAAAAATGAATAAATAAGCTTTCTGTACTCCTGAATTCTTTATTCTGTTCATTCTTTACCTGCTTTTTTCTTTTGTTAAAAAAAACATAGACCTAATTTCCCCCCATCATTTCTCTTCAATTAACCCCTCCATATGACTCAATTGATCTTAATAAGCTATAGCATTAATGTTTTTGATCCAGTGAGTTTTAAAAGCAATAGACTGTTTACTTATTTTCTCCTATGTGTGTTTGTTGCTTTAATTTTTCCCTTATATGTCGTCTGGTGGCAAAATTCCTATTTTGTATTATAAGTACACAGGTATTTGTCTTCAAGGGCTTGAGGCTGGTGTTTACTACATCCTAGTAAACACTGATTACCATGAGGCTGTGATTATAACCAATACTAGGTACATTATCTTCAATCTTCTGAGTAAGAATTTCCCTAGATTTCAAGATACCATTAAAAAAAAAGTAAACGTTACTTTTGTGTTTTGTTTCATTAGCAGTCATTGCCTCTGCTCTGTGCCTAGTATAGTTTGCCTCAAAGGATTTATATAATGATTAAATAGGAATTAGAATAAATAGATATTTTGGGAAGATGAATTCTTTATTGTGAGGGTGGTGATACACTGCCACAGGTTGCCCAGAGAAGCTGTGGCTGCCCCATCCCTGGAATTGTTCAAGGCTTGTTGAAAGGAACTCTGAGCAACCTGGTCAAGTGGAAGGTGTCACTGTCCATGACGGTGGATTGGAATGAAATGCTCTTTAAGGTCCCTCCAACCTAAACCATTCTATGATTCTGTGATAAAACTGCCTTAACCAGTAAAGCCTAAAACTGCTTTAAGCATTAGAGCCTAAAACTGCCTTAACATCTTTTGTGAAAACACACATAGTCCCCATGTCGAGATTCTCTGTAATAGCTGACAGGTGCTTGCAGCAGGAGCACATTGTGTGCTGAGATGCACCAAGTGTTGGTCGTGACTGCTATAAAAATAACATTGTTTTTTTTTCTAGAGGTAATTGGTAAAGATTTAATATGCTCACTTTTGTTTTTATAACACTTAGAAATCCACTTACAAAATGACAATGGAGTTTTCTGGAAGAAGCTTACAAGCAAAACAGCCTTGAAACTGCTCATGTTCTTATTTTGCTGGGAATGCTTTTTCAGCACCATGTGAGATGATAAAGGGAAGTATGGCATTGGGCTGTTGTCACATAACAAGGAGGAGCTGGAAAAAAGTTCAAGAGAGGTAATTCTCCCCCTCTGCTATACCCTGTGAGCCTCCACTTATGGTATGGCAGTTCTGAGGTCCCTGGCACAAGAAAGACATGGACCTGTTTGGAGCTACTCCAGAGGAGGGCCATGAAGAGGATCAGTGGGCTGGAGCAGCTCTCCTAGTAAGAAAGACTAACAGGGTTGGGGTTGTTCAGCCTGGAGAAGGGAAGGCTCCATGGAGACCTTATAGCATCTTCCAGTACCTAAAGCGCGCATACAAAAATGATAGAGACTTTTTTACCAGGTCCTATGGTGACAGGATAAGGGGTAAGGGTTTTAAACTGAAAGTTGCTTCAAATCAGATGGAAGGAATGGATTTTTTACAATGAGGGTGAAATGAAACTGGAACAGTTGCCCAGAGATATGCTGTTCGTGCCTCATCATTGGAAGTGTTCAAGGACAGTTTGGATGGGGCTTCAAGAACCTTGATGCAATGGAAGGCATCTCTCTCCACAAATGGAACTAGATAATCATGAAGGTCCTTTCCAACCAAAACCATTCTATGATTATGTGAAGAGTGTAAATGAACGAATTTCACACTGCCTACAAAAGAAAGGGATGACACAGGCATTTATATAATGCACTGGTATACGAAATTAAGAAAAACATGCCTGTTGACTTTTGTTCTTATGTACTTTTTAATTTTCAGCCAAGAAAAACCATTGAGCCATGCTGGCTAGCACCTGCAAAATTTACTTTTCTGTTTAAATGTTAGTTTAAATGAATTGAAACCTGCCTTTACAATTTTGTAGCTGCTGCTTGGGTCTTCTGTGTAACATTCTGTTTACTGTCAGTGCTTCATGGACTTTCAAAGCTGCAGCCTTGTAGCATAGGACATTTATTTCATAGGCTTACTTAGTAAAGCAGTCTAGGCACGTAATCACTTGAGATGTTTCATAGACAAGAGATAAGTGTGGTTACACATGGATGTGTTGCTAATATTGATGGGCAGATACTAATCACTTTGTGATTCCTGGTAGGGTGATGTTTCCCTAGATATGCATCCAGAGTGCAGGAAGAAGGGAACGATGAATTTTGAAAGATACCTTTGATAAAGTCTTTGCTGTTCTGTTGAATTATGAAGAGCTAGCTTGTCTTGAGTGCTCTGGGTATCTATCATGCAGCCTCCAGGAAGCACTCCAGGTGCACCTGAGTAAAGCACCTCCCGATCACCACTCCTGTCCCAAAGCTGCCCAGTTATCTCCAGGCAGCTGCTCTTGGTTCTTTACCCAAGTGCCAGCTCACAGGCCGTTTAAAGCCTTGTATCCCACCAGGACTCGTGTCAGAAAGGACACCAGGAAAGCCTCTCATGAGGCTGCCTCTGTGGTGAGCATGGTTCCCCCTCCTGCATGGCACTGCCCTGGGATGCAAGGTCCTGTTTCCAAGCAGGACAACCACCTCTGCCAGTGGCACACTGTGGAGTGGAGGGGAGAGCCAGGGAGAAGCTTCAAGCTGCTACATCTGTTCTCTGCTGGGACTGGATGGCAGTGAGGAGCCAGGTAGGGCAGGCAGGAGTGCTCTGGCAAGAGATGTTCAGAAATGGTGACAGTGGAGCTGCCCAACAGTCCAAACCCCTGTTTGAACCAGAGTCCTGCAGCAAAAACATTGTGAATCTCCTTAAAAGTGTACAATTCACGTGAGAGAGGATGAGTTGTGTTATGTGAGCCCTTGTGCCTGCCCTAGGTGGAGGATTGTTATTTATTTCCCCCAGCAAGAGTCAGCCTGGATAGATCAGCCCATTTGCACTAGCTGTCACACAGCCACTATACTTGTTTCTTGGTTGTTTTTTTTTTCTTTTGATTTTGGTTGGATGTTTTTGTTTGTGAAGTTTTTTTGTGGTTTTAGGGGTTTTTTCTTTGTTGGTTTGGTTTGGAGTTTTTTTGCGAAGGGTGTGTGTGTGCGTGTGTAATTTTATTTTATTTTAGCCAGTATTGGGAACACAAACTGAGGCACAAGTTGCACCTGTTATCTGCTGGTCCTTGAGCTGATCAGGGCATTTACTATTTTTACTTCTGTATCTGAGCATACCATACTGATTCCAACAAGGAGGCCCTTCTTGGCACTATGCTCTCCAGGTGATGCTCAATGTTTCCCAGCAAAGAATAAATTTGGTGAAATACCTGGGTTTTGTTATTGCCAATGAGCTGTGCCTTACAGCCGAATCAAAATAGTTTGCTCTGGGTGGGTAAGAGGAAGGAGATGCAAAAATGAAAACCTGAGGAATTAAATTCACAGATCTGAGGGGAATAGTAGTGTTGCCTTTCCCTCCAGTGCCTCAAGTTTCTCTCTGAATGCTCTAACCCTCTGCTTCTGGGTCATACAGAGTCAGTGGTACCAACAGAGTCAAGTGGCATGTTTTGAATTAAATTAAATGTAGTGTGGAAGGTTTTCATTCCTGTAAAGCAAATATTTAAAGATCTTAAATTTTATCTGAATTGTACATACATGCACCTTTTTGCTTCTCTCTGTCCAATTGAAAATAAATCTAGTTTTTGCACCACTCTGTCATGGACTGAACAGAAGAGTTGTTGCTAGAAAGGCCTTATAGTCTTGAACAATTTTTAGTATATGTTTTACAATACCTGACTCATGGTCTTCTTCTTCATGCTACTGTTTATGAAATGCCTATAATATGTCTAGAAAGGATAGAAGAGAGGGGTGTGGTTCTTTGAATATGACTTTATTCAGGCTTCTATAAATATTGTAGTAAATTTTGTTCAAAATGGTTGCCCTTCTGTAGATAAGAGAAAGGAGGAATATGAAAACAGGAAAAGGAAAAAAAATTCTGGTACAAACACAAAGATGTTGAGATCCAGATGAAAGCACCAACAAGGAATTTTTATGCTGTATTTTGTGAAACTTTATGGCAGAGCTTTCAGAGAATATCATCTTGCTCTCTCTGCTTCAGTTCTGTCCAAAAGGAAACAGGATTCAGTCTGTTCTTTGCAAAACAGATAAAAATGTTAGTCAGGTGTTGCATATGTAAGGATGGACACAGGCTGTGTACACCAGGAACTACAGAGGTGAGAAGAAACATGAAGATTTGGAGAAGACTTCAGTGTCAGCCCTTCTCTGCTCCTATAAAGAAAAGTATGTGCCTTTCATGTTCTAACTGCAGTTATAAAAATGTAAATGACTAAATTGTGTTCAAACTGGATAACTTTGTGATGTTATTGACATTCAAACAAAAGCCAAAGCCTAAGCCTAATTCAGGAGTAAAAATTCTGCCATGTTTAAAATGTTTCTTTTCACTTAAATGGTTATGGTCATTGCAGGTGCTGCCTTTCCCTAGGTATTGTGCCTTACTACCCCTTGAACCTAAATCCGGAGCTCTAGAGGGTAGGGGGCCTCTAGGGTATACATTTATTTCTAAATATGCACACACAAACATGCTAGGACTGAACTGGCTGGAAATACTGTTTCTCCGTGTGAAACACTGAGGAAGAAAAGATTGGGTTTCATATGGATTTCTTTTCTCCTTTGGGATCATTCTGACAAATTGTTTTCTGTTTGGGTGGAAAAATCTATCTGCCCTTCATTCCAACCAGTTTTAATTCCTCCCTCACCTAGGAAAGAGGTGGGTAGGGAGGACCTGGTGAGGAATGTGAGCAGAGGGCAAGAAAAACACCATTTTTTTTCCCAATACTATGATTGTTTCCCTAATCCTGTTCATGGGTGGGGATGGTTGGTTTGCAAGGCACACAAGAGGGTAGACAAATTAATAAATAAAAGATATAGCTCAAAAGTTTGAAATTAAAGACTTATCAAGCACTTACAGAAAGCAGGTTTTGTCTTTAAGTTTTTCCTCTAACCAAAATTCAGTGGAAATTTTCATGAGACTTTTTTAGTTGTTGTTTTCCAACAAAAGTTTGGTGGTTTTTTAGTTTCTTTATGGCTCTAGACATGACTTTCAAAATTGTCCAGTTAATTTGCATGGGCAAAGATTTTGCTGTGCCTTCAGGGAAATAGTTAAGAAATTATGAATTCCTATGTTGTAAAGATACAGATTTATGTTCTTATATTGCTGTCAGATTATTTGGTGACTGATCCTTCTACAGGATAGAAATATACAGCCTTTGAAAGAGTTTCCTTTAACATCTGTCAAATGCTAATTAAAATATTTTCATTAATGCAGTAATATCTCTTGTATCAAGTAAACTGTATTGTCTAATTCTGATAAACTTAATTAAATATGTTCATTGACTGGAAGTCTAAGGGGCTGCTGATGAGAAAAATATTATTTGATGAGTTGTCCTTTGAGTCAATCAGCATTACTCCATTGGCAAAAAATGCTGTTTACAGCAATTTGGGCTAACTTGTTTTCTTGGAAAAAAAACACCCTCAAATATTATTTATTAAAGTTTAAATATTGCTTTTACTTCTAAGTAGAAATGGCTGAAGAATGAGGATCTGGAATGAGGATGTTCTAAGACTGCCTTAGGCAAGAAAAGCAATGTCTTGGAGAAAGGAGGTCTGTGGTTCTTGTTTTCAGGAAAAGTAGTGGGTAACAGAACATGTACTTGGAATAATATCCCTGGTTATACACAGGAAAATAACATCCTGTGTCTCAATTCCTTTGGCTTTCAAATATGCACCCAGGCAAAAAACAGACCCAAATTTACTTTCTTTGGCTCCACTGCTCATGGTGTTCTGACTGTAACATTTTATATGCATTCTTTTAAATACTGCACCTCCCTTATTTAAAATCCAGTCTTGGGTTTGGATGCATACAGGTTGAAATTCACTTCCATTTATTATACAGAAAATAACTGTGGTAATAGATCTATTATAGAGTCTGAAGATAAAACTGTATAAACAAGTGAGGAGGAGCATAGAAGATGAAGGGTTAAGTGATGATGTGAGCAGAAACTGAGCTCAAAATTAGAGCTGTTATAAATTGAGAAAACAGCATAGCTCCAAGGTGTTTTGTGGTTTGAAAAGTTATTAATTCTTTACATAATGTTACCATTAGTTACTTAGGTACGTTATATTAAAATAAAGCTGAGAGTTAACTGAACCTTACATTTTAAAGGTGCATGTTTAATTAAATGGTACATTTTATCTGTAGTAATAAAATATGAGACTCATCTGAGTTAACACAGAGTTTTACAGTTTGAAAGTCTGAAACATCTTCAGCATCTCCATTCAGGGCTGTTTGGTATATGAGCCATAACATCCATTGGGGGAAAGTGCTAATCTCTGAACATTTCCATTTGCATCTAGAAAGCTGTTCTACTCATCATGCTGATGCTGTACTGAGAAAGTCAATAAACAGCTTCCTCTTCTGCAATGAAGTGAACCTGTGAACTCAAAAGAAAATTCTCCTAATCAGAGAGAACTCAGCTTGCATGTGATTTAAATTTAAAAGCACCAACACAGGACAGCACTATGAAAATGTATTCAAGCCACACTGAAGGACGTGCAAAGGTTTCCTGCTAGTGTTGGAGGACAGAGGAGGACTCTCTTACCTAAGGCAACATGATACTAGAAACACTTATTCAACCATCTGTGTTGTTCTTGCAGTGGTTTGCTTCTAGTTTTTGTTGACAGTGAATAGTCTCTTGTATTTCTCCCTACTGCCACAGGTTTGTAAGCGCTTAATTTCAGGTATAATACCACAAAAGGCCTGATTCAGGATGTCCTGCTACTTCAGTTTTGTCTACAGAGAACCTGAACTTCTTTGATGTATGCTTTTAGACTATGATTTTACAAACTGAATGTCCAGAACTTTAGAAGAAAAACTAATGACCTGATCTGTCACTGCTCCCTTATTACAGTGCAGTCACTTGAACCTTCCTCTTTTTGAAAATGTAAAAAGCTTCAATTCGGTTCACACTCAAATCAGTGCAGAACTCCCTTCAGGGGGTTGGCTACTGAGATTCTCTCCATTTGGCAGAGAGATCTATAAAAATTGGATTCAGCTCTGCAAGCATTCCAATAGCATTGCTGTGTTAGAAAGGAGCGGGCTGGGAAGTTGTGTTTGTCTTGCACGTTGGAGGACCCTGAGCAGATGGACGTCTGCCATTCCTCTGGTGCAGCTCAGGAACAGAGGCTGGTCCCATCTCCAAGAAAGGTTTAAAACCAGAGTGTTATTGGGTTGTTGGTTGTGTTATGTGGATGGAGCCTGTCCAGGCTGCTTGGCAGAGAGATGGGATGCACCAAGATATCCCAGTGTTAGGAACAGGCTGAAGTTTGGCCTCGTTTTGCTTGTGCACAAATGAATGAGCACTTATGAGCAGATTCAAATTGCTGTCACTCCAGCCTGGCAGATGATTCTGATGTATCTCCTCAGGTCTGGCAAGAGGAATCGTATGAAACTTTTGAGGTAGAATCAGACATGGTGGAAAGTCATTTACCTTTGACTTAGCTGAAGTTATGTGAGTAAGGAATGATCTGGATGAAACAGATAAGAAACATTTCTGCTGAAATTGAGCAGAAAATTTATTTTCCATGGAAACTTGGAAAGATTTTCATGCCCACTTCTGTCAAGGTCCAAGATGATTTACAGGGACAAGTCATCTGAAACTAATTCACCTAATTTTCTCTGCCGTGTTTGCTGTATTTTGGTTGTTCTTTGTTTGAGCTTGAAAAGAAGAAAATAACCTCTTATGTGTTTGTATCACTATCTTAAATGAATTTTCCAAATACAGTGGATTTGCAGCACTCATGTAGTTGCTGTGTCCCCCTGATGCCAATGGAGCCAATAAAAACCGCTGCAGAAAGAAATCACTACCTGTACTCTGGAGATCATCATTGATTAGTAATGGTATTGATTTGCGGTCATCAGGGGGCAGAACACATCTATCATATAGCTAAGCAATCTGTTTGTTCTTTAAAAAACTGTAGGTGTGAAAGAGATTGCTGAAGATTCTGTTTTAGAAAGCTCGGGCACATTTAGCTGAAACATAACCCTTAAGTCCCTCAAATACAAGTTCGTGTTGCCTAACAATGTTTGCTGAATTGGTATGCAAAAATTGACAAATTTGCATTTCCACCTGATACTACAATCAGTTTTTGATAGTTATTTCTGAGGTTATTAGCCTTGTGAATTCTTAGATAAACACATCCCAAAACTGACTTTTAAACTGCCTTTTGATAGCACTCAATATCTTCCACAATTATTCCCAAGACAAATAGCACTACACTGGTGAAAGGAAGTCATGAGGCATGTATGTTAAGGTTCGGGCCTTGACTGTAAATTCTCTTTGAGCAATGACAGAATTCTTTCTTCTGTTAACAGTACTCTGGGTTTGAATTTGAGACTTTGGGTGTTACAGTAATGTATGCCTGTAATGTTACATTCCATGCACATTTACTAGGCAAATCCACATCTGGGATTTACATGTTTCACTGTTTAGTTTGTACCCCAGAAGAGGAAAGGAAGCAAAGATTATTTGAAGAAAAAATATTTTGTTATCACGCCTGACCAGCCCATCTCTTCTCTCTGGAAGGATCATTGGTGGTGTGATGAAAGAGGGAGCAGAGGTGCTGTATACCTTGACTTCAGCAAATCCTTTGACACCATTTCCTGCAGTATTCTGGCTGCCAAATTGGTGAGATTTGGATTGAATAAGTGGACAAAAGGTGGTTGGAAATTTGGCTGGACCACTGGGCTCGAAAGGTGGTCATCAGCAGTATAAAATCCAGCTGGCAGCGGATTCCTGGTGCCATGTCCCAGGAATCAATACCATGGCCAAGACTGCTAATGGCTTTATTTACAATGTAGACAATTCCACTGACTGTAGAGGGTGATTTTCATCCAAGAATTCACAAAATAGGTAGGGCTGAACACCAGCAGATGTATGACACTGTGAATAGGGCAGCTCTTGTTTGTATGGAACACTTACTGCAGAATAGCACTTGACAATTCTGTAAATGTGGATTCAAAACATGCTGTTCCATAGCAGGAAGGAAGTGGCGTAGGACTGGGCTGGAAAATTCTGTCCTAAGCTGGTAATACTCCTGTCACCTGAGTTACTGCTCCTGGAACTGCCTCTTACATGTAAAACACATCCGGAAATAATGGTATTTTCTTCAGTGCTGAAGAGGCAAGAGCAGAGAAGGTGTTTAGCCTTCATGCCACTTCAGGTGATATTCTCCTGTGGTTCAACATTGTTCCCAGGATACTCTTTACCTGACCAATGCATGTTTTTCTAGGACCTGCTCCAAAGCCTAGGTCTGCTATTGTTTCTCAGGACAGAAGTGATATAAACACTACTGTGGTGGTCATTTACATGAGAAAAAAATGTATTGCCCTGTGGTAGACAAGCAGTTTAGTATACGCCTGGAAAAGAAAAATTTTCCAAGAGAGAGGTGGCAGCCAGCTCGATTTAACAGTTTGAGGTTTGGAAATTTTTATTGCTGTTTTTTGTGAACCTCCGTACCAAAATAGCTGTATTTTACCCTTGAAACAATGTTTGATTTTGGAAAAATAATATAAAAAAATCCTTTGGCATTTTTTCCATTGGCTAGTTATTTCTGGACACCTATTCCCACCTGCTGTTTTGTAAACTCCAGAATTAAAGCACTTCAAGTAGTCCACAAGACACTGGTCTTCCTATTTTGCCGGGATTCTTTTATCTTGACCTGAAAGGAAAGCCTTAAGGATTGAGTGCATTTCGTTTTACATACCATCCATGTTTCTCCACCCCACCTTCTCTTTGTCTTCCAGTTTTTATTCCTGCTGTTACTATTTTTTTTTGTTTTTATTTCTTACTCCTTTCTTCCTCCTGCCTCCCTCACATACCTCTTCTGCAGCTGCATTTCAGGCTCCACACCAATTTCGCAATTTCCTTATGATTTCAATCTTCTACTCACTTCTAATTATTTTCTATCTTACTTGGCTACCAAGGAACTAAATTATAAGCAAAGACAAAGCAAACAACTCATCATATCATAGAACTACATTGTCCTTGATGGTTACTGGCAAAACACCCACCAGTACTTCATAGAATCATCACAGAATTGTAGAATAGTTTGGGTTGAAAGGGACATTAAAGCTCACCTCATTCCAATCCCCCTCTGGTGGGCAGGGACACCTTCCACTAGACCAGGTTGCTCCAAGCCTACCCCAACCAGTCCTTGAACATTCCAGGGATTGGTGCATAAACAACTTTTCTGGGCAACCCGTGCGAGTGCCTCACCACCCTCATAGGGAAGAGTTGCTTCCTAAATAGGATTTTGGGGGCTCTTCTTTTTCAACTGGAATACCTTTTACCCCTAGATATCTTCTATATTTTTGATTACATTTTTAGATGAAGGTAAGAAAAAACAAATATAATCTACAAGATTAAAAGAATGTTACCAGTAATGTAAAAATGCTGCCCCAGACATACAAATACAGAGGGTCAGAACCTTGACTTCTTCCATGTTTTGTTCTCATTTTCAATTACAGCTGTGATGAGATTGGATCACAAAAACCATAGCAAAGAACAGACACAATTCATCTTGAAACACTGCAGGGCTGCCATATTTGTAAATCCTTATGGCAGTCAGTAAAATATCAGTTTTATCCTTCCACACTTAGTCACCATTTTCTTTATTTCCAAAGTCACTGTCCGTATCAAAGATGATTGTTAGTTTTGTGATGTCAGAGTCAGAAAGCACATGTAGCACATGTGGCATCAATCTAAAGAAAATTTTATCATGAAATCTTTGGTTTGCCACATCTAATAATGTCCAAGTCTTCTACAAGCCAGTTAAATAATGCATAGTCCTGTTTTAGAGCAACTCTTCTTTCTGGAAAAACTACTTGCATTGCTATTTCTTTCCCTCTTCCTATTTCAATATGTATATGTTTTTTAAAGGAGCAAGATTTGGGGTCTTTTTTTTTTTTTCTTTAAGCCATGATTTATATTCTCCATTTGGGTTTATGTTATTTGAGTCATTTCTTGTGGAAGGAGAAAATCAATAATCACCTTCAAAAAGAATGCATGTCAGAACCTGACAGAGTAAAACTCATCCCTATCATGCATACACCTGCAACTCTACTACTGTCCCTTGTCACCTTAGGGGAAAAAAAAGAGAGAGACAGAGAGAGAGAAAATAAGAGAAAGATTAAAATCCAGAGAACCTCACTCTGGATATTGGAATTGTAGTGTACTTGGAAATCCCCAATTCATTAAGTGTCCCCTTCTGGTACTGGGATAACTTACAAAACATTCTCTAGATGCACTTATCCTGTGCTGATAGGAACAATGAAATAAGCCCAGTTTGAGAATGCCCTGAAAGATCAGTTTCCACTTCAACATTCAACCACAGCAGTTTTATGGTACAGTTGGTGCTGCCTCAAATAATGATTTGCCAAATAGGCAAAGATCTATGACCAGACTGGATAAAGGACCTTCCACCCACAACTTGCCTTTGCCAGGAATGATAGGAACTTAAACATTTTCAGCTGGACTTTTGAAATGATGCTGAACACTGTAGGATCATTCCACTTATGCTGCTGATCTGAATACATGCAATAACTCGATAAGCTATGCAACTGAAAACATTTTTCTCAGGAAAAAAAAACTTGTAGAAGTTTAAAAAGTATTATATCTGTTTTATTAGCTGTAGGAGTTTAAGGGGAAACTGATTAAAACAGTTGTATTTTTACAAGCTTGGGAAAAGGAAGGGGAATTTAACTGCCTCTCCTCAGCACTCTGTCTCACTGAGCCCAGCAAAGCTCACAGTTTCATTGTCCAGAGATAGGTGCCTACCAGTGAGCAGATGCTGTTCTTTCCAGTGGGTTTATTCAAGTGCATGGAGTTGTGCACTTCTTTAAATGCTTTCCTGAATCAAAACTCTGAAATTGTATTTTTTGGTTGATTTGGCTGTCTCTTATTTTTCTGTACTCTTCCTCACCTGAATGAGTTGGTTTGTTCTGCAGTGTCTCAGCAAGGGGTCACAAATGTCTCCACAAATCTTTGAATGCCAAAAGTGGCAAAACAAAAGTGCTCCATAGCACTTTAGATCATAATTTTCACTTTTATTGACAAAACTTCATTCTTTTTGGCACCTGCATTTGCCTGTTTTGATTTATTTTTATATGCACAGATTTTAGCATCACAGCAAAATATTGTTTACAAAATTAGATCCAACTGTCTGTAGGTGGGAATATCTAGAAAGCAGCAGCACTGTTCAAAGGACTGATTTCAAAAGATTCATTAGTTCTGAAATACATTCATTCCTCTTGGCTTGTTTCTGTTGCCCTGTTCACTTCTGTTATTTAGCTCAGTGCAGCACTTGCTTCAGTGTGAACTCAGTCTGCTCTGAAGAAGAAAAACTGAATCATGTTAAATCATAATATCTCAGTTACAGTGAGAGATAATATCTTCTGTTTGTTTTGCCTGCAAAAATGTCAGGGCCAACAGAACTGCCAAGGCTCATAAAACTCTTGCATCACTACCAATTTATTGGCGTGAATCTATCATATCTTCCTTTGATATTTACTGGCTCATGCCAGCATTTACTTCCCTCAGTTTTAACCCTCTGTGTGTGCTTGGGCATCTTCTGGTAGTGAATATTTTTGGTTTGTTATGTTTATGTCTTTTTTAAAGAAAATGTATTTTAAAAAAATGTCTTCAAATACGGTGCTCTGGAAAAGGGAGGGTCTGCTCAAGATTAATAAGCTCCTTTTCTTTTTGACTATTGAGATTAAGGCAGACTTGAGCCTAAAAAACTTTGCCCCAGTATTTTCTTACTTGAAAAATTATGTTTAAATGTCAATACTTCAGACAGAATTTTTTTCCCCTTAAAAGGAATTGAATCTCCTGCTATGATGAGATCCAGCTCTTTATAGTACAAAATGTAATCAGCCACTTTCCATTATTATATTGTATGACATTTTGACTTCATTGCTAACACAATTTACTTAAATTGAATATTTTGGCAGATGTGCTTATGAGACTGGAGGAGCTGAGCTTCTATTAAATCCCATCCTGGAACAATATCAGTTTCTGTTGTAGATCTAGCTGTGCAGCAGTTCCCAACTCTGCTCATAACTTAGCACACGTTATAGGAGACATTAGGAAAGTACACTCAGTAAAAGACTGAAAAACACTTCACGATATGGCCAGAAATGACAGGAGTCAATACAATTTGATTTGTGATGGAGAGGTTTGCACAGCACTGCTGCCTAGACAACACAGGTCAGTAAACACAACCACTTGTGATTCCAGTGACACTTATGAGAGGAAACAAACAATTCTTTAGTGAAAGATGTCTTTTTCTTCTCCTCTACTGTGCTTTTGTACTGTTTTCCTTAGGATAAGTGACAAACACAAAATGTGATTCTTTCTGCAGGCTGCAAACTGTGCAAGCACCGTGGGGGTTTTAGGAATGATTTGTGTGTGTGAATGAGTTGCTGGTTATGCTATACAGTAATGAAGGCAGGTAGCAGAAATTCTTCTTGCATTTGGAATAAAGTTTTACCACTGTCTGACAAACCTCCATTAACAAATTCAGAGTAGCCTCTGAGATCTGTATCCCCTGCCAAAACACAGCTGTACTCACAGCAGAATGCTGCTTGAGGGTGAAGCAGGATAGTTAACCACAGACTTTGACCCTGAGGAGCACTGAGGTAACTTCTAAGATATGCTGAGTTGAGGGACAAGTTCTAGAATTTGAGAAAATATTCTGTGGAAAGTCAGACTGAAAACTGCAATCAATATTCACATTTCACCCTACTACTTCCTTCTTATTGGAGGAAGTTGTCTGTTCTAGAGCTTTGACTTGGGATGCTTTCAACTTGACTTAAGTCAACTTTAGACTTATCACAGGACAGAAATATTCCAAGTCAAGGATTAGATATGAGGCTTTCTGTACTTTGGTCAAAGATATGAATTATTAGCAGTAATCTAAAAGCATTATTAGTTCTCTACAGCATTTAAAAAACAAATAAAAACCCTCCCACCCATGACAAAATGAACTCCATTCTGAAGACCTTGATTTTTGAATAAGCTTTACTGATTTTCTGAGATCAAATGTACATCCTAATATTCTCAGACAGTGCTATCATCAAATTCTGAGTGCTATGGGAAGATAAGCTTATCTCATCTTTAATACTATTTCCTCTTTTCTTGACTTACTGATTTATTTCAGGGGACCTATTTAAAGAAAAGGAAAAAAATAACACTGAAGGTGCCACTTGGATTGGCAAATCAGTAAATGACTTAAATCTGAATTTGATAATAAAACAAAGTACACCAAAGAATTCAAACCTCTGACCAGAAAAAACTCTTAAATCTTGCCACACTTTAATGATTTTGAATAAACTTTTTCTTCCTGCTTACCTAGAGAAGTGTCACATAGGTACACTTCCTGCATGAAACCAGTCTTCAGAACTGAGCCTTCAAGAGCTAAATTTGCAGGTCATAAGGTTCCTGCCCATATGTATCATCGTGTCTTCCAGCCCACTGGATCTCTTGTCCATAGCGGTACATAATGGAGCAAGAATGCAAGATGAGCCTTCAACCAGTAAAGCCCTCTGAAAGTGCAGTGAGGTCAGAAAGACCAAAACATAGCAGGCCTAAAATATCAAAGAGCAGCATTCCCACATCTGGTCTTGAACTCTCCTACCTTCTGCAGTGCCAGGCCTTGAGCTAACAAAGTGATCATATGGCTGTTTAACTTCAATTGCACCAGCAGACTCCCTGCAGGTCAGTAGGATTATTCCTATGTTAAATATTGACTGCTGTAAATGTGCTGGCTCTGAGCCAACAGGCATTTCCTTTTCTCAAAGGGCTGTTCCTTCAAAGAAAGGAACCACCTTTAGAAAGGTCTGCTTAGGGAAAATGGGAAGTAGAAATCTACCTGAGTGTAGAAAATGATGGGTTTGACTGTGTTGGCTGATACCATAACTTCTTCTAGGCTGCCTGGGACTAACTCATAGGTGCCTCTGTTACAGTCCTCATCTGCCCACTGGAAGTGTGAAATGCCATTACTAAAGAGTCAGTGGTGTCTAGAGACCTCAGAAAGCCTGGAGCTAGAGCTGTGTCACCTGAGGCAATAGAGTTGTTTTCCATCCATTCCTGCCATAAATGAAAGGAAGAAGTGTTAAAGTTTATCTGGGTATTTCTTCTGTTTTAGTTTCTTAGTGTAGTAACCTATATTTAACTTCAACTTTTAAAATTAAAAGCCTGATATTTTGAGTTCCTATTTCTACTAACAGTTCCTATTCATTTACATAAATATACAGATGGAAAGCTATTTTCAGATGTGTTCAGCATTGGCTTATATTCTGTGGAAGTCAGCAATAAAACTCCTACTGATTTTTACTTGGGAGTAGAACTATGTCAACTCCAACCAGTTTTGAAAAGCACAATTTAAGCATCATTTTGATTACATGCTGCCCAGGTATAATCCTGAAGAAATGAAGTCAAAACATTTAATTAAAAATGTCACCATATTTTCAGTCCACATTTTCTCCTTAATGTGGATGCCTTGTCTGGACAGGCAGAGACATAACAGAGAATAAGTCAAATATTTCCTATGGATATTGATGCTTAATTCAAGCTGGAGTTATGACATGTTTACCTGAAATATAACAGCTATTTGCATCCTTGTTGCTACACATAACTACTTTCCTTTTTTTTTTTTTTTTGAATGTAGGGATCTTAAGAGAATTAAGACAATTTATGTTTGAGGTTGAACAGTACACTATTAACATCTGACTAAAAACAGTATATGATGCAGTTCAGAGAAAAAAGCATCCTTAATCATGGTAATTCTTATTTATACCTATAAATTTATATTCATAGATATGGACATGGGCATGTATTTTGGCAATTGAAGCACACTGTTTTTTAACACTTCTTTCCCACCAGATTCAGGTGTGAAGAATCAGGCTGTGATTCCATTATAATTTAAGACTGCATAGGTTGAGGTTAGCGCAAAAAAGCTCACCAAAATAGATGCTGGTTGGTTTAAGTGGATGGGGAATTCCACCACAATAGCTTTAGTACTTCTTGACATGAACTAGAGATTGTAGAATTGTTCCCTTCAAATCCTGTCTGGTGTCTGTTTTTGTTGATCACAATGAGACCCTGGATCAGCCTGTGAGCATGTAATAAGAGCAATAAATGTCCTGCTTTCTTAAATATTTTTCATAAGATTAAGTGATCAGTGATGGTTCAGTTAGTTTTGAATGTCTCCAGTGCTGCTGCAATGCTAATGTGTTGATTCTACCACCTCACATGATTAATGGGAGTCAGGGCAGTTTTTCTTATCTAGTCATATAGTGACATCAATAACTACCTTAACAGATATATAGCTATAAAATACACCACAGTGAGTGTCATGTTATATGCATTTATGTAAGTGTTTATCATATATGTATTTTAAATAGTTATGTATAGAAGTAACTTCTGGGTGTAGATATAATGTTTCAGTGCCAGGACTAGTTACTTTCACAGTATGTCAGTAAGAGCAATACTACATTTGGTATAAAAAGCATAAGAAGTCAAATAGAACAACTCTGATATTGCACCCACTACTGTTGGATTTATCCACTTAATTTCCTGCAATTTTTTTTTCATTTGAGACTTTGGAGGCTGAATACCAGTATTTATATCTGTTTATTATTTTCAATGTATTTTGATTTATAGCCATGGTTTAGTAGATATACTGTATAGCTATTATGATAAAAATATGAGTACATTATACTTTGAGGTGCTGCTAACTTTTCATTCATTTTCTCTGCCATAGGAATTTCTCTCTCTGAGGACTGAATTTGTTCAAAATTCTGAGCAAATGACAGATATATTTGTCACCTCAGCTGTGCTGTACAACCTGTTGCAATCTTTTTAAAAAAGTTGGTTTGGTTGTTTTTTTTTTATTTGAAAAACAATTGAGACTCAATTTGGGGTAATGAATGTATAAGTAAAATAAGTCAGGTGATGTATCTGAAATAGCCTCAGTGATTTTAGAGTCAGTTGACTTTAAGCGAAATGAAATCAACTTTCAACAAATTGCTTTTCAAAGTAGAACTTAGTGAGCTTTAACTGGATTTTGGCTCTTACAGCTGAATCTGACTCCCTCTGTGATTCTGTAGTGCAGTAGCTCATAATAAACTAAACTGAGAGCTAATTCTCAGGGAGGGCTTTCTGTTATGTACAACAATAGGCTTCATAAGCAGATGTCAGAATCTGTTCCCTCTGTGCACTGTGTTGATGTTATGAAGTGAGTGGATGGTTCTTCCAATGTCTAACATACTCTTTAACTACATGTATTTCCATGCTAATATAAAAGCAGCTTCATCACCTTCAACGCTTCACTAGTAGCTAATTAAAAAAAATGCAAAGAATGGCATCTCTGTTACAATGAGTATTTTGACATCCACACCCCTGGGTCCCCTAAGAGACACACCTCGTTGAGCTGTACAGGTCTTGGATGCCTGGAGGCAGGGCAGGGGCAGCCCACAGCCCTCTGGCCCCGCTGGCCACTGAGGCGGAAGGTACAGTATGTACAAGCCCTCTGCACCCTGTGAGAGCAGGTTATGACACTGGATCCCATGACAGGAGCCTGGCTTTAGCTCACCAGTATGCAGAGTCTAGTTTTAGAGCTTTTGCCAATGGAACAGCCTTGTCTGTAACTTATGTCTCACAAATCCTGCCAAGGGAGAATGACATTTCACCTCTTCCACTCTCAGTATGTTTTTGTGCCTCTGCTGCAAGTCAGAGAATGATACGTCCAATTTTTGTGTGTATAAAGGAATAAGGCAAATGCATGCCAAATCAACTTGAACAAATATTTTAAAATCCTTTTGCTGAGAGAAATTGCAGAGTGATTACAAAACACAGAGGATCTAAGGATGGCATTGTTCTTGTATACAGAACAGGCTGCAGTTTTTCACTGCAATTTCCCTCCCCCTTTTCTTCCACACTAGACCATCCATTACAAAGATCCTGCAGTCACTGATTTATGTGCTTGTGATCAAACTTTCCTGCTTCTAATACGGTGAGCATTTTATAAAAGATGGTTGTGATTTGTAGATGGACTGAGCATGTCTGTTCTTGTGCTGTTGTGCAGCTGCTTTGTTATGCTCCTGGCCTCTCATCAGTGATTTCAGTCTTACTGTGAGACTCTACAGAAATTAATCTCTTAGAAGAGTTGATTTATATTTTGATGATTGTCTAATCTACATTGCTGCACTGTGCACTATGCTTTGCGATAACTCTCCGTGATACCAAAATTTGGTATCTGTGATACAGCCAATTTTCAAGGCCACATGAGATGAGTCCTTGTCCCAGAACAATGTCCTGCCCCACCGAGTAATCTCATCTGTACTTTCTCCTGTGTGCATATTAGCCTGGGCAAGTTATTTTGAGCACCATCTAATAGATGGGGAAACGCCTCTTGTTCCACAATTGCGTGTGAATTTCTGAGGACGCTGAGTCAGCTCACCTGGCAAATGTGAATTACAGATGCAGGGAGGGTCCTTACCAGGACTCAGCAAGTGACGTAATATTCTGAAGTTTTCTCCTTCTCTCTTACATTTATTTTGCAAAATAAATTTACTTCTGGATGATAACCATAGGAGGCATGAGCAATCTCTGCAATGTGTTAAAATACAGAAAGCCAACAGGGAGCAATACTTTTAATTTAAAACAAATATGTTTATTTTCAGGTCTACCACTTGGCTTGAACTGTAGATCTTAAGGAAAAAAATACTACCAGCTTTTGGTAATAGGAATGAAGGGGAAATTATTTTTCTTTCCACTTTGTTTCCTCTTTAATAACAATCTCACATATATAGGCACTGCACCATGACACTCTTTCAGTCTCCTAATATGAATTTACAAACGGTGAGCTAAGGGAGTTACAAATGCACACTTTAGTCTCTGCCTCCCACTCCTCCCATCACAAATGCACAAATCACAGCACGCAGCATGGCACTGGGAGTGCAAATGTACTGTTACTGTGGAGGGTGATGGTAACTGTGAGAATGAAAGCCCCAGTCACTTGCAGAGGGAGCATGTGGGGCCATGGCAGCCTCAGCCTTTTTTATAGCTCCCATACAAGTCCTCTGGAGCCAGAGTCTTTCAGGTAATGCTTTTAGCCTTTCAAATGGCTGTACAGGGAGTGAAGAAACAGAAAACTGTGGCACCTGCACAGCCCACTGCTCCTGAAATAGTTGAACCTATGTAACAGTTTCTTGGGTTGGTTGCTTTTTGTCCACATTGGAAGGCAGGCCAATGGCTCGAGAGACTCCCTTGTCACTTGCTGAATATCAGTTGAGTCGTGTTCCAGCTGAATTTGTCATTTTTTAGCATCAAGGCCTCAGACTTCACTTCTTCTAAAAAGTCTCTGTTGACCATTTCAGATTTTCACAGCCTTCAGAAAATGACTATTTTTTCTTCACAGACATTTCAGGAAAGGCTAAATTATGTGGTGAGTTCAGCCTGCTGTAGGGGAGTTGAAGAATGGGAATTCTTTTCTTAAAGTTTCTTGACAAACAGCTTCTCTGTATTAGGTAGGGTCTGCTACCATTCTTGCATTTATTGGACTTAATTTCACTTTTGCAATCTAGCTGAATCTTTCAAAATTGAGTCAAGCATTATATTTTGAGCAACAGGCCATAGGATGGGTCTTTGAGCATCCCAACCTGCTGTGTTAGCAATTAAGCAGGTATTTTAGGATCTGAGACACTGTGCTGAAAGAATCAAAATAACAATGTATTTTCTCCTTCTGTACAAATGTCTTCAGTTAACTGAACTGTGAATCTAAGATAAATGTTATGAGTATATATACACAGATACATGAGCATCTGCTAAATTACCTGTTTTTTTATTTCAGTTCCAAAACACTGTTGAAACAAAGCATCTGACTCTACATACAGCCTCTTTTGCCTAGCCAGAGACCTCTGTTTTTCATCTTGAGGTCCATTCTGGCATCCATGGAAGGCTTGTATTGTCTGGAAAAAGTGGAAGTTGATTCAAAAGTAACAAGATTTTTGTTTAAAAATTTCACTACCTCCAAGTAGAGTTGGTTGATTTATCAGCAGCACTCTTCTCTCATGTACAAAGTCTGTAAAGGAAATAAGGTGTGTAATAATATGTTCAGGGGTGGTCCCGTGGTGTAGTGGAGAGCACTCCAATCTCCGAATCCCAAGGTTGCGAGTTCGAGTCTCAGTACGGACTGTCCCTGGCAGTCAATGCCTCCCTGCCATCCGATCCCGTCAGATCTCGGATGCCAAGCAGGGTCAGCCCCGGTTAGTACCGGGTGCTGTAGATAGTCCCGAGGACTTCACTGTCACTGTCCAAGCTTGCTCGGCCGTGGCAAATGAACCTTAGGACTTAAATGGTGGGGCCAGTTCTGCGCACGCTGAGCCTCACCTAAAAAATCCACCGCATAGGCTGGAAGGGCACACCCACGTGGGGAGAGCCCTTCCCAAATCTTCGTTCGCAAAGTTTGGCCATTAATATGTTCAATATTATGCCACGAAAGAGAAGGTAATAAGAGTCCAAAAGCTGAGAGGATTGTTTATGGGTTCCTGGTCTTTGGGGCTGTGCAGGACAAATGACTGGCAGCAGGACAGTTCTGGGCAAAGCTATAGAAATGCTAGATCTCATGGAGGGAATGCTGACAGGGACAAAGCTTGAGAGCTATGTCTGTGGAGAGATGGGTAAAGTATCAGGCAAACACCGGAGGGGATGAAGTGAGCAAAACAGAAAAAATAACAATGACTTTTGAATAGTGCTAAAAAAGCTTACCAGTACACTCAGATATTGAGAGGAATCAAAGACATCCTATAGGTAGCCTCTATTTTTGTTAATATTAATGATTTGAGATATTCGCACCACAAACTGCAGCATTGCTTGATCTGGGAAGGCAAGTCACAGTACAGCAAGCTTCTGAAAAGATGGCAAGAGGAGCATAAACATCTCATCTCGTAGCCTCGTGCAAAGAGCACATCATAACTTTCAGTTACAGGGGTGTAAATAACTTAGTGTGATTTGCTCTGGAGTTCCTGTGGAGTTAGATGTTCTCAAGAGTTTGCTTTAATCATTAAGAAATGCTGACTTTTTTTTTCTGAGCAATGCCAAACATGACTTGCCTGAAAACAAGTTGGCTTGGTTTTCTGAATGGTGTTTTTTTTAATTGCTGGGAGAAACATGTTTGTATTGAATGTGTTGCATATAGGATGGTAAGGAAAAACACCACCAGGAAGCCTGCAGCTGCAATACTTTCCTAGTAAATTGGCCACACAAGGCATGAGGCAAAAAATATCTAGGAAGATTTGGTACATGAAGTGTGGAAAATAAAAAAAAAAAAGAACAGATGTGGAACTCTGATTCTGCCAGGAATATTTGCATTATGTAGTGACTGGGTAAACAGAATCAAATAAAGAAGCAGATATCCTAAAGATCTACCCTTTACTGACACCATTAGCAAGAACAACAGCTTCTGCCAACAAAGAGAGAAGACATAATAGCACCACATTTGTTTGATATGTAGTGATGGCCATGTATGTTCACATCCTAATCACTAGAGCAATTACGGTTGTCCACATCTCCATTTCATTTCCTTGGCTGAGCACTCCTGGGATTTTGGACTGTGATTTCATTATTCACTTGGCTCTGCCATTTGTATTGTGTACCTGCTCCAGCAGATATCATCAACTCGTAATACTCCTGTGCTATGCAGAACAAATCATTTGCATTTGAGAAGGTCGCTATGGCTACTGGCTACCTAACTGTGTACTGCATTTGTAAAAGCCAAAACTGAAGGTGTTTTGCAGAATTCAGACAAGGATCAACTGTTCAGTGTTTGAAATCATATCCACATCCATTGTTGTGGATAACAGCACGTACTTGTTTAGGGCTGATTAGGTACAATCTCTCTCTTCCTATTTTGGATTAATATTTAGACAGCCTCTTTCTCAGGGCTGCAGGCTGACTCCAAAGGAAAAAAAAATGTCTCTAGAGGACACTTGCATGACAGTGAGCAGATTAGTTATACCTGCAGTGGTTCAAGGTGTAGCATAAAACCGAAAGGTTTTCCATTAAAATTATTGTTGTGCTATTCGAAAATACAAATTCCTCCTGGAGTAGTCTGAAATAAATCTGGTCATTTATGCTGTAGTAGCTTTCAGAGTACAGAAAAAACCCTTAACTGGGACTAACATAAAAGGTGCCAGCTCAGTAGGATCCGAGTTTTTAACTTGCAGAGGCTCATTCAGAAATACTAACCCTAGTACTTTGTTCTGTTGCCTACATGAATCACAAAGGCAGGGAAATAGTATTATCCCCTGTAAAGAAAATAGTGAGCCCTGAAGTGAAAGGACTCCAGAAGAAGACAGTGAGTCAGCATCAAAGTCTGGACCAAAAATCAAGTTTGTCAACTTGTAGCCCTCTACTCAGATATGAGAACAAATGGAGAAATCATCTCTGTGAAAGCACTGGCTGCAGCATCATTCAGAAAGACTCTGTCTGAGGAAATATCCTTAATACAAACAAAATAGAACTGACAATTGCACTAATAACACTAATATTGTTGGTGTGAATGAAATAAGCCACCATCATCAGAAATCCAGTGAACATTTGTAAGTGGCAGGGTTCATGTAAAACCACTTGTACATACTTGGAGATATCTGGCAATACCATCATTGTGTCCAAGCCACAGGCTGCCTTTCCCCTTCAGAAACCATGTACAAGTTCTGTTCCCTAATTCATTAGGTTATGAAGCAGGCTGAGGTGGTTTATTGCCTATTGTAGTGTAATATCAGCATTTGTGGATAAGGTCCACTTGCTTCATGAGTATTCAATGAGAAATTGAATGGCTGAACAATGTTTGCACATACATAATATATGAAAATGAAAAGGCTGTGAAATAATATTAGACATCATTTGTTCAAAAAGATACACAGGCAGAGCACAGAAGTGCCCCAAAAATGAAACTTGACATGTATGCTTGCTCATTACTTGGGAAGTTATCACACTGAGACTGAATAACAAAACTCAGCAATAAGGCAAAATCACATCTGGTCATAGTTTGGCATTATTTGCTGGAAGCATTATATTAGATTTGAATGTAAGCCAAATCCATTTGTGATCCAACCTGTGCTGCCTTCTTCTTTGGGAAGAATATTTCCATTGTTGGCCCTGGTGTGAGGTGGTAGTGGGCTTTGTTGTTCTACAGCTATGACAGCTTCCAAGGTCTAGTAAAATTGGATTTCTAGCCTGAGATGGAAAGTACAGAAAGCAAGAAAAGACCTTCTGTACAGATCCTAAAAGAAGATAAGTAACGGAAAATAGGACTCAATCTCTGCCTTTTTCCCCATCAGCAGCAGGTCATCTCTAAATTTTGTAGACCTTACAAACAGCTTTCAAAAGTGTCTTTACTTCTGACCTTTCAGTGGGTAATTTAATGAAATCCTAAGCAAATATTGTCACTAGTTTTTGGATATTATCACTGGTGTTTAGTGGCTGTAAATGGAAACACCATTTCATAGAGGTCTCCCTGTACCTTTAACTTTTCTCCATCTTTTCACTTGAGCCCTTTCTGCTCTCCCCAAAGATGTGCAATTCCATGGGTTGCCCCACTCATAGCCACAGACAAAAGGGACCTACAGCCTTCCTGCACACCCACCAGGACAAAGGAAACAGGCTTCGCTGATCTAGAGAAGCAGCAGTTGAAACGCTTTTTGATTTAGCACTAGGAAGAAGTGATTACAAAGAGCTACCAAGCCAACTTATAATAAAAGGGCTACATGAATCTATTTTGGTTTTCCATCCATCCCATCTGGAAGCTAATTTTTTTTCCCCCTAGAACTCAGAAAGAGCTTCCTTCTGATTGCCTTCATTGTTTCAGGGAAGAATTGTTTTTGAATGACCTCCATCAGCTTTAGCAGGATGTTGCTTATTTCCAGCCGTAGTACTGCCTTTCCAATGGCTGAGTTTAGAAGCCAACTGGTTAGAACAAGTTGCACAGCAAATCCTTCCCTAACCCTTCAAAGCCATGTCATCCTTATCTTAACAAGGAGATAACAATGTTAAATTATTGCAGCTAAGCCTGCCATTGTTGTTATTTAACTAATTTTAATTTACATGTTTTGTTGTGTCCCTGGTGTGTGTTTCTCAAAAGCATCTACTATCGGTACTTCTATATACTTCGCATCTGTATGTTCAGGAAAGAGGCTCATCTGCTATGTGCCTGTCAGAGATCTCTCAAATTCAGCAAGCGTGACTCAAGCAATTCCCCAAAAGCCTTCCTACATTGCCAGTTCATGAGCTTGTAGGAGAAGATTCACGTTAGCATGAGAATGGTCTTCTAACTCTAGGGCCTGGCTGGGGGGGTGAAATGCATGGCACTATGGTCTCTCCCTGCATATTCCAGGCACCTGGAAATCATTCCTCTGCATCTGGACACAGCTTTGGCCAAGATGGACTGCAGTTCTGACTTCAACGGAAGATGAGTGTGAGAGTGGCAATGGAAGTGCCACTGTGACGAGGCATAGGATCATATCCCAGAATAACAGAATCATTTAAATTGGAAAAGAACTCTTAAGATCATCATGTTAACCCTCAGGTCAGCACTACCGAGTCACCACTAAACCACGTCCCCAAGAGCCACATCCACACATCTTTTAAACACTTCCATAGTTCATGACAGAATCAGTTCACTGGGCAGCCTGCTCCAGTCCTTGACAACCTTTTTTGTGAAGCAATTTTTCTCAACATCCAACCTGAATTTCCCCTGATGCAAGTTGAGACTATCTCCTCTTGTGTTATTGCTTGTTAGCTGGGAGAAGAGACTGACCCCCATCTCGATACAATCTCCTTTCAAGTAGTTGCAGAAAGCATAAGATCCCCTTGAGCCTCTGGGCTGAGCCCCTCAGCTGCTCCTCATCAGACTTGTGCTCCAGATGTCCACCACCTGCCCGTCACATGGCTGCAAGTCCCAGTTACAGGCTGGGTCTATTTACTGCTGTCTTTGTAGCCTTGGTGAGAGCAGAGATGCTGCCACTGAGTCTGTAGGTCAGAGGCAGAAAGGGTCAGGCTGTGTCACACTGAATTTTGGGCTATGATAGCAGCTGTTCCAACATGAAACTCCTAATTCTGACTCTTAATCTCTCCTTACAGCTTTAATATACCAATTATAACAATGATGTTGAGAAGGCGAGACAGTAAGTTTGTGCTGGCCTCCTGATTAAATGGTGTTTGACAGAGTCCTACATTTTAATTTGATTTCTTCCTTGTTCACCTGCCATAAGACCCAGCTCTGCCGATGCTGCTTCATATCTTTGTTATCGATGGTGTGTCAGGTGTGAATGGGCTGTGCTGACTCATCACCGCGAACAGGAACGGGAGATACCAGGATGGTGTGCATCCGGGAAAGGCAGAACGTGTTAAATAGTCACTGAATCACACAAAACATGTTTGGATTTGGGCATTTTTGTGAGCACCTTAGAACGACGTTCCCGTACACAGCCCCTCGGGCCGGGGGGTTGGTGCGCAGCGCATGGAGGCTCCGCGGTTGCGGTGTGTGTGGGGACGCCGCCAGCGGTGCCCGAGCGGCCAAGGAGGGGCCGGGAGCGCCCCGGGATCCCCACGGGGAGAGCCGGGCAGGGTCGGTGCTGGGCCCCAGCGCCGCCGCCAGGGGTCCCCGCGGGCCGGGCCGGGCCGGGCTGTCGCGCCGCCCGCTCGGGGGCGGGCCGGGCCATCAGCTGACCGGCCCCGCCGCCGCTCCCGGAGCCGCCGCACATCAGTCGCGTTCCCCGGCAGCGCCGCGGATTTACAGCCGGACCCCGCCGCGTCTCGCCGGCCGGCACCCCGGCACCCCTCCTTCCCTTCCTCCCTCCCCGCTCCCGGCCGCCGCGATGCTGCCCCACTTAGCCCTCCTGTTGCTGGCCGCCGGCGCTGCCCGGACTCTCGAGGTAAGCGGGAGAGGGGGCGGCCGAGCGGGGGTTCCCCTCCGCCGCTTCTCCGCGGCTTTGTCTGCCCGCAGTCGCCCCGGCGGCGGGGGCTCGGCCGCGGCGGGGCGAGGGGGGGTGCCTTCCCCGGGGGGCTCCCT